>RCWM02000078.1:2255000-2577500 GCA_003667255.2 Euschistus heros | reverse complement strand
AATAAATGTACATATTAATCATAAGTATAATGTCAATTGTACTTTAATTTGTGCTGCTGTGTGTAGTCAATCAGATTTAGAATTAAGTGTAATGCATAATGTTTTTTAAGCTCCTCAATCTGATCATGGGTGGTTTTAAATGAGTGTAGAACTTAAAGATATAGCTAACAGATACAAAAAGTATAATTTGTTGTTTGTTAAAATGTATTTGAGGAATTTTGTTTTTTTAAAAGTTAGTTATAGTTGTTTATGTATTCTAAATTATTTGATTCTTTCCTGTTTTGGTATTTTATACATATACACTTAGCAGTATATACATATATTTTCTGTTTTTAATAAAAACAAAATCATACATTTTCATAGTGAAAGTCATATTTTATTTTTAAAAAGTTACCACATGCATAATGGTACCACATTTCTTAGATACCCAAGCTTTTTAAATGTTAAATGTTAGCTCCTCCTTAGAGGCCTTTGAAAAGAGGATGGTCACATGACCTCCAAATATAGAATTTTTATTGGAGTGCTACCAGTATGTAGTTTTTGTTATGTAATATTTTTAATTCAGCAAATTTACAGGATTTATTTTGTTATACAGTTGTTCTTAAGAAATGAAGAAATAAAAATCCTACCCAAAAAATTGAATTGGGAGAATTCAGGGGGAAAAAAAGAAAACAGTATGGCAACATTAGAAAAAAAACACAAATTATAACTTTTTTTTTTCTTTTTAAAGGGTTAAATCAAGTGGTGAGAAGTCAAGAAAAAACTACCAAAACCTTCAGATATTACACTGCCGATATCTCCACATCTAAGGAATTTTCATCTGCATGGTGTCTACCAATTTCAACTATCGAAATTCCCGACATATTCCCAACTTTTTCAAGAATTTTTCTAGAAATTCCTGACTTTTAAAGAAATATTTCTAGAAATTCTAGCCAATCGATATTTTTTAATGCTGTTTCAATAATGATCTAAACAAATTAATCTATGCGTACTTTGCTACTCAACATATCACAGTTAAACAATATATAAAAAAAGCAATTTTTTTTTATATTTCAGATTAATCTAGATAAATTTCAAGGAACACAATGCTGAGTATTGCCATTCAGTTTGAAAATAGTTTAGCGGTTACACGGGGTTGTCGGATAAAACTACTTCAAAAATATATGTCCGATCAGATAATTCTTTTTTTTCCCATCTGAAAGCTGGTTAAATTTACTATGAGACCATATCTATGAAATTTTGATCAAGTCCCATAATGTACTTACGCCATCACGCTGAGAACTCCATACTCTCGTGAAATCCACTTTTTTTCAGTATAATTCTTGCTATAACTCCGAAACTATTTACGAGAAATGGGTGCTTTACAGAAATTGATCAAAATTTCATATATAGATCAGATAGTAAATTTAAGTGTTTGAACGAAAAAAAAAAAATTTTTAATCAGACCAACAGTTTCGGAGTTGGAGTAAAAAAAAAAAACAATACAGAAAAACGACTTTTCGCTGAGTACTGTGACTAACCACAAGTTAGCCAATCTCTTCAATCTTTCCCTCCCCTACAGCTTTAAAACTATTGATTTGAGAAAAAAAAATTCATAGGATCAATTTTTTTTCCAAATGTAAGTGGTTTTAATAATATAAAGAACGAAAAATGTACCACAAAATCACTTATCAGACGCTTCCTTAACTGACATATTGAGCAAAAACTGAAAACATTCTGAAAATTTTAGCATTAACAAAGACTTTTTCCCGACTTTCGCAAATTTTCTGTAAAATCCCGAATTACTCCCGACCATACGAAATTCCCGACATATTCCCGAAATTCCCAACTAGTAGACACCCTGATCTGTTATAAAATGGAAATACTATAAAACTTTAATGAATTTTAGGCTTGAGGTCATGTTAAGAAAACAGTACTAAATTAATTTTGGTTTGTTCTGAAATATGTTGATCTAATAAACAAAAATGAAACAAGTTTCACTAAACCTAAATCATATAATTAACAAAAATTATACATATTCAGAAACTTACAGCAATGATCAAAAACCCTAGAAGACTAGGTATTTAGAAAATACAAAACATTAAAATAAACTTTTGTTTTAAAATTTTAAATGCTATATGTAAGTAGCAAATATACATACTATCCTTGAGTTCAAAACTGATCCTAAATCAGGAGCTTGGTATACTTTTCCTGCAATAATATAGTAATCAGCCAGAGGTGTGGTCTGTTGTGGACTATATCGTTGCTGTTTTCTAATCACATATAGAATAGGTTCTTGAACATGTAGAAGAGCATACTCCACTCCAGTCATATTCCTGAAATAATGATAATTTACAATTTTCATAAATAACAAGCCCACATGTTATCATGAAATGGAACAATCTATAATCAAGCCATAGTTTGATGGCTATATGAAATAATTAATAAAATTCTGCATTATTGCGAGCTAATGAGATAAAATAAATAGCCAAGGAAGTGATTTCGGTAACGGTTCGGATCGGCGACACCACCAAACTAGGTTGACCCGCGCTACACCGACCAGTTCGATCCTTACGCTTCACTTCATGTTTACATTTTTCGATAGTTCATTCCTATAACCTCACATGTAAACAATCACTTCTACAGTTTCAACTTGGTTTGTGTTGTTTTAGTTTGTTATATTGATATTTAGACTTCTTAAATGTAAATAAGTGAAACAGAAGTTCACAAAATGAGTTTCATAAAGGATTAAGTGTTTTATGAATTCATGTTTTCTTATTTCATCTAATCTTATGTGTAAAAGTGTTATAAAACTTAAGAAGATTAATTTGTACATGGATTTGGTGTTTTACATATTTATATTTGTTCTATCAATTTAAGTGATAAAATTTACAACTTGTAAAGTGTTATGAAACTTAACAAGATTTATTTGTACATGGATTTGGTGTTTTATATATTTTGTGAATGGATTCTTTGTCATCCATATTACTTTTTGTGCTAAAGTGAGACAGATTGTATAATTAATTCAATAAAACATATCAGTTTATAAATAAATGTGAGAAAGTATATCACAGGTTTTTTATGTTTTCTTATTTCCACTTCCCATTAGAAAATATAGCAGAAACTAACATCTTCACTTTCAACTAGGATTCTGTCTTATATTATATAATGGCTTATAACATGGAGAATTGACAATGTGAAAATAATCACAGATTAAGAGGTAAATGACACATTACTACATAATTGTAGAACTATTGGTATAATGTTATAGATTAATGTGTTTTTAAAAAAAATTAGAAGCTTGATGATGGAACATTATCTCCAAAACATGTAGCTACAAATGTTAAATAAATAGGAGTTATGCCAAATAAATACTTAAGGATTCTGTCTTTGTTTATATTTATAATTTGTTATTTTCACTTCTCTGACAGAAAGTTCATCAGGAATTAGCTTTACTGGTGGTTCAGTAGTATATTAATTGTTGATTAAATTAATATTAATTAAAAATTGATTTAGTGTCTTATATTTCGATATTTCCTTATTTCCACTTTAATATTTTCTTATTTCTCCTTTTAATATTAGAAGGTAAACAGAAGTTAATATTACTTTGAAGAGGGATTTAGAGTTTTCAGTAAATGTAGGAGAATAACCTTCCCCCTCTAAAAGCAGCGACTAGAACATCGAAATAAATCGGAACAAGGTTAGAATCGATAAAAGGTATTCTGAGCGGGTTTAGGGGTTGGTGTCGCCGATCCGAACCGTTACCGTGATTTCCTTTGAGTTGAATTTTAGATTTTTTAAATCCCAAATGCAAAATTGTATTTTATTTTATTTTTTTACTTTTCCTGTATCAGGGATTTTTAAGGTCTCAAACTTTTTTTTTTTGCACCACCCTACTGTTCAGAATATTTACTATATAAGATACACAACATGACATACGTTAATTGATCCAGGCTCAAACGTTGCATTTTAATCATTTCATTGTTACAAGTTCTGTCGTAAAATGGATTACTTCTTTCAGAAAAATAATCCATGATGTTTGCAGGACTTAAAATTGGTATCCAAGCACTGTCATGCCAAGACACCCCCAAGGGGTTTTCTGGAAAAAGAATAGATAGTGTGAATATAAAAATTTCAAATGATAGTTAAAAGAATCAAAAGAATTTTAATCAATAATCAGTAAAACACTATAGAGGTACTAGTAAAATACAAATTATTGTTTTATATAAAGATGATCAAGGATGCAGTTAAACAGAAACATGTCCAAGTAAAAATACTAAACTTGTGTGTCGTTTCGACCTGTTAGGCAGGTCAAAGCATTGCCACATGAGTGGCCATCCTTGATCATCTTTTCCTTTATTCATCTTAACAGTTGACTATTCTTATATTACTATTGAATTATATACTATAGAGCACCTATTCTTTTCTTTATCAGGGCTATCCGATCAAACAACAGTTTATAGAGTAATTGAATATTGTCAACAATATATTACTGATCCCATAATTAAAAATTCTCTGAACCCTAAATATAGAGCAGAACAAATCTGTATTAATCAACATACCTGACAAACAAGTCATTCTACCTGGCATCATATCTTCAGTGAAATTCAAACTTAATACATCTCAATTAAACATTACTGATTACAACAAGGACCTACCAAAATATCTTACACTTTAGTTGCTAATAAATTGACCTAACTCAAATAGTTGATCAGAACCAAACAAAAAGTTTTGAGTTAATATATCGATTATGTCAGTGACAAAGAGTTAATCGTGCAATGTAAAGCCTCTTATGTTGTAGTTTTTTTCAATTTGAGTTGTTACTCTTAAGACGAGCTCACTCAAACGGTTTCTTCGTTTTCTTTCTACGAAATCATAATTCCTTTTTTATTTATTTTTTCATATGCCTGTATACTGGATATACCTTAAGTAAAATTATGAAAAAACGTCAAGATTGGTTCATTATAAATTAATGGCTATTGCAGTTTTGATTACACTGGACAAAAAGAAAATAAATCTTTATTTGGTACACTCATTAAACAATCAGAGAATAAATGAGAGTTCGTACTATCTCAAGAGCATCATTCATACTAAAGAGGTGAAGAGGAAGTTTAGAATAAAATTGGTATATACATAGTTACATAATCTCGCAAGGAAATTCCCATTATTGGGCACCGGCTAAAGCGGCTAAAAATTCTAGAGCAGAACTTAGAGATTTGTTTTTTTCCGTCACACTCGAGCATGTGTATCAGGTCTATGTACTAAGATATTACATGTCAGTAGTTGCGATGTTAATTTTATGTGGTATATGGAATTAACGTGTTACCGTTTAACACAGATTTCGTCTTTAGACGATATAAAAAAGCCCTAACAAACCTAGTATAGATCGGGCTCTTAATCACTGAGGCTTATAACTCAAAGAAGCAAAAGGTATTATTTGCAGGTCGAAACCCAATACAAATAGAGATAGTATTTTACGCGGAAGAAGGGGCAGAAAAAGCGGTAGTGAAATTCTTGCAGGAAAATGAATTAGGAAACAATCTAGAAACTGTTGGTGTGCGGCCGACTTTAATCGCGGTGAAGGCTTGGTGTAAAAGTTATCGGGTCACTGCTTTATCTTCAATCTGCATTTAATTGGCTTTCAAATGCATACTAACTAAGAATTCTCCGTGATAGTCCACAACTGCGTTTTTTTTTATTTTTCCAGCAACTGAGATGGATCATAAAGTTGTCAAAATAATATAAAATATGAGAATTGATTTGTTTATATTATTCATTCAAATTGATCAACAGACCATTACGGGTTCCTAGCATACTCCAATAACTTCCACCAGTCTGCTCGTCGTTGGGCATCTCTCCTCCATTCCCCGACTCCCAGGATCCTTATTGCATCCTCTGCCACACCATCCATTCATCTAAGGCGGGGTCTTCCTCTGCTCCTGGTCCTGTGTATATCCTCAATAGCAAATCTTTTAGGGATCTCATTCTCCGACGTACGAGCCTTTTTTATATTAGGTGGACAAAAATTAAGAGAAATTAAAAGAAAAAGTAACTACTAGATCCATACAGTTAATAGAACATTCTAAGTCATTATTATGCCATATGCTTATATAGTACGAGCTGAAAGTACTAGTTCTCGCGGTTTAATATCATTAGGATTAAGGACAATTTAAATTCGTAAAGGTTAAGCTTGAAGTTGATAATTATTATTACTTAAATAAAACTAAAGAATTCCATTCTTAGAATAATTTTAATAAGTAAATTTGGCAATTTGCAAAAGTTAATTATTGTAAATTTTAACAGTGCTCCAGTGAAGCTTTCAGGCAGTATCACGATCTTACCCAGCTCTGATACCAGACCATCAGCTTTTCATATGGCATCCTTCAAGTGAATATAGTTTCCTCTTTTCAACTTCTTATGATTTTTTCGAATAAAGTTTAGTCTTTCTGTTTCTATAATTGCGTACATATGAAGCATAAATTGGTTGAGGAGATTACGAAACAAAAGTAAATAAGGCTCTTCGCCTTCTCGTTTCATCAACATATAGGCGTAAAAATCAGCTGCGGGCACAGTTTTCTTAAGTGGTGTATTGTTTGGGTCACGTTCCGGGATATTAATACTGTACACATCTTCTCCACGGCAGAACATGAGACGATACTTAGGAGAATCATACGCTCGATAAAACTCACTGATTATTGGGTCCTTTTCAAATAAAATGGCAATTTAGCATTCCGGAAAACCCAAAAATCCTAAAAAAAAAGAAAAAGTTACATATTCATGTTCTGTGGCATACTATGATGTTGCCAAACTACTTGAGAATACATACCTGAGTTGGTTGGTCAAATTTTCGTTTCCTTGATTTTTAATGAATTTTAAAAGAAATAAAACCTCTTATAATTTGACATCCTTAACCGGGTTTGTAACTTGGCAGCATTATGATTTTATTCAGGTTTTGGTAAAGAATTCTAAAGGTTGCTAATCTAAAGTGATTTTCCAGGAAGAGCAATGATAATAAATTTTGTTCGAAAAATTTAAGTTTTTTTTTCCAAAACATTTAACGCACGTTACCAAATTTTTTTTTTTTTCACTTTGTTAATAAGTTTATGGATTTTATTACTGCCCCCAAAGTTAATAATATCTGTTAAGAATGTCAATATCAATACCATTTCAATAACCCTTCATTATAAAAAAATTATTATTAACTGATTAATTTATTTATTTTTAATTGTTGGTAGCGTACGCCAAAAATATGTTCACACTTAATGGTGACTGAGAGAAACATCTAGAAAAATTGAATTTTAAGAAAAAGTCTATGAAAACCAATATTAAAAGTATTTATTATATGTTTTAGTAGGTGTGAGCTCCTGTGAGAGCCAAAAAAAAATAGCTTTTAGTCTGAGCTAACATCAACAACATTACAAAATGCTAGTATCTAATTTGAATGAGCTTGACAAGATAAAATCAACAATAGTTAAATATTGGTTGTAAGTTTTTTTTTTTTACAGCCATTTAAAGTGCTGGGACAGCAAATTTTGCCAGCATCAATCTCGCTGCCATTTTTGTTAGTTTAGAAAAAATCGTCGACCCTATTATCAGTTTTTCTTTTCCCTGCTGTGGAGGGCCTCTGTTTTGACAAATTAATGACTGTCTCGCTTTTCTCTCCTTTTAGAAAGGTTGTTTAATAACCATGTTAAAGAGAGTAACACCTGGCCAACAATCAAGACATTAACTTTGTTAGTGGTAGGAGTATTGAAACGTCCTCAGTGAGCATTTGAAGGTTTTTTGTCAGCACAGATAACTACCTAGAAATCTTGTAGATCTTTGGGAATAGACTCAACATCAGCTCTAAATTCTTGATATACTTGTTATATTCATGAAGAATGGCGAGGAGGATTTTCTTGAGCTGGCCTACCGATGCTAACTAATAACACATTTTCAAAGTAACCACAGCGAATGTCTCTTTTATGGTTGTCATCACCAACAAAATGCGGCCGTCATAAGTGAATTAATTTTATTTTTTTTTTGTAAATTTTTATCTTTTTTGGTTATTGTAAATTTTTTTACGTTTTGTAATCCGTCACAAATGTTTATTCAGTATATTGTTAATATTTTAATTTGTTCACTTCAGATTTAGTAACCTGCTGTTATAACCACAGAAGACAGAATATGGTAGAAGCGGTGGGTAGGTGGAGGGAGATGGCTCCCGGCAAGGAGCGCTATCCCCACCACCTAAACCCCGGCTGTCCCTATCAGTACCACTGTTTTTTCCCGTATTTTTTTTTGGAACAATTGCTAATTGTTAGGTTTCTGTTGTGTGTATGTTTTTTTTATTTTTTTATTTCTCAATTGGATTAAATAATATCGCGTTGTGTCGCGTTTGGATGTTCTAGGAAAGAGTCCAACAAGGATTTAAACCCTTCACCGGTACATTTTAAACGCACACAGTTTAGTTTTTCAATAAATTGAGAAACAAATCTTCCTTCCCTTTCGCCACAGTAAAAATATGTTTATTGTGGAACTTTTTTTAAAGAACTTGATTGTTAAACTCCCCATATTAACAATAATATATATTGTAACCACATAATACAGAATATTCTGTATATTCAATTAGGATTGATAAATTAATTGCTAATTCTATTGAAATTATTTTTATTTGAAAACTAGTTTCGAATGTTAAACATTAAACCTTAAGAAGACGTTTTACATCAATAATATAGTTTTAGATTTGAATAAATCTTTAAAAGGTAAACAGTTCCAATTTTACCTTTTATTTTTTCCTCAGCTTCCCTTCAGTTGAAGAGGAACGAAATAAGTGGGTTCAAGCCCTGAGGCAAGAAAAATAGAAGCCAACAAATACAAGTGTTATTTGTTCAAAACATTTTAAAGAGGACGATTTTGACAGATCTTCATTTCGAGTAAATCTAAAGAAAGGTGCAATTCAGTCGGTTTTTTATTTCCCAGCCCATTTGAGACAGACGATTATAAAGGTATATATAACTTTCCACGCTTTCCCCCTGCTTTACCAACATACGTAGGTATTTAAACTTAAAAGTTTAATGTTGATTTTTTTTTTTTTTTTTTTTAGGAAAGGGACCAATAAAAAGGCTTGCGACCCCGTTGAAAAAAAAAATATTAGGTCTCTAAATAAAAAGAAATTAAAAAATTTCGAGATCACTAATAAAAACATAAACGAGCTAAAAAAAAAAACTACTTGATGAAAGATCTCTACAGCTTCGAAATACAGCTGATTCATTAAGCTTCACTGAAAATTCACTTTCTAAGCACAAAAAAAAAAAAAAAAAAAAAAACAAGTTGAAAAGAAAAAAAAAATTTAAAAACCTACGTCGAAACGTTTTGCGGTTTTGCGGTATAAGAAGAAAAACTGTGCCGACAAATACAGTCTACAAAAACTGTGCGAAGAAAAAGAAAATAACTAATTAAATAGATAATAGAAAATTTGCTTTCGTTACTTCTAAAACAACACCTTGGGAGAAACTCTTTTATAGATTTTCATATTTTTTAGAAGATGGCTCTCACTACTCATTATTAATAAGATCGAAGAAGAATGATATTTTTTAAAGTCCCAATCCAGCATTTTTTGAAAAATATCAATGATAATATTCATAAAAATAAAATAATATCGAAAATTAAGAAATTAGTTATTTTCTTTTGGTAATATTCTGTTTTATTTTCGTTCTTAAACTACCTACCTATGCATGAATGTGATAAATTTTTGAATAATTAGATGGAATCCAATAAAATTCGTAAGAGTTGAAGCCTAAATATTAGATGATAAAGTTGTAAATAAGTCTGAGGTGGAGCAGCCCGGGGTGGAGGTGGTGGGGGAGAGCCGGCTGAACTGGACCCACGGGGACCGTACGGCTTTAGTCCCTCTGCCCCTTTTACTGTATTCTGTATTCTGTGTCCACAAGAGCCAACCTATATCCACGATCCTACGCTCTCTTCCTCCATCCCTGAACCCCCAACCGCCTTAGATCTTCCTCCACATCATCCAGCCATCTGATTCGGGGACATCCTCTCCTCCTGCCATCCGGTTTCCCGTAGAGCATGTTCCAAAGAACATGAAAATGCCAAAGCATCCTTTGGTTGGTCATTCTTTCCACATGACCTATCCTCTTTAATATTTAATCAGTAAAAATGCTTAGGTACTCTAAATAATTAAAAAGAAACAAAATAATAAAGTATTAACTATAAAAGGAAAGAAACGAAGGTAAATAAATGACATTTCCTGATAAACAATAAAATAAAACAAAGAAACAAGTGATACATTTTTACTTAAGTCGTTATAATTACATAGCATCGATTCAACCGAAACCGAACAAAAATAATTTTAGAATAAATTAATTATTCTCAAATCCATTAAACACCACCATATTAAAATTTCTAATAAACAAAACCTAGAGGCTATAGCAGTAGAAATCGAACATGATAGGTATCCAACGACAATAGTTTCATGTTACAAACCACCAAACAAGAAATTAAAATTAAGAGATTTGGACAGTATTTTTAAATTGAATAGCAGATTAGTTGCCATGGGGGATTTTAATTCAAAACATTTCGCATGGAATTGTTTTAATAATAATCGAGATGGCACAAAATTACTGGACTATTGCCTTCAATATAATATAAAAATAAATGCACCGGATAAACCAACTTATTATCCCACTGATAGCTCCAGGAAACCAAGTATTATAGACTTAGTTTTAACCAAAAATATAACAACAATAAATAAAATTCACTCAGTGCCGGAACTAACCTCCGATCACAACCCTCTAGCGTACCAGATCAAATTCCAATTAAAACATTACAATAATAATAAACAACCCAATACAGAAATAGACTGGAAACAATATAAAGAAATAATAAACCAAAAACTTGAAAACGAACTTCACCCAGTAACAAAATCTGATTTTGAAAAAGCAGTCGAACATTTTCAAAAGAGTATACAATCGTCAATAGTCGAATCTACACAGAAAAGCTTTAACTAATTAAATTTTAAAAGAAATTGTAATAATAAAAATCCATATATTCATTTTCTGATCAAACTAAAGAATATGTTCAGACGTAAACACCAACAATACCTAATCACAACATTCAAAAAAATCGAAATATACTTATCTAAAATAATAAATAAACTAATATTTAATCAGACAAATAAAGAATGGAACGGAAAGCTTAGTAAAGTCAAAACAACCGATAAACTCTGGTCAAATACAGAATTTTTAAAAAAGGCAGAACATACCAGTACCCACCTCTTACCTATTTAAATAGAACCGAATTTTCTCCTTCTGGTAAAGCCAATCTGATAGCTGACCATTTAGTAAAAATAAGTAATCAAAATAATAATTTATGAACCAAAAATCACACCACAAGAATAAACAAAGAAGTGAAAAGAAAATTAAACGAAAATATTGATACTCCCCAAAATGCACTCTGTAATTACTCCGAAATTTACAAAAAAAACTAATACGAAAAAAACACCTGGTCACGACCATATATTCCCAATATATTTTAAAAAAATTACCACCCGCAGGAATTACACGATTGGTACAATTGATAAATGCAATGCTAACATTGAAACACTACCCACAACTATGGAAATTGGCTATAATTAATTAAAGCGATTCCGAAACCAAATAAAAATAAAAAACTTGTAGAAAACTACAGACCCATAAGCTTATTGTGTGTTATAGGCAAAATAGCTGAAAAAATAATATTTCAAAGACTAAATTCATACATTAAAAATAACAAAATATTTATAAACGAACGATTCGGTTTCAGCTACAGCATTCTGCTGTAGCCCAATTAGGCAGGTTGACCGATTACATCACGGAGGGATATAGTGATAAACAACATACAGGTATGGTATTACTTGACGTGCAAATAGCTTTTGACAGCATCTGGCATAGCGGGCTAATATTCAAACTGACGCTTTACAATTTTCCACCATATTTAATAGCACTTATAAAATCATATTTAGCAAACCGCACGATAAAAGTATCTATAGATGGCCACTACTCCACAGAACGTACACTTTCCGCCGGTCTCCCTCAGGGCGGGGTTTTATCTCCAACGCTTTACAGTATTTACATCAATGACATACTTAGCTCATTCAAAGTTCAAAAATCTCTGTTTGCCGATGATACGGCTGTTTACACTTCAAGTTATAGACCGGACACAATCACTAATAGACTGACTTCAGTACTAAAAAAAATAGAGAGATTTTACAATAAATGGAAAATAAAAATAAATCAGGAAAAAACACAAGCTATACTATTTACAAAGAGACGGCCAAGCAATATTCCCCAACTGATTGTAAACAGAACGCCTGTACCTTGGTCAACTCAGATCAAATATATCTAAAACAAATTATAAAAAACTACAAGTATTCCAAACCAAATGCCTTAGAACCACAGGGAACTATGCATGCTACACAAAAATTGAGATTTTACATAAAGAACTGTGTATACCTTATATTAAAGTGTTCATTGAGAAAATATGTAAACAATTTTTTATTAAGTGTAAAAACAATAAAAACCTACTGATAAAAAATATATGGAACTACATAAAAAATAGTACAAAGCGATATGTACATAAAAGAACTAAGCATTTAATATTGTAAAATAATTTATTGTTATTTTAAATATGATTGTTGTATGTATATGTATAAAAATTAGCATATGCATGTAAATATGTGTGTATGAGTGTGTATATATAGTGTGTGTGTGTGTGTGTGTGTGTGTGTGTGTGTGTGTGTGTGTGTGTGTGTGTGTGTGTGTCTATATATATATACTATATATTTGTCAAATACAACTCACTCATTTAACACGAAATCTCAGAAACCACCGTACGGATTGGAATGAAATTCGATATGTAGGTAGCTTCCTCTAGGGCCGTGGGTGCTCGCTAAGAAAGGAATTTTAAAAAATCGGCCTGGATCGCGGCTAATTCGAGAAAAATGCGATTACAATTTTTATTAGATGAATAATAATAGATTAATTGTCATATGGTATTTGGAGATAAGCTAAGTTAAAAAAATAGGTTAGATGTTTAAGCCGCACACTTTAACCACAAATTAATTTCTTTATAGTTGTAAACAAACAAAAATACGATCGATGTCCAAACCTTATAATATTGGTACTTTCTGTGAACTCATGGTGGCTACAGAGGTGGACCCTTACAAGTTTGAGTTGTTTCGTGACGAGAAGCTATTAAAAGACTTATGTTAAAGAGGAGGTTAAAAGACTTATGTTCTCAGGTGATGACATGTAAGGCCAGTTCGATGTAGGGACAAAAAAATGATAAGAATCAGTGAGTTCTATCAAGTGAATGATTCTCTTCAGTATCGTCTCATGTTCTACCACGGAGAAGATGGTTACAGAGTATTAACATCCTTCAGCGTGACTTAAACACCATACACCACTTTGAACATACACTGCAGAAAACTGTCTGCAGCTGATTTTTACGCCTAAATGTTAGTGGAGCGAGGAGACGAAGAGCCTTATTTACTTATTTAGAAAAGCTGATGGTCTGGTATCGGAGCTGGGTAAGATGGTAGTGCTGCCTCGAAGCTTCACTGGAGGACTGTCAAAATAATATAAAATTAACTTTTGCGAATTGTCAAATTTACTTATTGAAATTATTCTAAGAATGGAATTCTTTAGGTTTATTAAAGTAATAATAATTATCAACGCTAAGCTTAACTTTTACTAATTTAAGTTGTCCTTCATCCTAATGATATTAAACCGTAGCGGAGCAGGGTACTTTCAGCTAGTATAAATATATATATATATATATATATATATATATATATATATATATATATATATATATATATATATATACTCACTCACTCACTCACTCACTCACTGTTGGGCGCTACATTCCTTGCAGGACCCGGGCCTCTGCCACCGTTCTTCCCCATGCCTCGCGGTCTCCAGCGAGACTCTTCCAGTTTCTTATTCCCATCCTTCTTATATCCTCCTCCAAGTCCTCAATCCACCGCCGCCTGGGTCTGCCCCTTTTCCTTTTTCCTCCTGGTGCACTATTTAGCATCATTTTAGGCAACCTACAGGACTCCATCCTTTCTACATGCCCTAACCATCTAAGCCTGCTCTTCTTAATAACACAGAGGATATCAGGCTCTCCGTACAATTCAGCTAATTCGGCATTGCTTCTGATTCTCCATCTGTGTTCTTCTTTAACGGCTCCAAAGATCTTTCTAAGGACTCTTCTCTCCCAAACCAGTGGAGCTCTTCTGTTTTCCTTGGTTAGAGTCCACGTTTCACTGTCATACATTGCTACTGGCCTAATTATTGTTTTGTATAACAAAAGCTTTGCCTTCCTGGAGAGACTTTTGTATCGGAGAGCTTTTTGCAGAGCATAGAAACATCTGGTTCCTGCTACCATTCTGCCCTTAATTTCAACTTCTAAATTATTGTTCTCCGTCACAACTCCTCCTAGGTATTTAAATGTGCTGCAGATGTTAAACGTGTTTTCCCCTACATCCACGAAATCTCTTCTCTCTCCGGTCTGTCTAGAGGTTTTCATATACTTAGTCTTTTCATGATTTATTTTCAGTCCCAAATCTTGTGCTGCTCTCTTAAATTCTTCTACAGCACCGGCCAGTGCTGTTTTGGTTCTTCCTGTGATGACTACATCATCAGCATAAGCCATATGTTGTGTGAGCCTATTGTAAATGGTGCCACCCGGGCTTGTTCTGATATTTCTAATGGCAACTTCTAAGGCAAGGTTAAATAGTACAGGTGATAATGGGTCTCCTTGTCTTAAACCACTGTTAACCTTAAAGCTATTTGAGATACCCACTCTAGTTTTAATTTTACAACTTGTCCTTTCAAGGGTCATCTTTGTCATTCTTATTAGTTTGCTAGGTATTCCCAGTGTCTGCAATGCCTTTAATAATTTCCCTCTGTCCACACTGTCATACGCCTGCTGGAAGTCAATAAAGAGGTGGTGTAGGTCAACATTGTACTCGTATGTTTTCTCGAGCATTTGTCTAATCGAGAATAGGTGGTCTGTTGTTGACCGTCCTGGACGGAAACCGCTCTGGTGCTCGTCTAGTAGTTGCTCACTCCTCTCCATCATCCTCCTACATATTGCTACCGACAGGATCTTGTAAACTGTTGGCAGAAGCGCTATTCCCCTATAATTTTCACATTTCGGTTTGTTTCTTTTTTTATATATTTATATTTAAGAACGTATAGTCTCAATTTTTGTTTATTTTATTACTAGGATGTTATATTTTTCTGTTTATTTGTTGAAAGTTTTTTTTTTCATATATTTTTCTTTCATTATAAATTATGATTACATTACATATATTTAAGTTGATTATTAGTATTGTATTTTAAGTTGAGTCTGGTTTATTTTCTTGGTACAGCATGTAGTTTTTTGAATTGTAAAAACAAATTATATAAGAAATAAAGAAATTAAAAAAAAAAAAATTTTAGAATAAAAATAATTTTAACTAAAATAAGTATCAAAAAATAATTCTACTGTTTGATGACGCTTATTGCGGACAAGTGTTGGAAATAGGAGAGCTTTAAATAGATATTTGGAAGGAGCAAATCAGAGTTTAACAAGAAGGGAGGTCCAGACGCCAGCGGAGCTGTAAAGAATAAATGTAATAATGTTAAAAAGAAACATGCTATTTTAATTGATTTTTTCAGTTTTTAGCTTTTAAATGTTAAGTTATGGCAACGAAGATTTTTTGCAAAATCGACGATTTAGGCGGTAATGCGCGTAAATGATATTTGGAGCTTAACATCTTTATATTATATTTGCCCTAAATAGAGGCTACTTTGAACAAACCCACTTTTAAAACGATTTAGCTGATGTGCAAAACCTGTTAAAAGTAGCTCCAGGTTACGGTATTCCAACTAGGGCAGCAAGGGCGGGTTTTCTATAGATTAACAACGGGTGGGAAGGTCCAGATTCATTTATTTTTGATCGAATTCAGTTGAATCAATCTATGTCAATAGCTGTATAAAGATAAAATAGACATCTATATTTTATCTGTTGCATAACTTTCTATATCTTAGTTTATTGAAAAAAAAAACTGGATAATGTAGTGTATGTTATGTCTTTTATTTTCAACTAAAAATATTTTGTCCATCCCACAGTGCCGAAACTAGGAGATTTGTCGGGGGGGGCAAATATTGGAATTACAATCGTCCCCACCCCTATCCATTTTTTTTTTTTTTTCTTTAATTGTATCGTATAATTTACTTTAGAAAGGACATTGTAATTATGTTTACAATTTTGGGATATTATCTAATGATTATAAAACAAAATAATATTTGTTTTCCTTTTGTTGATCGCAGCTTTAGCGGAAGTGCACACGTGCTACACATTTCACAAACTAACCTTTTACGTTGATCTCTGGGAGTAGGTTGTAGGCTCGGGCAAGGAAAGTATTTCAACAATTTTCCAAAATGGTTAGTTGATTGTAATGTTAAGTATTACCACACTAGTTTATCAGTCATTTAGTTTATTTTTTATTTTCTTAAATGTTGTAATTATCCCTCCTTTTTTTTAAGATGTAATCAATAGAATTAGGTTAGGTCACATGTGTTGTGAACTACGAATGGTATGAAATTTATTTTATTTTCTTGTTCCAGCCATTTCAGCGGTTTGTTGAGACGGGAAGAATTGCATATATTGCTGATGGTCCCTACAAAGGCAAATTATGTGCCATTGTGGATGTAATCAATCAAACCAGGGTAAGCATTGTTCTAAACGCTTGTTTTGGTAAATATTTTTTAGTATTTAAGGTCTAATTCTGTGTCTATTTGTTCATTTACAGATCTTGAAGTATTATATAACAGTTCTATCATTTTTAAATAAATGTTAAGCAATATTTGCTGTTTGTACTGTTTACTACATTGTCTGTGTGTTTGTTCCAATTCAGTCTCCTATCAAACGTTAGTCCTAGATAAGTCATTGTTTCGGTTTGCTGAATTGTTCTAGAATAGAGTCTTATATTAAGATTTGGTAGATTGTGTATTTTCGTAAATATCATATATTTTGTTTTGTCTATGTTGAATTCCAATTTATTAGTGGTTGCCCATTTCTCCAAAATTTAAGTGGTTGGTTAGTCAGTAATTGTAATTTTGAAAATAGTTTGTTATTTGTAAGTAAAAGAAGGTCATCAGCATAAGCAAAGATCTGTGTTTCTTCAGAGAGATTTAATTCAAAAATTGTGTTTAAGAGGATGTTCCAAAGTGTGGGAGAAAGGCATGAGCCTTGTGGTATTCCTGTGGTTAAGTCTTTCTTGAGCGTATGTTGGTTAGTCCTAATTTCTATCGTTCTGTTTTTGAAAAAGTTTAAAATTAATAAAAATATAACTTTTGGGCAAATGTACTTTATCAAATTTTCTAAAATCTTTGGAATCCAAGAATTGTCGAAAGCTCCGATAATATCTAATTTGAGGATAAGGCAGTTTGATTTTCTAATTAGTGCATTCTCGATATATATTTTAGTATCGTAGATAGCATCTATTGTACTTTTTTGCGGTCTGAATCCGAATTGATTGGGTGAAAGTATATCATTAGATGTTAAGTAATGTGTTAGTCTGTTGTTTATTAGTTTGTCTAGAACCTTGCTCATGATCGGTAATATTGTTATTGGTCGTAATTGTGTAAATTTGTGTGATGTGTACTTTTTGTGGTGTATCGTGATTTTGTAGTGTGATGTTTGGGATGTATTTGTGCAAAGGTCGTCCTTTTTTTGATTTCAAGTTGTTCCAAAGTTTGTCCCATTCAGTAAGTAAGTCTGTTTTAATATGTTTCTTAATAAATGAGATAGGAATGCGGTTGTAGTCTATAGCTAGTTCTGAATCGTGAGCAGCTGTCTTTGCCAATAAATCTGCTCGCTTAGTTCCCTTCGATTTGTACCACTATGGCCTTTGATCCAGATCAAGTTAGTTGGTGTTCCACGGTTCATTAGTTCAAACTCAAATTTGTCTTGAGTCGATGTGTCAGTGGGTCGTTGGATTTGGGGTTATTAGTTGAGTCTATTAATATCTTGTTGTCCGTGTAAATGGTGTATTTGTGTTGAGGAACGTACGTTTGTCTTAAAATATATTCTGTGGCCTTAACTACAGCTAATTTCTCTGCCTGATTATTAGAGCAGTTTTTGCCTAGTCTGTATTGTATGCT
The DNA here is from genome assembly GCA_003667255.2 of Euschistus heros. Lineage (NCBI taxonomy): Eukaryota > Metazoa > Arthropoda > Insecta > Hemiptera > Pentatomidae > Euschistus > Euschistus heros. The sequence goes on along the minus strand of RCWM02000078.1, from coordinate 2,559,324 downwards.
GCAGGTTTTCTGTTAGGTACTGTGTTAGTTTAGCGTTCCAATAATCCAGTATTGGTTATTGTTTTACTTAACCAGGATAATAAATTTTTTTTTTTTGGTTGATACTAAACTAATTCTCTTATCTTAATAAGTCTGAAACAGTAAAAAATACTGAATTTGGCCCTGAAAAATATTAAATTTTCCATTTGAGTTAAGTATATTTTGTCAATCCATTTTTAATAATGAACTTCCAGAATTGTATCGATTATGATTAAATATATGAATACTAATGTATTGTAGTTTAAGAGTACTTTTCATGGTAGTTTACTTCTTCATGGACGACTGATCCTAAGACCCTTCATAGGTTATAGTGGTATAGGTTATTTAATTTTTATTAATAATCAATTATTTATAATATAATTTTGAATATGGCAATACTGAAGATATTTAAAAAAATTCTGAATAAAAAAAATAATTTACTGTCTCTACCAAGAAATGTTATTATTTAAAAAAGTAATTATAATTAACCACAGTTAAAACTCGGTAAGTCAGAGTGATTGTTAACTCATAGTAAAATTTATTCTACACAACTCCTAAGGCTCAAAGATCCAAATTTCCTGAGGCGGAAGGCTCTACTTGTGGAAATTTCCTTGAACCTTGAACATGTATAAACCAGTTTATCTCAACCCTATCCTCGCTTATCCTCAGTACTGTTTTATTTTGGCTTAGGACAGATGTTTATTATGTTATTGTTTTGTTTTTTTATTAGCCATGGCTACCTGTGGTAGAAGCAGATGTTTTTACAGCTTTGCTCACACTTTAGCATGTAATAGATTGTCGCTCCCCCACATAAATGCAAAAGAAAGTTACAGGCTATTTTGAATTATGTAATTTATTACATATGTATTTTATTATGTTTTTTTGCATTGGTATCTCTGCTGTTAATTTTTCTTAGAATAAATTATTTTAAACATGAAGTTGTTTAAAATTAACTACTCATATAGATATATATACCTTTATAGAAAAAATAATTTTTGTGAAATCGATGTCAAGGAAATTTGCTGTCTCAAAACATTGATTGCTCAAAATAAATTTGTTCACCCTTCAACTTTAACGTATCTAGTTTTGACAAATTAACCCTTTAACGGGCAAGCCGGGACTATTCGTATACATTTCTTATTTTTCCCCCCCTTTAAATGGCTATAGCCACGCTTACCCGCACTCATGTATCATGAAATTCAAGTTTCAATAAAGAATATTAGATGATAAAGAGTAAGATAATGCGTCTGACATTATGTCGTTTATTGAGCAAAAGGCATTAAATATGTGTATCCTCCATGATAACATCGCCTGTTAAAGGGTTTAAGATAAGGAACTTTTTAATAGTCAGTCATCAAATTTTTTTTTACATATTTATAAGAAAAAAAAAAAAAAGTATAAATTATATTTTAAAAAAATTATTCTGTTTTGTATTTATTGTCTTTTGAAATGCTGTTATTATTAGAATCTTTGGCTTATATGTTAATACTATTTTTTTCTTTTACTTATTGTCCTGAGATGTTATGTTTGTATCATAGATTAGAAGATTGTTAATTTTATTAGTTGTACTAATTTATTGTGTATGATGGTCTATAATTACTTTTTATGTTACTTTAGTCAGTTCAGGTTTATGTTTCCTAATGTATAAATTATCTTTGTTTTATAGGCTTTAGTCGATGGTCCTGAGACCGGAGTACCAAGATGTGGTATAAGATTAAATCAATTACATCTTACAAAATTCAGAATTCGCTTTCCATACACTGCTTCTACCCGTGTTGTGCGGAAAGCTTGGAAAGATAGTAATTTGGATGCCAAGTGGAAAGAAAGTGTTTGGGCCAAAAAGTTGGAAGCCAAAAAAATTGTAAGAATTCAGTTTCATTATAATTATTTGGTTTTCTTCTACATTATTTTGCCTGTATTGTCATTACAAAATGTATGAATAGTATATTTAACTAATATCTTTTGATTTTAGAGAGCAAGTATGAATGACTTTGACAGGTTTCGCCTCAATAATGCAAGAAGAACACGGAGTAAGATCACTACCAATGCCTTTTTATTGTTGAAAAAACAAGCAAAAAAGGCCAAGAAAACCGAAGTTAAAAGTGATGCAAAGCCTAAGGCGAAGAAACCTGATGCTAAAAAAGGTTCAGCTAAGAAAGCAGAAAAAAAGAAGTAAAAATGTATTTTTAATAAATGAACTTTTGTTTTAAAAATCCTTTAATTTATTCCATTCCTTTCCATTAAATCTAAATATTGGCATCAGGGAATTATTTATATGGGAATTGAATAATTGAGAAGGTTGATAAAGAATAAATAAGTTATGAAATCACAACTTCATTCTATAAAAAAATCTGTTTTAATTACTTTTTAACTTGAGACAATGTTTCATACAAAATAAAATAAAATATTTAAACCAAATTTTTGAGTTAAAAAAAAAAAAAAATTCTGCATTAAATTTCTGATAAGGGAGCTGTCAAATTTTTGATCTGAGCTAGAGCGTGTCGAAATGTTACAATGTGACATTTCATTCAAACCAATAAAACCTACTAAACAGTAGGTTTTGGCGACAAATTTTATTTAACAAAAACTATTCTTGATTACATTTCTGATTAGGCAACTGTTGTCAAATTTTTAATTCAAGCAACACCAACAGACCTAGAGTGTGTCAGAAAAGCTTCAACATTTATAAAATGTAAACAAATGTGACTTTTTTTATTCAAACCAATGTAGCTTCTAAACGGTAGGTCCTAGCTACAAATGGTTTGTAACATGAAATATTCTCCATTAAATTTCTGACTAGGGAACTGTTGTCAAATTTTTGATCCGAGCAATACCAATAGAGCTAGAGCTAGAGCGTTCCATCAAAAAAGTACACATCAATAATTTGTTCACCTTAAGTAGTTCACTACTTTTTTTATCTTTCTCTTTTATTTTTAAATCCACACTTTTCAAAAACATAATTCACAATCGGCGGATGTGCAGAAATCAGATTAAAAAAAAAATGGCATGTTTGGCAGGAGGAGGGATAGTGCCCAGTGGCACCCCTTGTCTTTGGTTTACTTTTATGTTAGTAGGTCTCTCATCCATTTTCTTTTCAGTTTCCTGGTTTTCTACAACTTCAGAGATGTGGCCATACTATTGATGAGTTTGTTAGGATGTCCCTTTAGTTTTTTATGAAACAGTTCGTAGTGTGACCATATGAATTCAATTGGTATGTGTAGGTCAGTGTGTACAGTTTTATTGTTAATGTACAAGGTGCTTGTGTTATTAGTCCTAATGTCTTGGATTGAAAAGTTCGTTATCTTTTTATGTGTCTGTTTAGCAGTTGCATAAATTTGTGATGCATAGGTCCATAAAGGTTTTAGTAAGTATGTGTAGGTCATTAATTTTTGTCTTATATGTAATGTTGATTTTTTTTTTTTCCTTCCAAAAAGTGAGTATCAGTTTCAGTCTCGTATTTAATTCCGTTTCTTAATATGTTGGCCCCATGCCATTCTCCTATCGATTGTAAGTACTAAGTATTGTATTTTGTCTTTTTGTGGAATTGAGATATTGTCAATGTAAACAGGTCATGTTTCATGTCCTAGAGTAAACGTAATGTGTTGGGACTCAAGATGATTTGGTTGTGCCTTCCAAAGTTCACACCAGTCTTATACCTCCTAATAGTGGTGTAAATTCAATGATGTCTGTGTTGGATTTTGGTGTCCAGTAATTATAACTGTTGTCTGCTGTAAGTGTCTGAACTTTGTGGAATGATATGTGTGAATAGTATATATAGTGGTGGGCTAGTATTGATCCCTGTGGTACACCTGCAAGAATCGGGCAAATAGATGAAAGCCCTGAGCCATATCGAACCGATAAAATTCTGTCAGAGATGAAAGACTGGAGAATAAGGTAATAGGCAGGTGGTAGAGTAGTTTTAAGCTTAAAGAGAAGCCCCTGGTGCCAGATTTTGTCCAATGCTTGTGTGACATCCAGAAACACTCCGGTTGCATATAATTTCTGTTCTAGTGCCATTGAAATGTAGTCAGTCACTCTGTGTAATTGTTGAGGGCAATTTTCTAAATCCAAATTGATGGTCAGGAATTATTTTATTGTCAGTTAGTATGTATAACAATCTTAGAGTAATTTTTTCAAATAGCCTAGAACATATAGTTAGTAAACTTCTTGGTCTGTAAAAGGAAGGGCTGTTTATCTCTGTCTGTTTTTTAAATCATGGTTATATGAGAATATTTACACTGAATGGGGAATTTTGTTCTTATATAAATAAGAAAATGATATAAAAAAAATGTCTTTTTTCTATATTATTTTAGTTTTTACATTCCTAAATTTCAAATAAGAATTCCGATTTAAAAAATATTACATTTTTGTTTATAAAGGGGAAAACCTGATTTTCAATTTTTGGCATTGAAATTTTTGGATTCCTGGTCAAAAATATTAGACATACTTTCTTGCAATTTAGAAAAAAAAAAATAAAAAATGGAAATTAAACTAAACCATTTTGATTTTTATTCACATTGAAAAAATTAGGATATGAAACACATTTCATGCATATTTCACCCTATATTAAAAAAAATAAATTTGAGGTCAAGCGTAATTTTTTTTTTTAACATAGGCAAAATGAAAGTTTTAAAAATTTCCACTTATTGGGTTCTTTTGACAGCCTTTAATTCAGAATCCAATTCGGTTCTGTCATGAATTCAATTGTATCCACTTGAGATTTTTTTTAACGTGAAACGTGTAGAAAAATGTTTAGCCTAAAATTCCATGAACAGCAACCCTAAAGCCCAAATTGGAAACGTGGTTTTGAAATATTGAGTAATTGAGAAGAGAAGGATGAAAAACATTATAGCAATATGCCCCACTTCAGTATCAAAGGATTTTTGAACATAAAGTGCAAATGAAATAGTGAAGTAATCAGCTTTTTATCAATTTGACTAAAAGCGCCTGAGAAAAAAAATTACAAAGTTTTCTATTTGGATGAAATTTCGTATTTTAAGGGTTTTTTTTGAATCAAATAAAAATTGTAAATTCTTCAAAACAAATATATTACAATACTAATGAAGAATTATAATTAGCTTTAATAATAATTAAAGTAAAAATTATTTCTCGTAATAGATATATTATTTGTTTAGTTGGTATCCTATAAATAATGGAATTAGATTTCTAGGGCATTTCAATCACGGGAGTTACTATATTTTTTTTCACAAGAATAAAAATCCAAAAAAATTGCTAACAAGATCCGTGAGAGACTGAGTGTGTCCTCCCCTTGTCAGTGACTTTACGTTCAGTCTTTTTGCTTTCTTAAATAAACTTCGAACAGGAATTATATGAGTAAAGATTTCACAGCATTAATTATGACAAAATTTAGGTAGCTTATATAAAAAAAAAGAAAGTTGTACAGCCATTGCAAATACAAGACAATTCCACACAACGAAAACTTATTCAATAAACTGTTTAATAAAAATTTGAAGTACAGGAATATATTTATTAATAAATTCAGTCTATAAAAAGAGGATTCTCCCCTCCCCCCCTCCCCGTCAAATATCAGAGGATTTGGTAGTTTAATTAAAATGCCCTCATTTTCTACCATCATGTTGGATTCCGCAAATTCAAAAACAATCTATTACGAACTCCCAAAAGCATATCACAAGTTACGCAATTTTTGTCTACCCCAAAACTTGATAGGCTGCTTTTTCTCCTCTACCAATTTTGGTCATGTTTTCTGGCTAAATTTAAAAAATTTTCATTTTTAAAATTGAACTGCAAATCACATTCTATCATTAGTACAAAATATTAGAATTTTCTAATTATAGTAGACAATTTTGTGAACAAGAGAGAAAATCAGTGTCCCAGTAGTAGACAGTATGTTTTTGGGCTCCTTCAAGCAAAATGTAACATAAAAAATACGTTATTTAATGAATTAATTGTATACACTATCTTTACAAACAAAAATTGTAATACAAAAATTTTGACAATAAAAGAATAATTGATAAAAATCAAACTAACCTCCTTAAGCTAGTATGGTAAGGGAAGAGCCTTTTATGACACTGCTAATTAAAAACTGTCCAAACGTCTCCACTGATGGCATAATCTGCTACTGCTTTATAGTGATAGCACAGTAGAAGCTAAAGTTTAAAATGGGACCAAATTAAAATCGTTCTGATGGTTATTTATTTCATTTATTATGGTCAGAGCAAAGATCAGGGCTACTATTGATGGTATGATGTACAGTCCTTAGTCCTTTAGTAATAAAAAAGTCTAGTAAGTCAGGAGTTTTGCATCTAGAAGGCAAATAAATCGGTGAATTTGGGGTTATAGTGTCTAAGGAAAGTTTGTGGAGGGCATGCCAAAGATTACTGCCTCTTGGAGTACACAAACTAGAGCCCTTACTTAGTGTTATAATCATCACCTGCAATGAAGCATCTTCCTAAGCGCTAGAAGAAAAAACATAAATGTCAGCCTGTATATAGCGGGACAGTAAATCGTAGTTTATTACATGAATTACAGTTTATGATACCCCGACTAACGACTTTTCAATTCATTATGGTCTACTGTTTTAGTTCCAACTACTGTTGAAGATATATATAAAAAAACATATAAGTTAAAAAAAGCTTGTAACATGCATAAACAACTACAAGTTAACATCAAAACTCCTCAAATTGGAATATATCCCTTCCATCTTTAAAGAAATAAAAATAAGTCTTAGAAAACCAAATATTTGTCAAAAATAAAAATAAAACACTTGAAACAATGATCATTTCATTGACGCTTTTCAGTTGAATGTTTCATTCATTTTATCACAAAATGTCAAAGTTACCATGAACAATAGCTGAAGTTATCAAATGGTTTAGGAAGAACATAAGTAACAGGCACTAATTTTTTTTTAAAAACAATTTTCTAAGTTTTATTATAATGTAGATAAATCTTAATATAATTCTATTCTTTGTTAAAAAAATAAAATAAATAAAAAAATAAATGAAATAATGTTATGACTTAAATTTCTATAATACAGGATATGCACATACTTTATCCTGGCAAATATAATATATAAATATAGAGAAAATAATAAGGATGACAGCCTGAAGACTGTGAGAATGGTCATAAAATATTAAACATAACATATCCCTCCAACTAATGTTATGTTTTCTTCTTCTTTTTTTTTTTTTTTTAAACAGAAGGGAGCGTTAAAAAAAAAAGGATTTCTACAAGAAATTAAATAATAAACTAACATCAACATTTCTTTTATTTATGTCTTCATCAATTAATACATATTGTACAACTGTGTAATTTACAATATCTTTAAATCATAATTAAATAAAAGAAATGAAAATATTCAAGAAAACATTTTTTGAAAACATTGAAATTTCATTAGGGCCATTATAGACTGATTAATTAATTAACACAGATAAAAAAACACAACTAAACAAAAATATAGATGTATATAAATAATTGTAATATAAATGATATATTAATAAATCATCAATAAATGTATAAATGCATTATATTACCAATATTGGAAATAAAATATACTGTTCATAAAATACAGTGACTTGAAAAATAAATTACAATTACTGTACAAAATTATGTATTGATCAAAATGGGATGAATGTACCAATATAAGTATAAAAACAATACTGAATAAAGTTATGGTCTAAAATGAATTAACTTAGAGTGAATTGCACTGAATAAAAATTGTTTTAACTGGTGTTACAGCTATGTCATAGCTCCAAACACAGGATTATGTCGACATATACTTGGGCCGTATTCCTCATAAGCTGCTTTAGTATGGCAAACTGAGAAGAATTCAGACTAAAAACATAACAGATAATTAATTAATGTAAAAACTGAATGATTAATAATTATATTAAACAATAAAGCTGCAATATGAAAATTCTTTTGTTTTAATTTTGTTAAATACAGTGGACTCACTTTGGGATCAACAAAAAGTGAGTCTTATAGGCGAAAAGGAAAAAATAATAACTGCCTCTCGTTATCCCATTTTTGCAAGAAGGTCGTACTTCTCTAAAATTTCTAATTTGTCACTCAAACTAAGAGTGCGCCGTGTACTCATTTTAACACTGAATAAAAAAATATGTTTTCAACTTGACACTTGAATAAAGACTGACCCGTGAGTTACTAATGGCTTTGGTCATTTTCTCTTTTTCGAGGGTATACGGGACTTGCATACTTGAATGAAATTTTATTACTGCTAGAATTTAGGCTTATATTTAGGATATATTTTCCTGGGAAGCTCTCACCCATAATCCTCTTCATCATTCTGTCATTGGTCATCCTTTCGACGTGTCCAAGCCAGCTTATTCTTTTTGATTTTATAAACTGCACAATATAAGCAAGTTTGATTACTTTGTCTAGTTTTTGATTGCTCCTTACGCGCCAAGCGTCTTGTTCGCAGATTGGACCAAATATTCCCTCATTATCTTCCTCTCAAAGACTCAAAGAGCATGATGGTCAACTTTCTTGAGTGTCATATAGAGCTTCTCCATCCCAACTCCACTCTCCCCTTCACGAGGTAGACCCTGTTAGGCTAAGCAACCTTGATCGAGGTTGTGGTAGACAAACCCTTCGAAAGTCAGGGTCAGCGAACAGACGAGAGACAGAGGACCTAGTTTTTATTAATAAGACCATGATAGTGTAAGTCGGCTGCGGGGCTTACACCTCAGGAGTGGTGGTGGAAGAGCTCAACAGTGGAGTCAACAGCAGTCTAATAGAGTTAGGCATGCTTACTGTGAAAGAGTACGGTATGGTACGGCAACTTCCTAGGGCACCCAAAATCAAAGCCACTGGTCCTCCTGGTAGGAGGTTCACCATGGGGCCAACACCCCATCTTGTAAAATACACTCCGGTTATGAAACTGACAGATATCAAGAAGTATATTCGGATGACAGTGAAGACAAAACTTTAAATAAGATATTACGCAAGTATTTACAAATTTATAAACAAACAGGTATCTACTTTTCCAGAATTGATTACAAGTTTTTTATTACTTTAAATTATTATGTATAAATAATAAATTTTGAATAAAAATTTTTTTCATTACAGTGTATAAATTTTGTTTATATATTTAACCTGTTCTTATCCATTTCAGTTGTATATACGTTTGTTAAATGGACAGTGTGTTGTTTTAACTCATGACCATCACACAACAAAAATATTAAAAAGAGTGAAATAATGTTAAAAAAAAGAATGATTGATTTTTGTGTAATGTGACTATGTTTTCCCACAATCACTTTTATTTAGATATGGAAAAAGTATAGTCACAATAATTACAGATCTTTACCCCTCAAGTACAAAACCAAGAATAAAACTAAAAAAATTGACATTGTCATTGTATCTTTGAATTTTTACATTTATTAAGCATTTAATTATATTTAAATTATTTAGTTTTATTAATTTGAAGATATTAATAATTTTTTAATACGAAAAAAATAATGTTTAAATAAGGAGTAATGGTCAAGAGCATCTTTATGAAAAGCTCAATAAAATACTTCAAAACAGTGGTAAATAGAAAAAAAAAAAAAAAAAAAAAAAATTGGCCCCACCTGGGAATTTAATAAATATAAGGTATATTATAATAGAAAACTCAAAAAAAAAAAAAAATTAATCAACTTTAAAAATTCAATTTTTTTTTTTTTAATTTTAGCTGAGGCCATGAAAATGACCCGAGTATAAAACTACTTACAATGCTACTAGTGGATATGCTATTGTTATCTACTATAAAATTATAACAATTTTAGTATACAACTGAACTGGGTAATTTCTGAAAAAAAGGTAAGGGTTAAGATGGTAGGTATTTCCAAAACTGGTAGTATACCCATATACAGGTAGAAGGGATTTCCGTATATATGGATAAATGATTATATGATGTATATTAATATAAATGTATATTATTAGTCTGAATGTATTAAATTGGAATAACATACGTTGACATTTAGGATGTCTGATTTTTTGTTTATTGCACGATTTTCAAATTTTTATATGGCTATCATTTCTTTAATATTTTGTTTAATATTATTTAGTTCATAGTGAATAATTTTGGGGGAATCAAATTTAAGAGAATGTATTGTTTGCCTATAATGTGTGGTGAGAGCTGTTAGGTCTGGTTTATTTGAGTTTTTAGGTATAGATGTGAGACTATATTAATGTTGATAAACATGTCATTTGAGATATTCATAAACTATATGTTAGGCTGTAATTCCAATTTATTTGTATCTTTAATTTTGGTGAATAATTTATCTATGGTGGACGTATATTTGAATGTGACAGTGTAGTCAGTTTTATGGTTATTTGTGAGTGTCTTTCAGGTAGTGTTTGTACGTATGGAATAGTGTAATATCTTTTATTGTTAATTTCATGTTGTTTATGTTGAGTATTTGTTTGTTTTAGTAGATTGCAAATGAGTCTGTGAGGGTATCCATCCTTTATTAAAAGGAGGTCTACTACTTTATTTTCCGCAGTTTATTTGTCTTTCTAGGGATAATTTTATAGCATAATTTTTATTTAATTTTTAACAGTGTTGATTTTATGACTTTTGGAGTATTGGCTCGTATAATGTAAATATCTTCTAGAATGTATCAGTTTTTTCTACCACTTTAAAGGGGAATTTGGGGATAACTGAATCTAGGAGATCCTCCAAGTATACATCTGCAAAATCTGGAGCGATTGGGGATCCCACAAGGCACCTCTTCATTTGAATGTAAAATTTTTCATTAAAAGTAACGCTTTCAGCACACAGAGCTAGTAATTCGAGGAACTGGTCTTTAGGGTTTGTTGTGTGTGTTTGAGGTTTGTGCCAATGTTTTTCAATTATTGTTTTTACTTTTGTGTTGCAGATATTAATGAATAATGAGGATGGGTCTAATGAAACTAGTTTATAGCCTTGGATGTTAGTTTGGAACCTGGATGTTAGTTATTTCATTTTGGAATTCAAATGAATCTTTAACATTGTATTTATCTGTGGATAGGTGTTTTAATATATTAGTTAGGTATTTTGATAGTTAGTATATGGGAGAATTAATAAAGGAAACAATAGGTCTTACCAGGATACAATTTTTATGATTTTTAATTACTGAATATGGTTTTGGAGATGTTGGAAAATTTATTTTGAGTTTAAGATATGTTTTGGTTTCAATAAGTTTTTGTATTAGTTTTGCTGATGTTATGTTGGTGTCAGTCATTAGTTAGTGTGTTGGATTTGTAATGACATATTTATATGTTTTCTTAACTTTTAATAGAGTGTTTCTTTTGGTAATGTAATCATCTTTAGTAATTGCCACGGTTTGATGAGTTTTATCCGTCTTTGTATTATTATATTAGGTTTTGTTTTCAGAAATGCCTAAGTAGCAATCAATTTATTGTAACGCATGTTTTTATATATTTATATTGTAGCTAATTTTATGTTTTGAAATAACCAGTGTAATTATATAATTTTTACTGTAACTTAAAACGTCGCCAAAATAAGTTGTTGTTTTACTGACTGAACCTCAAGAACCTTATTAAACATATATATATATATATATATATATATATATATATATATATATATATATATATATATATATATATATATAATTAAATGTTAATTTTATGTAAATTCATACTTAACACACAGTTAATAATATTTGACCATTTAGGTCTCAGCCACTGGTGCTGCTGATAATAGAATTAAATACCATACTTTTTTTTGGCATATTATACAGCATATAATAAGTATGCTTGGTGAATGGTACTTTTAATTACTGCTGAAATTTATTTTTTCATATTAACATATTCATAACACGATCTATTTAGATTGAAAGGCATGATACCACACCAGATCCAAACAATTAATTTTTCATAACAAAAACATTACTTATAATTGGTAATGTCGTAAATAAAATTATTAAATTATGATGAAAAGAAAATCACAACTTACTGTTGAAGCTAACATACTGCCTCCAAACCATACAGCATACCTCTGCATATGGTGAGAAACAACTTGGACATCAATAGGCTTAGGCTGTTAACAGATATTTACAAATAAATACATATTTGGATAAGTCACAAATTATGAACCAAATTATTAATTAATATTAATTATTAATTATAGATTTATAATTTTCTTTAGTAATTATTTAACTAGTAGTTAAGGTGGAGCATGTAGAGACAGCATTCTGACATGTTCATGTCAGAAAAAAAGAAAATTGTTCTATCTCACTCAAACAAGAAGAGGGTGGTGACTTACAGGATAAAATGATCCAGTACTGGTTAAAATACAAGAGTTTGCTGGGCCAATAAGCAACATTAGAAGAATATGATTTAGTTCAAAAACATCTCATTGTGTTTCAGTATGCTAACTGACAGGTCTAGTAGAAAAAATGTGAATGTCCATTTGTATGCATTTTGAGAAAACGGTTAAATAAAGTTTAACAGACTGGCTATATATATAGAGACATGAAAACTTCAAAATCATAATTAATTAGGGGATCCTAAATGTTTCTTTTCCTGAAAAGAATATGTGCTAAGTTTAGTCGGTAATGGGTGGAATACCATCATTAACTTGAATCGGACAAGAAATGGACATAAATTTTTTTTCTACTGGCCCCTTTAACTGCTCTTAGGTGAAGTTCCTTAACTCATATTCTACTCTTACAAAGTGATAACTCAAATGCAAATGCATTGATACCATAACAGAGTAGTTTTATGTTTTGGGTCTTCAATAATAGGTGTAAAAGTTTCTGCAAATTTGTGGAGATCAGTAAGCAAAATAAGAAATTATTATTAATGGAACCAGGTGATCAGAGATAAATTGAAAGCATCAACAAAAAACCTCAGCCAAGATAAAGAGAAATACTGTATTAACTAATTTGATAATATGTGCTGATTGCCAAAGAAAATTAATACATAAATAGAGACAGTTATCATAAAATACTACGTTATGCCATGTTTTTTAACCATATACAGTCAAAATCATTTATAACGAACTTCAAGGGACTGTCAGTTTTTATATGTTCTTTTTAAGTGATACTATTGGTTTTAACGAAAAGTTTGTTATACAGAACAGTACCACTGGTTACAAAAGTCAGTTTGTTTTAAGTTTATGATGCAAATGTGTATAACTTAATCCATACCTACAATATGTACATAATAATTATGTACACATATATGTTTCAATGTACATAGGTAAAACTCAACACAAGATTATATTGAAATGAGTAAAGTTAGTCAATAAAAAATACTCATAATATGAGGCTAACATAAGGCTGTGAAAATCTTTGTATTATAAAAATGTAAGCATACATATCGTCCCTAGTAGGTAAAACTAATGAATTTGAAAAAACACATTTATCTATTTCGTTTATTTACCACTGTATCCTACAATGACATTACTGATTAGATCTACAAATTGCTGATCAAATTAAAAATTTTACCAAAAGGCCTTAAAAAAAAAAAAAAAAAAAAAAAAAAAAAAAAAAAAAAAAAAAAAAAAAAAAAAAAAAAAAAAAAAAAAAAAAAAAAAAAAAAAAAAAAAAAAAAAAAGTGAGGAAAATACATATCAGAAAATATGTACATCCACAATTAATAAAATATGAAGATTTAAAGAAATAAAAAAAAACCTTTGTTTTGATTTCACAGAACATTAAAACTTGAAATTGTTCATTGTAACCAATATTTCATCTGTTAGTGTTCCAGGAAACATGATCACTATAACCGGTGGTGATGTGTTTGTTGTAAGCCAATATAAATGTTTTTTTTCTCTTTGTTATTTTATGGGACCAACTGTTTTGTTCGTTATATCCGATTTTATGTTTTATCCGGTGTTGTTATAAACAATTTTGACTGTACTTTTTATTTAATAAGATAGTAGGATAGCAGTGCTACACTAAATAAAAAAAAATCAGCTTCTTCGTGATTACACAAGAACTTAAAATTCTAATCTTTTTGAGAGATGTCATGGGTCATTTTACTTGATTTTAGTGTTAAAATGAAATTTCAGGGAGTTCAGCAATATCTAAAATTTACAGAACAAAAGCGTTGATGAGTTGGACTAATTTTATAATAAAAATTAAACTATGAGCACATAAAATAATTTACAAAAACACTAATCTGGATACTATAGAAATAGTAATATATACTTAATAGTAATCAATAAAAGCACATAAAATAACTTACAAGTGAGAATTTCTAGAGATATTGTAAAAGTATAAAACAGGAAAAAATTATTCAGCAACAGATTTTTTTTTCAAATATTCTAAAGCAGAGATATAGTTTTCTGTTTTATTTCATAGCCAATTCTATGGCACAAAGTTGCAACATTTTATGGCATTACTTAAATTTTACAGCTAACATCTAGCCACTATCACTTAAGTTACATATATTAATTTACCTTTAGATGGTTACCAGATAATTTTTCAGATAGTTTTAAACGAGCATCAACTACCCTCTTAATATCTCTCTGTAATCGACGACCAAAATCCTTGAACATTGTTGAGCCCCCAGAGAGGACAATGTTATTGTACAATGGCCTTCTGACATCTATTGGGCAGTTTTGAATAACAGTGTCTACTATTTCTGATATTGGTGTAGTGAAGTCTGGATTTGAAAACTAAACAAAAAATCAGCCGAGGTGTGAATACTGGTAATTAATACAAATACTGGTACAAATACAAATAGTAGGGGCAAATAATTTATCAATTCCTAATTAATTAAAAAATGTTAATATTAGATACTAAGTAGGTTTTTAGAAGAGTAATAAAAATAAATAAATAAGATTTATTGCCAACAAGTATTGGTCCAAACTGTTTTGGAAATAAAAATTAACTATATAAATGTTAACTCCTGCTATTAATTCCAACAGAGTGAGAACAAGGCTGCAAATGGTACCAGTTTCACAAAGACACAAGATGCCAGCCAAGATAATTGTGCAGATACATAAGGAAAGATCTTCTCATCACAAATCAATAATTTCTTAAAATATAAAATTGAAAGGGAGGGAGAGGGAAGGAGACTTTTACAAAATGTTTTGGACTGTATTAAAAGAAAAAAATCAACTGTTCCATGATATTGTATTTTGTAATATTTTGTTATGCCAGTTTAGAAAATTATTGAGTGCGAATATGACTCCGCCCTTATTATATGATTGCTAGTATCGTAGCTTATGCCTGAACATTAAAATGTCAATATTCCAATTTGAAAGCATTTTGTGCATGCTTGTTAAATGTAGAAAATGCAAAAAAATGCAAAGAAAAGTGCCATGGAAACTTATCATCTTCTTATGCAAATTTCAGGTGAGCATGTTCCATCCAAAACAACTTGCAAAGAATGGTTTTGACAATTCAAAAATGATTTTGATTCTTAGGAAAGTGAACATAGAAAACCTCCCAAAAAAATTACAAGGAGCTATTTAAACCACTTGAAACTATCACTGATGATCTTTACTGATGACAACTAATGTGTTTGAAGTCAGCTATAGAAAAAAAAAAATTACCAGATTGGTGAATAGACATAGCATACTAATTTTTCAACATAACACAAGACCTCAAAAAGCAAATATCATTAAAAATGTGGACATGGCTGGGAAGTATTACTCTACTCACCATATTGGCCAAATCACACTCCTTCTGATAACAACTTGTTCTGATTGAGGTAGTTAGATCTTAACCCTAGAACGCCAACACTCGTCAATATGACGAACACCTCTGTGAATTACAATTTCCACTTCTTTCCCAGTCATCCTATCTTTATGACACTACAGCTAAGCCTTCTACTGACAATCCATTGCATGTCACCGAAGGAAGCACGTTTATTCATTTAGCTGGTTCGGAGAAACTTCAAATTATGTCAAAACAGGTACGTCAAAATTACGAATGGTTGGCGACTAAGGAATATCAATGTACTAAAATTGTGCTCAGTATGTAATAAAAATAATTGTATTCCTATTTTTTCTGTAACATATACAGTCCATTTTATGTTTATATATTTTATACCTTTTTATGTTCATGTTTTAATACAGTATTTAAAAATAAAAAAAGTTAGTAATTTTTTATTTTTTTTTTTATTTTAATATATCCCCTCCCCCCATAAAACTAGATAGAATTTTTCATTTTTTTTAATTACAGGAATAATAACTCTCGTGAAAGAAAATCTCATTCATAGTATTTTTCAATAATTATATTAAAATAAAAATACATTCGTCAATTAACGAATATTTGGTAAAATGGGGTGTAGAGAGAAGGTTGGCGTTCTAGGGTTAAGGGGGAGCAATTTACTTTTTATGAAAGCATCAAGATTTGTTTTATAATAGGGTTGCCTAAAAATACCAGGGCTTTTACAGACAAAGAATCTGTAAATTGCTGGAAAGATGATCGAAGTTTGTAGCTGCAGATGGAACATACTTGGAATAAATAATTCTTATATTTTGTTAAGAAGCCAATATGTTTTATTTTCACAAAAAAGGCAGTCATATTCGCACAATACTAAGCAGAAAACTCAGGAAAATGCACCTGTTTTGCCAAAAAAGTTTCTGAATATTACTGTTTATGAGTAGACTGAATACTATATTTGGTGATAAATCAATCTGAATACAATATAAAAAAAGCAATGCAGGTTTATTTTACAATCTAGAACTACATTTAGAAAATGGTGTATTAAAAAATATAATAATTTATTAATAATTAAATACCTCAGGATGGAAAAATATTTCAGGACCCAAAAACCTTTCATAGCCTACATCAACTCCAAAAGGCTTCTTAGTTATGGCATTTATCCCTTCATATCTTTTCATCCATTTTGCCAAATCATTATCATACTTAGCAAATTCTTTAGCAATATCTGGACAAATATAACAATACTTTTCCTTAACAGCTTTAGCAGTTTCCATCGACTGTTCTGGTGGAATACCAACTTCTCTCTCTCTTAACAGAGTTTGAATAAAGTAAGTGATATTTCTGCCAGCAATAGGTATATGTTTGATACAACTACCAATCACATATCCTTCAGCCTAATGAAAGAAATACAGATATATATATATAAATAAGCAATGCATCGATAATTGCAATTAATTTTAATCCTTTTTTACTACTCACAACAGGAATAACATGGGTAACACCATCACCACTATCAACTACAGTGCCTGTAAAAGTTCGTTCCTCAACACTCCTAGATAGCCAAGATGCTGCTAAAGCTAAAACTGCTTGAACAGCAATGTATAGGCCAGGAGCATTAAATGATTCAAACATGATTTCTAAAACAAAAAATGAAAAACAAACTGAAACTTATTATTAAACAACTTCATGTTTATGAACAACTCAGTAATCAACACATGAAGAGAAAGAGCACATCACCTATCGAGGTGACTAAACCTGTATTTGAGGTGATCTAACCTCATATTATAGTTCTGATAGTTATCCATGATATAACAGAAATTAATTTGAGCGAGTATAATAGCTGAAATAAATACAACAAAGAAGAGCCTCTTTGTCCAAAACATGAGGGTCATTCAATAAGTAACGAGACAAATTACTACTGCTCAAAACCGTTTTATTCAATCAGTAAAAAACTTAGGTTACTTTTCAATATAGTCCCCAGCAACACTTTTACACTTGTACCTAACTAACTTGTAAATGCCCTAGGCATAGATTTCTTTGGGTTGATCTTAAAGCTACTTTTGCACTGGCTGTTGATTGTTCTTTGGCCTTTAAGAAAATCACAATAAATTGGTCCCTGAAAATCCCAGAATACTGTAAGCATGACTTTAACAGCAGATAGATGGGTCCTGAATTTTTTCTGAGTGGAAGAAGTCGTATACTTCCGCACAAGGCTTTGTCGTTTCAACTCTGACTCATAGTGGTGGATCCATGTTTTATCACACGTTACAATTCTTTTAAAAAAAACCTCCTTCAGTCGAATATAGATTTTTCAACAGTTGGCTGATTTGAAGAAAAGGTATCTTTGTGAGTGTCCATAAGTTGTCTGGGAACCCATCTCAAACAGGTTTTCTTGTACTGCAGATTGTTGTTAATAATGTTATAAACAGATTCAACACTTGCATTTACTTATTCACTTATCAGTTGAACAGTGATAAGCCTATAAAAGATTCTAAGAATTGTCTCTGTACACTTTTAATATTCTTTCGTTGATTTTACTATCTTTCTTACCTTCAGCGACTAAAAATCTGATCACAGGACGTTGTTCTCCCACGGTGCAATTGTCGAGCGGACTCGCCATCGTTAACTGAGTAAATTTGAGGTCATGTTTACAAAATATGGTTGAACAGCTGATCAGATATCATTGCAAGGTTGCCAACTTTATGTCCTGAAAGTTTCATTAGGATCAATTCAGCCGTTTTTGAGCAGTAGTACTTTGTCTCGTTACTTATTGAATGACCCTCATATGTTCTTCATTTCAAACTAAGTTTTTGAGTGGAAGGCTCAATTTGTTAAATAAAGCTATTCTGATGATTTTTTTTTTTGTACATGCAATGACTTAGTTTAAATATAGTTGATCCAATAGTGTTAAGTATTCTAATTGATTAGATTAAATGGACATATCGCTTATCCTATCACAAAGACATAGTTGAGAAAATTAATTTTTCTTAACTGTTGCATTGTAGCTCTTTGCAAATGAGATGAGTCACATGACATTTGAACAAAAATTTAACTACCCTCTCCCATACCACAACAAAGCTACAATAGAATAGATGAGTGAATTTGATAGCAGGGTTTTCTGGGTTAGAAATATAATTAAATTCCAGTATATATCAAGAAAGTTCCCAGTGTACATACAGTTTAGTTGAATAAAGCATAAAGTGCATCTAGGACACACTTAACACGTTGAGAGCTAACGACCCACCGGTGGGCCGAGACTACTACGCAGTTAGGCCCATCTTAGTCACCTTCTCAGATCCCCACTTTTAAATCTAGGCGTTTGGAACCTTTTCCACCATTCTTAGAAAGGTTTAGTCAACAGGTAAGTAGAATGCGCCTTGGGAAAATGTTCTTTTCAATTCACGAAATTTAGGTAAGTTACTATTATTTTACCACATTAATAATATTTACATACCAAATTTATTAACTTAATTAACTAGTTTGATAATGTTTTGTAATAATTATTTAATTTTTGTTCCTCACAGATTTGATTTTCGTACCAGAATGGCTCCAAAAAAAATTTCACAAATCACTAGATATAATATTTTTGTTTGTGTAATTTATAACGTAGTGTTGTAGGCAATAAGTAGTAAGTATAATAGAAAATATGTAATTCATGAATAATTAATATAATAGTTCCTAATAATTATTAACAATAAAATTTAAAAATTACTTAGTTTTAGTGTTGTATAGTGTATATATGTGATGTATATATATATATATATATATATATATATATATATATATATATATATATATATATATATATATATATATATAATACAATTGTAAATATACAATTTTACATTTGAGTTTTGTTTTAATTTTTCCTTATAATTCACAATTATTTTATTTGAGTGTATATTATGCCAACAATATTAATTTAATATTTAATTAATTATTTATGATTCTTATTTAAAATTCATGAGGTAAAATGTTTACGAAATAAATGGTGAACATGGTAAGTGTTTCACGGTGGGGCTTCAAAGTAAGAGTCCGTCAAAACGTACTTTCCCGTGAGGCGCACGACCCACTGGTGGGTCGGCCTTATATTTCACATAATAATAACAGATAAATTTTTTTTTTTTTTTTTTTTCCTGTAATTAGGGACAGAAAATAAAACAAAATATAAAAGAAACAAAAAATTTTTTTTGACCCACTGGGGTAAAACTGGGTTTTTGGGTTTAGCACTCAACGTGTTAAGATATTTTTACAAAATAATGTAATGAATTATATCCATTTCAGAAGAGTAAGTTTCGGCTATATAGTAAAGAAAAAAACAAAACAACAACACCATTTATATAATAAATGTTGAAAAGGAATATCTATTTCAAAAATAAAAATGCTATTTAAAAAATTACATATGGTGTTAAAATATAAATAAGAACAAAATAAAGGAATTTGGATAAATTTACAAATCTAGATTATTATATAATTAATTAGAATGAAATTAATGAACACTAATCTCTTCAACAAAACATGCACAGATTTAAAATATATATCTGTGGTTATTAATTTAAATTCCTTTTAATATTAAATAAAATAAATTTACCTGCAGTATATTCTCGGTTCTCTGGGGTATTTAGTGGAGGTTCTGTTAAGAGAAAATAGTGATCTTCTGGTTCAGCCCTTAAATACTTAAAAATACATTGCTCAAAGAACCTTTCCATCAAATCCCAATCTTCAACAAGTCCATGGCGCACTGGGTACTAAAATATTACCATTTAAAATCATTACATTTACTAAGAAAAGTGGTATTTAGGTGTCAAGAAAATAAATATATGAAGTATTGCTAGAAAATGAATGGATTAAATGTAACAGCTGTAATATTTATTTCTAGCGGTTCAAAATACCTGGTCATTGACTACAGAATAACACCTCTACTTATGCTACCAATATATTCATTGCAATGGCTATTATACTAGTGACTTCTACTTCAATAGAAAAGAGTTTTTTCTCTTTTATAAAAATGCTATGAGTTTATTATTAAAGGACATATTAAATTAGTGGCAAGAAGTGTACAGTGTGTTTATCACAATAAACGTTTATCATAAATTAAATTTTTTAGATGAGCTAAAAGATTTAAAGAGAGGAGGCAAAACATCAGCATTTTGACCGTCTGAATGTTACCTACTACAATCCCAACTAGAATATCTTCTTTTTTTTTTTCTCCAGACAAAAATAAAACTAAAACCCAATAGCTAAATCAAACTAATGTTAGCATATGTATTAAGGTTAATCATACACAGTAAGCCAGGATATTTTAAAGTCTACTGTGTAAGATGTGTCTCCTAAAGGCATAACACTTTAAAAATCTTAATATTTAATTATCATTCTATGAATTCTTATCTACCAAGTGGTTTAATTTCTTCAAAGCTAGATTTAAAAAAAAAACCTAAGTACAGTGGATCAAAAAGTATCGGTGGGAACATTTGACTGTAGATTTCATGCATGAAACGATGTGGTCCCATGTAGTAATTATATAAAAGTCTGAGCTGATTTTTACTATCCATCTCTTTTCATTCAATCTAAAATTAC
The DNA here is from genome assembly GCA_003667255.2 of Euschistus heros. NCBI lineage: Eukaryota > Metazoa > Arthropoda > Insecta > Hemiptera > Pentatomidae > Euschistus > Euschistus heros. Next base: position 2,538,124 of record RCWM02000078.1, on the reverse strand, counting down.
AAAATAACTGAAATCATTTTAAAGAAAGGGTGATACAATTTGTTTTAAACAAGTGTCAACTATTCTTTAGGGTACCATAAACATACATTAAAATCTTTGATTATAGGGTAAATTACTAGTTATAGTCACCCGAACAGTTATGGGCAGGCTAATACAATTATCGCATTAATAAGGATAAAATCCATTTATTTGTGATATCACCAGGAGAAATATTTCTGAAAAGGGTTTAAGATTCATTTACAAGTGAAACCCTCCATTCTATCACTTTCCAGAAGCTGTTAAAAATATTTTCCTCGAATAGTATATAGTATAATAGTCCTAAAATACATTTTTTTTTTTAAAATTTTTAAAAATTTTTTTTTTTAGTATAACCACTTTTAAAAGTGAGAATTCTTAAGGAATAATTGTGGAATTGCATAATTAATTTTTAGTTTTTGAGATGTGTAGCTTCTCATAAGAATTCAGGCTTCCATAAAAGCTTTGCAATGTTGGTCTTTCTGATTTTAATTAACAATAATTTTGAACTGACCATACAAAATATTAGTTATAGTCACCCGTATCCGTTTTCTTTCTTCTTTGGTGTTACAAACGTTCCTCTATTAAAAAAAATATTGAATTTCCTTTATTTGATTATGTCATTTTAAAAGCTAAATACTACATCCCTTCCTAGAAGGTGTCAGGTTTGAGCTTATGTCTCTTAAGTGACCATTACTAGTTAATATAGTTAGTTCTATTCTGTACTTTGCGGATGGCTACTGATTTTTAAGAGAACTAGAAATATTGAAAAAAGATAATTTACAAAAAATACATTCCGATTTCTTTTAATTCATTATTATTTTAGTGGGGAAGATTACCATATTGTATGTCATTATTGCTTATGTAGAAAAATCAACGATAAGTGTGGCTATAAATTATACTCTGATGAATAGTTGTTTTAATTAATTTTTAACTATCATTTCATGATGGTTTTCCAAACTAATAAGTAGAGACCGGATTTTTGTGCAGTAAAAAATCAAAAAATGTGCAGTAAAAAACTTAAAACGTGCATTTAAAAACTTAATACATGCAGCAATCCATTTACATACACAAATATGCAAACCTTAAATAAACATTTCAACAAATGTTCCGTTTTAGTGTTAATTCAATCTGAAATACTTTAGAATTTGAAAAAGAAAAAAAAAAAAGATATGAAAAAAATTGTTCATTAAAAATATATAAATATATTTATTAAAATTTTACATGGAAACAAAATATAATAAATTTTTTTTTAAAAATAAATTAATTACGACATAGTACATTTCATTTCGCAGTGTATTGCATCACCCACTCCAACATGTTGACTAGTATGTTGGCCACTTCCTCGCGAATGTTGACATTCAGGCCATCAAGAGTCCGTGGAGGGTTGTTGAAGACCCAGGACTTCAGATAACCCCACAAAAAAGTCAAATCCGGTGATCAGGGCTGCCACTCCAAATCGCCTCGGAGAGAGATGAAGCGCCCTAGGAAGTGTTCCCTCGACAAAGCCATCGACGCCCTTGCGGTGTGAGCCGTTGCTCCATCCCTTTAGCATGGACTGTAATGTGAGAATTACAGTCACGTTCAGAAAGTTCCTGCACAATGGCCAACTTATAAAGATGGAGATTAAGGTCTTTGTGAAGAATTCGCCTCACAGAACGCGACGTCAATCCAAGAGCCGACGCATGATTGCGAGGAGAACGCTGTGGTGATTCGAGAATTGACTGTCTCACTGCCTCGACATTTGCTGGCGATCTGACAGGCCGGGAGCCTGCGGGTCTTTATTTCACAACACTACCCGTTTCACGAAGAAAAGTGTTGACCCAACCAACAATTGATTTCCAGTCTGGAACAGGGGCCAAGGGCTGACCCTCTACGGCAAATGCGCGTTCCTCACTATTCCACTACATGGTGACAACTGACCTTGGAAGTGAATAAAACTTTAAAACTTCTCCTTCCAAATAAAAGCACACTCCCCCCCCCTCCAGATAGGCGGAACGGCGTTCATTTCAAATAAGGAGGTTATGTTGCTCCACCTTGTAGATCACAAATACATTTGTTTTAAGCGAATTTTTACTTTCAATTTAAAACTTATTAACCTATTTAATATAATTATGTTGCCTTATAATCGTAAATAAAATTTGTAAAAAATTAATTATTACATAAATAAAATCAGATGAATTTGATTAAATTGTGCAATTTCGTGCGGTAAAACCCGAATTTGTGCAATTGAGCTCAAAAAGTCAAATTTGTGCAATTTAGTGAAAAATAAAATTTATGAATAAGAAGCCTTAGGTCATGAATGAGATAACTACTTGGGTTAGAGAGTGCTAAACCATAGCGAACTAAATGTGCTATAACACAAAGATATAGTCTCTACTAATAAGTAACTACAAAGTTTGTGAATGAATGCATCGAGTGATTGTATATATACATATTTATAAATATATATTTTAATTTTTTGTTAGCCACGTTGTATTAGTATTTAGGTTATTTTTATAGTTCTAGTTGTACATTAATTAATAAGATGTTACCTATATAACAAACTGTATCAACGAAATACCCTTTTAGATCGACAAGTTCCCTTAATTAGAATTGATGAATTAATTGCCATTTCTATAGGGATTAATTATTAGAAAACTAGTTTCGAATGCTAAACATTCATCTTCAGTTCTTAGGAGGTCTAAGAGATATATAACTCTACTATTCTGTTATCTCTTAGACCTCCTAAGAACTAAAGATAATATATATAAATGTTTAGCGTTTGAAACTACTTTTCTAATAAAATAATCCCAATAGAAGTGTCAATTAATTCATCGATCCTAATTGTGTTGATCCTTCTATACCATCATGTGTACCTCAAGTGAAGTTCCCTTAAATAGTGATTTACCCTATACTGCCCATCATGTAATCATCAATTTTCTGTAGGACCAACAATTTTCTGCTGGACTCAAAAAGATGCTCGTTTCATATTACAAAATTATTTTCATATAAAAATGCTAATTATAGGATTGAATTTTATTTATATCAATTAGGAATCAATGAAATCAACTATAGTTTTTAACAACACAATTTTGTTGAAACAAAAATAATTGTTTTTCTGATACTAATCTAGTTCTACATTATAACATCTTTCAATTCTCAAATTTTCTAAATTTGCATCAATATGATTGATTTCCTTTAAGATTGAGAACATGGAAACTGATCTGTTTACTATAAAAAAACAAAACTGATCCACTTAAAATACTCAATAAGAAATATGAATTTTAAATATTTACTTTATCCTAACTTTAATACTTCCTAAATGAATATTTTTTTAAATATTACAATAAAAATATAAAATGTAACAGGAACTTAACACATTACTCTAAATACATAACCATTTCCTAAAACCTAACCTCAATAGATTAATAGCTCTCATACCAGATTTAACTAATATGTGAATAATTTTTTTTTATATTCTGTCAATCTACTTTTAAAAATATTTACAACTGTATGCAGCAATGCTAATAAAACATTTAATCAAAATACATAATACTCAATGAGGAAATGATTAATTAGAGGACTTTTAGGTTACAATTGAAAATATATATTTAAATTTGATAGATTTACCTTAACTGCATAGCCAGTGGCTTCAAAAGCTTCATCACCTATATAAAAATCTAAGTCTTCAACACCTTTAGTTAACCTTCGGATTGCTTGTTCTCCAACTTTTGCTGTTTCTTTTATACCAATAGCAGATGGTATTATAAACTGTGGTTCTTTGTTTCCAGCAAAACCCAATTTAGTATATCTACATAAAATAAATAAACTTAATTCTAGAACAATATCTAGACACTTAAGAATAAAATAATATAAATTTAAGTATTCATTCGATAATAGCAATACTAAGAAAACAACATTTAATAATAAAACATTAGTGGGTGAAAAATAAATTCTTCATATTTATCAAAAGGTAAATAACTTCATTTACCCTGTCCCCACATCTATAACACAAGCTGGCAAATTTCCAGCCATTTTCTTGGCACTTCGTGAACTTATTAATTAAACACTAAAAGAAATAGTTCAAATATTAATTATTTGCGATTAACTGATGTTAGATCATGGCATTAGTCATTTCAAAACCCAACCTAGATAAAATGCATATCTTATTAAGTGGGGAAGGTAACTTTTCGAAGATTAAATGGGCGGTGCTTGCAGCAAAATTTGTTTAGTTCCTTGGATTTAGTAAGGTTACGATGTCACTATGAATTCAACTGTTGGAATGCTTAAAAATTCTTTATTAAAATTTCGTTATAAGGTGTATACGAAGGAGATTCGTAAGATTTCTACATTCAAGGAAGAATTTATTTCTTCACATATCGAAACTAATGCCTTGCAAAAAACTATTTTAACTATAGGATCTAGTATCGTATCTTTATTAGATCCTTCTAGAGGAGGTATGACAGACGTGTTATAAAACGAATGTACTATAGAAAAAAAAGTGTTTATAGATTTTAATTTTCTAATCAGATATGATCGCGACACTGGGGGAAACTACTGGATTGGGTGCATTAAGGTATATGAAAAAGAAAATGGAAGAAAGTGAGGAAGGGCAAGCGATTTTGAAGTATGCATATGTACATGGTTTATTGAAAAAACAAAAAAGTTATCAATTTCATGGTTCATAATATTTTAAAATTAGTGTTTTTTAAGCTTTTTCTACTGCTTTATATTTTATGTTATACTTCACACAACTAATATTTTATTATTTTTAAGGGAATCGCCTAGGATAAATTCCAGGACAGTTGATTTGGAATATTTACAGAAGTTACCTAATGATTCTGTTGGAAATACTTATTACAATTTTCTGGAGAAAAATGTAGGTAAATTTAATTTAATCGAACAATATTTTTCCTGTCAGTAGACACTTAATCTAGTAAACGTATATGTGGTTATTGATTAAAATGAGGTATTTTTCATGAGATAAGGGGTTGATAATGTACTGTAATAATACCAATCAATTGTACAAATTTTGAGAAGTGATGAATATGCGTTGTAGTTACAGGAAAATATTTTAATCTACAGCAATTTCTGTAATAAATTCATGTAAAATATACATCTATAAGTCAATAGTCGGTTTGTTACTGAAAGAGCTTGTTATTTTACTGCAGGTATCTTTATTTTGATAATTTCAGGACTAGTACTTTAAATAATGTTATTATGATTATGCTTATTTCTGCTGTTATTTATAATTGAATGAATTCATACTCTACATTTCGATATATATTATCTGATCTATTTCTGAAGATGATGTTATTCTATTTGGAGTGAACTGGCTGGTTAGAGATCGACCTGTTTTCCATCTTTCTCAAACTCCTATGTCCTGTTAGGCGTGGAGTTGCAGTTGTGGCCCATCTATCCCAAGGTCCCTGTCTCTTGCAAATTTTCTCATCTCTGGTTTGATGCATACTCTTGCTGTCCACAGTTTTCCAATATAGTGGGTGCAAACACTCCTGAGTCTGCTAAGAAGACATCTGCCATCTGGTCTAGCTTGAAAGAACCACTTAGCATTTCGGGTATTGGCTGTTCTGTTTTGGCCTTACCGTTTTTAACTACCACTCTTCTGGGATGTTGTGTACTGACTTTACTTGCCACAAAGTCTGTCATTTCTTATACATTCTTTCCGACTATTTGTCTGAGGAATCTCATTTCAGCCTTTGTTAAGGCATGAGAGACCTTAGCAATAAAAGTCTTACTCTGTCCTTAGTATGTGCGCCAGGTCGTTAAGCACTTAATTAAAAGCCAAATTGATTTTAAGGCTGCATAAAAAATGACAAAAGAAATAAAAGAAAGAAAGAAGCTCTCTGGAAGGCTGGACATAAAAAATACTATTTATTAACATAAAAAGAAAATTAACAATATATACATATAAATCAGGAAAAAAACAAAACAAACATTTCCCTCGCAGCTGCGGATAATACGGTTAAAAAAATAGATTATTGATAAAAGATAAATGAATAATTATAAAATTTTGTTAAAGTCATAACTCTTTGATGATTATCTGGATTGTCTATGGAGTTAATGGTTATGCTAAAGTCTATTGCTGTCTGACCTGGTCAGTAGGGATACAGGGTACCTGTTGTTCCTGAATATTCACCTCTTCTGATACATCTTGGATGTATCCTGATGTGGTGGTGAGTTGAGAGAAGAAACTACGGCTGCGAAAATGTTCGCCAACTGTTGTCCGGGGCCGCTAACTTCCTTCTTCAACAGTCGAGAGCACTGGCCTTATCTCGCGAGGGTCTTGGGCAGTAAACATTGTTGCCCCACACTTATTGTTTACACTGGTATACACTTCACATAACAATCACGGTCTCCTATTCCCTTTATTTATTTAAAATAAAATTTTAAATCTAATTATACACAATTAAAAAAAAAAAATTAAACCATCTTAATATATATAAATTACGTGTCGCCGCCTAGGGGCCGGCTAACACCTAAACTACTGAACCGATTTTAATCAAATTTGCATACCGTGTGCAGTTTGATCCAACAAAAAAGATAGGATACCTTATATCTTAATTTATAGTCACAATATTATTTGTATATTATCTGTAAGTCACAATTATTTGTTAGCTCTATACGATTCTAACATATGGCGGTATAAGGTTATACTATTATATAAAAGAACAAGCAATTTTTCGTTTGTGTTCAATAACCGCCAAAAACTATTGAACAAATCTCTACCAAATTTTGACTACATCATCTTTATAGGATGGTTTAGCAACAGTAAAATCTAATGATTTTCAACTAATTCTTTATTGAAAAATGAATAATAAGTGGATAACAGTGAAGTTCAAAAATGGCGGCAATTGCAATCTACATGAAAGGTTAAAATGTACAGTGTTACATATGTGATAATAAAATTTACTTATTTTCAATTAAATTGTTATAAAAACAGCTCTATGGAGTAAAATATACCAAAGTTTAACTACATCATGTTGATAATTCTAGGTTTAGCAACATTAAAAATTTAAATGTACAATGTTGAGTGTTAGAAACGGGTTTTGCCACACTACCACATACTTTTATGGTTAGAAATTAAAATCCAACCAGATTAAATCAATAAAATTATTTCTGTCGAATGAAAATTATTAAAAATCAAAATGCCGATCCTCAGCTGTTTAATATTGTGTGTAAAAATATGAACTTTGAACCTTTAGTTGTAAGCACTGATAATGCAGTTTCTTAATAGTCTCTGTCCATCTGGATTACCAACTCATATATTAAAATTGAAAATTGGTTGTCTAATTATGCTTTATGTTATCTGCAAACACCTTATCAATCTAAATTTAACCAAGTTAATAATGGCTGCTATGCGTGAAAATATCATAAAAAATATAATTTTCAATTGTTCACATTATTTCAAGATTTTTATCGATAAACAAAAAATCAATTATTAGTTAAAATTATCTAAGATCTTCACTTATGAGAGAGGGCCAAGCCTCGACGGGGGATGATGAAGTTATATATAATAGGACAAGCCATTTCCGTTCGTGATCACTAACCGCGAAAACTATACAACTATTCTGTACCAAATATAACTATAACATCTTCATAGTTCAAGGAAGGTTTAGCAATAATAAAATTTACATATTTTCTATTAAATTACTGTTTAAAAAGCGATAAATATGTGGTGTGTAGTAAAGCGAGCGCCATTTAAGAGAGATTACAATGATCCGGTGTTAAATATAGCTAGAAATTGATAATAAAGTTACTTAATTCAATTAAATTGTTATCCAAAAAGCTATATATATGTGGCAAGCGACAATAGCGTTACAGTAAAACTAATGAACCTATCTGAACCAAATTTTAACTACATCATCTTTCAAGATACTATCGATACATTTAGAATCGATACAATTAGAAAGTTTACTATAATAATAACTTATACTATTATATAAAAGGACAAGCCATTTTACGTTTGTGATCACTAACCACGAATTTTACTGAACCAATCTGTATTAAATATTAACTACATCATCTTCATAGTTCCAAGAAGGTTTAGCAATATTATAATCTACTGATTTTTAATTTATTTTTTATTAAAAAAAGAAAATATGTGGACAACAGTGAAGTTTGAAAATTGACCAATAGGTGGCGAGTGCCATTCTACGCGAGAGGTTTTAAAAGAGCTTGAAATCGATGATAAAATTTACTTATTAAACTATAAAGAAAATTATTAAAAAAGATTTAAATATGGTGTGCGATATGTAGATCCCAGTGAAGCTTGAAAATCGACCGATTGTGTATAGCACCATCCCATAATAGAGTTAACAATGGTAAACTGGACCTATCTGTACCGACATCTAAATAAAATTTTTTTATAATTCTAGGAAGGTTTTGCAATGGTAAAATTTACAATAACTAAAATTTAAATGTACAATGTTGAGAGGCAGGACTGAGGTTTGCCACACTGTCATATACTTTTATAGTTCGAAATCAACATCCAACCAGATGAAATCAATAAAGTTATTTCTGCCGAATACAAATTATTACTAAATCAAAATAATCAAAAAATGCTTTTTTATATTGTGTGTAAAAATATGATCCACGGGCCTTCTGCCATAAGCAATAATAATGCAGTTTATTTTCCGCAAGAGTTTCTTAATAGTCTTTATCCAACTTGATTACCAGTTCATACATTAAAATTAAAAATTTTATGTCTAATGGCGCTTTTACGCAATCTTCAACTGCCTAATCAGTGCGATTATAACTAGATTAATAATTACTGCTATGCGTGAAAAAAATCATTGAAGAAATAATGCTGAACCACATGCTAAAATACAAGAATCTTATCGATAAACAAATAAAACATTAATTTTTAGTTAAAATTAGCTTTACTTATGGAGGGCGGGCGAAGCCGCGACGGGGATGCTAGTTACTTATATAATTATATTTACAAAAAATATATAAAAACAAAGAAACAAAATAATGAATTACTTTGAATAAATTAAGTTTATTTAATTTAATTTAACTGTAAATCCAAAAAAAAAAAATAATATTGTTTCTGAAACATGCAGCCCACCAAAATTCTACCTGGAATTTTCAAGTCTCCATGCTTTCAGATGAAGTTACGGGAGCAAGAGAGATAACTTTGGTTAGGAGTCGCTTAAGAATAACGCCCGATGCAAAACGAAGAGTTATCACGCGAACTACTCCATCTTCTCCAGGATGAATCTCGTGAACTCCTCGGGCTAACGGCCAATAAAGCGGAGGGGAGTTGGCTTCGTTAACTACAACCAGATCTCCTACTTTAAGGTTGGGTTCATTCTTAATCCACTTGCTTTGTTGCTGCAATTGATGCAAATATTCTGTTCGCCACCTGCGCCAATAGTGTTCTGTTCTCTGTTGTACTAGTTGCCAACGATCGAGTCTGTTCTCTTTGGTGTCCCACAGGCTTTCTTCGGGTCTGCCGGTTATTGGACAACCTATTAAAAAATGCCCTGGTGTTAAGCTTTCATAACTCTCCGGATCAGATTCGAGTGTTAAGAGAGGTCGGGAGTTTAAGATGGCTTCAATGCGAGCAAAAATCGTGGAAAGTTCCTCAAACGTGAAAGGAGTATCTCCCATTACCTTGCGTAAGATCGTCTTAACGGATTTTATTCCTGCTTCCCATAACCCTCCGAAGTGAGGGGCATGGGGAGGGTTGAATGACCACTCGATTCCCTTTGAAGAAGCGTGGTTCATTATGTCGTCTTGTGTTTCCCTCAAACGTTGCCATTTGAGAAGCTCCTTTAGTTTGTTGGCAGCTCCAATGAAATTAGTTCCACAATCGGAGTACATTCGGTATGGCGCTCCCCGCCTTGAGATAAATCTGTCGAAAGCAGCCAAAAATGCCTCAGTCGTACACTTAGACACCAGTTCCAAGTGGACACTTTTTGTTGTCATGCAAATGAAGAGCGACAGGTATGCCTTGCTCTGTAAGCCCTTTTTTCGAGGAGATTCCCGAAGGACGAAAGGCCCACCGAAGTCGACTTCTGTATGCTGAAATGGCCTTTCTTCGACGAATCTGGATGCAGATATATAATTATATTTACAAAAAATATATAAAAACAAAGAAACAAAATAATGAATTACTTTGAATAAATTAAGTTTATTTTATTTAATTTAACTGTAAATCCAAAAAAAAAAAATAATATTGTTTCTGAAACAGCCTTTGTAATCTTGTTAATATGTTCATCAAGGGTTGTCCAGCTTTCCGATTCATACAGGATGAATAGAATAAAGGAAATCGACTTCTGCAATCATATTTTTGAAATCTGCTATTGTTCAAAATTTACCTTCTGTTCCATCAGTTGTTGATAGATTTAGAAGTTTAGAGACCATTCATTTGTGGGAATGCTATTAGACACATGGTACCTGGGTTAATTAGGCTTAAGTGATAAAATTTCACAATACATATTTTGTGAATGGATTCTTTGTAATCCATATTACTTATTGCCCTTAAGTGAGACAGATTGTATAATTAATTTAACAAAACATATATCGATCTAAAAATAAATGTGAGAAAGTATATATAGGTTTCATATTTTCTTATTTCCACTTCCCTTGAGAAAATAGAGTTAGTGTTGATACTTGGTGCTGTGAGGACGTATATTTAGTGAGCTCCTGGGGATTAAGTATCTACAACTAGCGATAAGTAGCATTTTCCTTTTATTTAATATATTCAATTTTTTTTTTCTCTTTTTTAGGAGGCTCTCCTTTTTTTTTAAATACTTGTTTTGTTTCGTTTTTTACTTACTCTAAAAGTAAGTAAAAACCATGGCTGAATCCCCGCCCGCTAAACGGAAAAAAGCTAAATTTAAGGAACCTTTTTCATTGAATAATGAAAATAAACAAAATATTTATAAACGATTTTTAATTATAAAAAGAATCGGTTCTGATAATGACGGAAATCTATTCGATTTCCAAAAAGTATCACCATTTTTAATATATAAAAGCTTAAAAAATTTAATCGGTGATGTAAAAGCCGCAAAAAAGTTAAGAGATGGTACTCTTCTAGTTGAAGTTATTTCGGAAAATCAGTGGAATAAATTATTAGAATGTGAAAACCTAATCAAGAACTTTCCTGTAAAAGTAGAACCGCATGGTAAACTAAATCAAAGTAAAGGAATTATATGGTGCCCAGATCTAAATTGTTGTTCCATTAATGAAATAAAGGAAGAATTAAAAACACAAAACGTAGAAGACGTAAAAAGATTGACATATTTCAAAAATAATGAAAAACATAACAGTCATAACTACCTCATAACTTTTAATAACCCAACTGTCCCCACAGAAATAAAAATAGGCTTCTACCAGGTATGCAAGTTTAAAATGTCGTTTATTTCTTAAAATATATACACAGTAATTTAAAAAAAAGTACAATATATTTTATTCAAAGTACTGACCCTCGCTTTCTACACATTTTGTCCATCTCTCGGGCAATACCAGGTATGCAAGTTTAAAATGTCGTTTATTTCTTAAAATAAATACACAGTAATTTAAAAAAAAAGTATAATATATTTTATTCAAAGTACTGACCCTCGCTTTCTACACATTTTGCCCATCTCTCGGGCAATATATGGATACCATTCCAAAAGAATGTTTCATCTTTATTTGAAATCCATTCATCGAGCCATTTTCGTACGTTTTCGAAATTGTTGAAGTGTTGCTCCGCCAATGAGTGTCCCATCGATGAGAAGAGGTGATAATCAGAAGGCGCCAGGTCAGGTGAATACGGCGGGTGGGGTAGGAGTTCCCAACCAAGCGAAGAAATCGTTTCCTTAGTCAATCTGGCTGAATGTGCAGGAGCGTTATCATGCTGAAGAATGACTTTGGCGTGCCTGTGAGCCCATTCTGGGCGTTTTTTCGATCAATGCGTGACTCAAATTGATCATTTGTTGTCGGTAGCGCTCGGTATTGACTGTTTCGCCGGGTTTGAGAAGCTCGTAGTAGACTACTCCCTTCTGATCCCACCACACACACAGCATTGTCTTCTTCCCAAAACGATCCGGTCTTGCACTCGATGTGGATGGTTGTCCTGGCGTTACCCATGATTTTTTTCGTTTGGGATTCTGAAAATAAATCCATTTTTCATCGCCAGTTACAACTCGATGCAAAAAACCCTTTCTTTCGTGGCGTAAAAGCAGCATTTCTCACACAGTTTTTCGTTTTTCCATCTGTCGTTCGTCCAATTCATGTGGAACCCATTTTCCAACCTTTTGAATCTTTCCCATAGCTCTCAGGCGATCAGAAATGGCTTGCCTAGTGACATTCAACTGTTCTGCCATCATTTGTTGGGTTTGGGTATTGTCTTCGTCTAACAAAGATTGCAATTCGAAGTCCTCAAACTTTTTTGGTCGATTTTCTCGTTTTTGATCAGTAACATCAAAATCACCACGTTTGAAACTTTGAAACCAACGTTCACATGTCCTGACGGTTGGAGCAACATCGCCATAAGTCTCAACAAGAATTCGATGACATTCAGATGCCTTTTTCTTTTGATTAAATAAGAAAATCATGACATGCCGCAAATGCTCTTTATTTGGCTTAAAATTAGACATTTTTAACACCAAAGAAAGGTATGATACGTCCACGTAAACGACTTAAAAACAACTGACTTTTGTAAACAAATGACTAACAAACAAAATAGCGTTTAGAGATAAGCAAATCCTTCAATAGGCTAAGAGCGCATTCTATTGGAATTAAAACAACATTTTAAACTTGCATACCTGGTACAATATCACTGTTAAGCAATTTATTTCAAACCCAACACGTTGTTATGTATGTCTTAAGTTTGGCCATACAAAAACTTTTTGTAAAAAAGAGCCACTGTGCAGATACTGTGGTAAACTTAAACACAAAGGGGTTGAATGTAATAGTGCCATAAAATGTGTTAACTGCCAGGGTCAACACGACTCTTTTTTCGAAAAATTGCCCTATTTTTTTAAAAGAAAAAGAAATTAAAAGCATCCAAGATGGTGAAAAAATTACTTATCTAGCCGCAAAAAAAAAAAAAATATGAAGTACTACACCCAATAACAATGCATGTAAGTTTTTCCAATATTGTAAAAAACAAAGTATCAGTTAGTGTACAAACAGACGATTTAAGAGATGATCATTCTATTTTTAAAAAACCGTTAGAGGCAACTATTAATCACAAACCTTCACCAATTGGACACTCGAATATGAATGATATCCGAGTTTCCCCCTCCACACTCCCGCCTCCCACTACTCTCCCTCAACCCATCCCACAACCGTCCCCTTCCACATCCCGGGTACCCAACCCACTCCCCCTCTTAACCCCCTTTAACCCTTCCGGGCAAAATTATAGAAAAGTTCCAGAAACCCCCATCGAACCGAAGGTTTCACCTTTGGAAAAAGAAAACTCTAACGAAATGACCTTCCCCCGCCCCCCAACGGTCACCAAGACGACCCACAGGGCGGGTGGACTATAGTTAGAGAAAGAAAATCAAGGAGTAAGTCTCGAACTAAAACCACGAGCCGAAATCCGAGCATAGAAAAAAAATGGATAGTAATTAGTATTAAAACTAATATCTATTAATAATTTAAATCTATATTAAATCTCATGATTAAAATTAATATTATCATTATCTTAAAACCACAATACTATTAATATATCCTAATATTTTTAATCCTTTAATTAATTAAATTATCCTTTATCAACTTATTCTTATATGACTTTTTCTTTTACATTTTACTTTATAACATGACATTTTCAAATATCACCCCACTTATCAGTAGTAGTTTACTCAGAAAACAGAAAGGACAAAAAATAATAACTAACAAATATCAGCCAAAATCCATCTACACCCAAGATAGAAAATTACTGTCAAGTAGAGAAAATAAGAATAATGATCTGAAGAAAATAAAATTAATGATTCTAATTAAAGTCATAAAATTCTCTAATTACAAATATCCTAATCCGAGTAGTTCCCTTCTAACCACAAACAATAACAAGCCCGCTAGCTATCATAATAATAATAAACAACTGTCTAATTCATTGTATAACCCACTCCAACTTATTAAATACACAAAATATAAACACATATATAATAGATTCATTCACCAACGCAATAGATCTAAAAATATATTATCCTATGTCATAAAAATAAATAATGATATATATACTCATATTATGTTAAGTAATTATAGTCCAAATGCATTTATATCTCCAATTATTAGTCCATACAGAAAATTTACAAGACGAAAAATAATAAATTTTAATATAACAGTGTTAAAACTGACAATGACATTGACATTAACATTAAAATTAGAAATACACTATTGGATAAATAAAATGAAACTGAATAATAAATGCATAAGGGTTAATGATATAATATGTTCTAGAAGATACAACTTACTATTTTTTATCTTTGTTTTATATTTTTTATTTTTATTTATTTTTTATTTATCATTGTATACACTAAATTCCTAAAAATATATAACTACATGGGCAGTAGGAAAGAAATAACGTTCTACAATTATCTTTTCCAAATCTCATGAATAACTACACGAATATTATCCAATGGAACCTTAACGGCACAACTTCACAATATGAAGAATTGAAGCTACTGATAACAGAACATCAACCTGGAATAATTCGCCTTCAAGAAACGCATCTAAAACCGCACAGAAAATTTAAAATCAAGAATTACCAAATATTTAGAACCGATAAAATAACAGATAACCGAGCCTGTGGCGGAGTCTTAACGGCAATACACAATAACTTAATCGCAAAGGAAATAAAAATAGATACTCCCATTCAAGCAATTACCACAACTGTTAACACGAACTTAAAAATAAATATCTGCAACATCTATCTACCACCCACCGAACCTATTAATGAATATGAATTAACAAAACTCATCAATAAGCTTCCACAACCTTTTATTATCCTTGGAGATGTAAATGCATTTCACAAAAGCTGGGGAAACAGAACGAACAACCCACGAGGAAACATAATTAAACGAATCCAAGATAATTTTGACTTGTTGCTGCTTAACACAGGATCGATGACACACCTATGCCCTAAAAATAGATCACTCACAGCAATAGATATAACCCTGTGTACACCAACCTTATTCAGTTTACTCGAATGGAAGGTAATAAATGACCCCCACAATTCAGACCACTTCCCAATCCTGGTGAAGATGATTGGAAGACACACCACTGGGAAGAGACATTGGCTATGGGACGTCAATAGAGCACAATGGGACCTCTTTCAAAACAAAATAAATCTAGACCATGTTAATGGAAATATCAATCAAATCAATAGCTATATCACTCAGGAAATAATAGAAGCAGCACAAGCCTCAATACCAATATCAAATCCATCTTCCTCTAATCCAAAGCCAGCATGGTTTGATAACGATTGTAAAGAAATGATTAAAAAAAGAAACCGTGCTTTAAATAAATTTCGAAAATCACCGACCACAGTAAATTTTATAAACTTTAAAAAATTAAAAGCCCAGTCAAGAAACCTTATCAGAAGCAACAAAAAACAATCATGGAACAATTTTGTCACTAATATTAATACCAGCACACCAATTCGTACAGTATGGAGAAAAATCAATGCCATTAGAGGGAAATACTCAAACGAGCAACCGATCCTCGAAATAGAAGGGAATATCATATATAACCCTCCAGTAATAGCTGAAAGATTTGCTGAATACTACGCAGAAACATCATCTTCAATCCATTATAATCTCCAGTTCGAACAAAAAATCAGCGAACAACAACCAATCCATTTTGAAATCAATTCAAATAACAACAATCAAGCATATAACTTACCAATAACCGAATGAGAACTTAACACGGCGATACCTTCCCTAAAAATGTCCGCTGTTGGTCCAGACAGCATCCATAATTCCATGATCAAAAATATCCCAGCAGACCAAAGAAAACACCTCCTAAAATTTTACAACAAAATATGGTTGGAAGGTGAACTCACAGAAAAATGGCAAGAGTCCATAGTCATACCAATCCTAAAACCAAGAAAAAACAAATTAAATGAAGAAAATTACCGCCCTGTATCTCTAACGAGTTGCTTATGCAAGTTAATAGAAAAAATCATTAACAAGCGCCTTCTATGGTATCTTGAGAAGAACTGGCTACTGACTGACTTTCAATGTGGACAAAGGAAAGGAAGATCGACTGTTGACCATCTCGTATCACTTGAAGCCGAGAGACTGAACACCTTCATTACTAAACGTGAATGCCTAGGCATTTTCTTTGACATTTAAAAAGCCTTTGATACAGTCTGGCGACCAACCATATTAAAACAATTATATGACTGGGGTTTCAGAGGAGCCCTACCACGTTTCATCCAAAATTTTCTTAGTAAAAGATCTATACAAGTGCGAATCGCAGATTATCTTTCCAAAAAAACACTTGTAGAGAATGGAATTCCACAAGGAAGTGTCCTAAGCGGAACACTGTTTCTAATTGCCATTAACTCAATACAAAACGCACTCACTCATCAAACCAAGCCTTTTTGTAGATGACCTTGCCATCCTCATTCAATATACAGGCACAAACAGAACAAAAGCCACCATACAGTCAATCCTAAACAAACTACAAACCTGGTCACAAAATACCGGTTTCAATGTCTCAATAGAAAAGACTAAGTGTGTCCTCTTTTCCCGGAAAAAAACAACCAAGCACTCCCCCGAAAATTACATAATACAATAGAGAGTTAAGCTTCCATGACCACTGCACCTTCTTAGGATTAATAGTTGACTCAAGACTCACATGGAAACACCACATCAGGAACCTAAAAGATAGCTGCATACAACGTTTAAATGTTATGAAAGTGTTGGCAGGCACTAGCTGGGGAGCGGACAGATCGAGGCTACTCCAAATATACCAATGCTTAATACGATCAAAATTAGATTATGCTAGCCATATATATGCCTCAGCCAGATTCAGTCTACTATCACAGCTTGACTCAGTGCACCATAGTGGAATAAGGATAGCAACGGGAGCCTTCAGGACAAGCCCAATTCTTAGCTTATGCGCTGAATCTAATATGCCACCACTCACCTTCCGGAGACATCAACTGGCAATGAACTACATAGTAGCCATAGCGACACAACCAACAAACCCAGCATTTAAATACATATTTAGACCGAAATATCAACAAACTTACAGCAATAACCCAACAAAACCAGCCCCTCTAACAATAAGATACAGAAGACCTATAGAAGATATAGAACAAAAAAGTATACAAAGCCAAGATACCGTCACCCCACCATGGACATACGCAGTTCCCTGTATTAACATAGCACTACAAAAGTTCAGAAAGAAAACCACACCACCATATGAAATAAACAATAAATTTCAGGAAATATTAAATAAAAATAAGAATGCATCATTCATTTACACAGACGGCTCCAAAATGAATGATGATAATATAGGGTCGGCTGTTGTCACACCTGAAGAAGCATTAAAATATAAACTACCTCCTCATTGCAGTATATTCACAGCAGAACTCGCCGCCATAAAATATGCCCTCCACAATATAATGACAAAAAAGGGAGACAAGCACATAATATGCAGTGATTCACTCTCTGCACTGCAAAGTCTACTAGAGTTATACAGCGATCACCCATTAGTAATAAAAATCCATGAATACTTAGCTTTGCTAAAATCATTACAAAAAGATGTTAAATTCATCTGGACACCATCGCATGTTGGCATCAAATACAATGAAGCAGCTGATAAACTTGCAAAGGAAGCCGCACTCAGTATTCAAGACATTGTCCCCATTTGCATTAAAACTGATATTAAAAAATTGCTACACATGGATACCAAAGCTGCATGGCAAAGTATGTGGGTCAATGTTAACAATAACAAACTAAAAGAAATAAAACCAAATACAAACATCTGGAAGACCTCAGTAAGATCAACTCGAAGAGAAGAAACGGCTCTTACAAGAGCAAGGATCGGCCATTCACGGCTGACTCATATCCATCTAATTACAAAAGACCCAGAACCTATATGCAATAGATGCCAAACACCCATCACAATAAAACACATTATAGAAGAATGCTCGGTCTATGATAAGCTTATGTTGAAATACAACCTCAAAAGATCTCTTAAAGAAACACTAAATGACTGCGAAGATACAATAAGTAGACTACTCAAGTTCCTGAAGGAATCCAATCTACTGAAAACATTATAACAATATCTCTACTACATAACCAAAGAAAATTTTGACTTCAGATCACCGAATTCGAATTTATTAGTTGTAATTAATGTAAATAATTTAAGTCTGTATTTTACTTTATGAAGGCTATCTCGATGTATATATTTATAACTAATTAGGAGAAATATTCATTTGACTATAAATATATAAATAGATTCAATAATAATAATTAAAAAAAAAAAAAAAATAAATAAATAAAAAAAAAAAAAAATAAAATTAAAAAAAAAAAAAAAAAAAAAAAAAAAATAAAAAAAATAAAAAAATAAATAAATAAAATTAAAAAAAATAAATAAATAAAAAAAATTAAATTAAATAAAAAAAAAAAAGAGAAATAAATATAAATAAAAGTAAATAAATAAAATTAAAAAAAAAAAAATTAAGCTAAGTAATTTTTATGTACAAATCCGTAGATCATTGCATCCAAGATATACCAATAAATAGACAAATACTACAGGAACAAAATACAGTGAACAAAAACTATCTGAATAACAAACAATAACGAAATGGCGTAAAAAACCTTGCAGTTAAACGCCTTAACACAAACCCTAACCCTAACCTTTGAGAAAATATAGCAGATATTAACATTATAACTTTCAACAAGGATTCTGTCTTTTATTATATAATATAACATGGAGAATGGACAATCTGAAAATAATAACCTATTAAGAGGTAAATGTTACACATATTGGTATAATGTTTTAGATTAATGTGTTTTAAAAATTTTTTAGAAGCCTGATGAAGCATTTTCTCAGAAAAGAGAGGTTATAGGAAAGTTTATCAGGAATTAACATTACTGGTGGTTAAGCATTATATTATTTCTGATTTAACATAATATTAATTCAAAATTAATTTAGTGTCTTATATTTTAATATTTTCTTATTTCTCATTTTAATATTAGAAGGTAAACACAAATTAATATTACTTTGAACAGGGATTTAGAGTTTATCCATAAATGAAGGAGAATAACATTTCTCTCAAAAAGTAGCGACTAAAACACCAAAATAAACCCGAAGAAGGTTAGAATTGGTAAAATGTACTCTGGGTAAAATGTAGGGGTTGGTGGCTGACTTCTCCATCGTTACCATAAATAAATGTATATATATTTTCAAAGTAATGAATGGATTACTATTAATATTAATTTTTAGTATAAGAAAATAATATAGTTGGATTTCAATTATGATAAAATTTACTTTTCCATATTTATTTATTATCTTATTTTTTTTTTTTTAGAAAGTTACCCCTGACTCACGCTTAGCTGTTCAGTTTGTTGATGATGTTGAATTAGCTTATGTTATGCAAAGGTACAGAGAAGTTCATGATTTAATACATGCTATTCTTGGAATGCCTACAAATATGCTTGGTAATTGTCAAGCAATTGAATCATAAGTGATATTAATTAACTTTGTAACAACAGTGTATACTGATTTGGTCCCTTAATTTTTTTTTTAATAAGTTTAGGTGAAGTAACAGTGAAATGGGTTGAAGGCATTCAGACCAGACTTCCAATGTGTATTGGTGGTGGGCTGTTCGGAGCGATTCGTCTTGCTCCAAAGTAAGGACTTTCCTTTGAGGTTATCAACTGAATACTTTTACATATCTCTGCAACCTCTCATAGCCAATTAATGTTCAATTTAAGATCTTCCTTTTAATATCTAGTGAGAATGGTCTTAAACCTATATATTCTTCCTTGTCATAAAATTTACTTTTTTTTTCCTATTAAAAAATTTAGAATGTTTTTACAAATAAAAACAATTTTTTTCAAGATGGAGATTGTGATAATGATGAACAATTATTCTGTAGGCTTATCATTTTGTTATCAAGATCAATTAATAATACTTTTTATTATTTAAGATACTTGAAATTAACATTCTGTCTCTTTTTAAAGTGGTTATACATTGATTTTTGTTTTGTTTCTTTTAGACAGCGCCAAAAATATGTAACAGCATATTTACCTTGGGCCATAAAGACTGGAATGAGCAGTGAATTTTTAATGAATGTATATTTTGAAAAAAGATGGGAACAAAGTTTAAATGACTTACATAAAGAACTAAAAATTACTCCTTTACAACATAAGACTAAAAACAAATAATATGAAAAATATTTATTGTATCATAATTAAATACTTATTGTTATGAAATATTTAAACATTGTTTTATAGTTATTGTTATGAAAGAAATATTAAAACAAAAAAAAATTAACAAGCTGTGTATGATAATTACAATTACTATAGATGTCACTTTACAAACTGTTATAATGAGAATATCAGCATTTTCAGTCAAATTAAAAAAAAAAAAAATTATTTGATGTATTAAAAAAACTTATGAATAAATTGTTTCCAATGATGAGAAAAGGTTGTAGATTACTAGAAAAGGTTGATCTGATGTTCACTCCTATCTGTTGCTAAAAAATAAAATAATTGTATAAACAACATGGATAAATATGAACAGATAGCAAGATTTCTAACCTATCATGATAATAGGTAAAATCTACTGTTATTATAATCTCAAATTGGGAGATAATAAAATAATATTTTTAACAGAGATCATTAAATGTATTCTATTTTATATAAATTGGGTCACTTTATATATTCTTGCAAATTTTCTTTCCCTTTAAGTTAACTCTTTTTGTTTTTATTTTATTAATTGCAATTACACTTTTACAAAAAACAAAACAAAAAAAACCTAATTAAAAACAATTAGGAATGGTTTTTTGTTTCGATGTGGTTTGGCATAATCCAAAGAATTTTCCAAAGTCACCAGCGCTGATAATACTTTATCATCAGCATCTGTTTTCATAATAAAATATTTGAGAGTGTCAAGTGATTTCCTAGACTCCCTTGTAGCCTAGTCAAATAAGGATTTCCTCTCAGAAATGAACCAATGAAGCTAAGAGGTATGTGAAGACTAGGTGGGTTCATAACTATACTCAAATATAATCCAATTCCAACAATATTACATACATACACATCAAACTGAAAACCTCCTTTTTTTGAAGTCGGTTAAAAACACCTACCTATGTTTTCTTAATTTAACCATATCTCTGAAACTACTGGACCGATTTTAATGAAACTTAAACTGTTCCCTTAGTTGAAGTGCATCTAACTTAAATAAAAAAAATCATCTCGATATGACTCTTAGTTTTCAAGAAATTCGTGGATTAATATACATACATACACTTACGAAATTAAGCACACTTGCATGGAAGTCTAAATGGATCATTATTCCTAAATATTATCCAATTCCAACATCCCAACAATACTACATACATACATGTTGAATTGATAACTTTTTTTTTTTTTTTTTTAAGTCGGTTAAAAAGTCACCGATCTCAGCACGTTACCTTCATTCGATATTCAAGATCAAAGGTCACAAAAATCAGTTGTTTTTTTTTTTTCAAAAATCTCGATTTCCATGACTCGGACGTCAATCAAAATGTTTACAAAACTTATAGATAATAAAATTATCTAAAATTTCGGTATTACTCATTTTTATTTTTGGATTAACCGTTTTGGAGATATAGCGCGGAGAAGGAGAAGCCGGCAAAAGTTCCGACAAAGACTAACTTCTAGTACCTTCCAGGATCGCTTCACAGAAATATTGTCCGAAACAAAGTTGTAGAGCATTAAATTTACTTTGATTTCATATATACGTTTCTGGTACTTGAAGCAAATGTTTGACAAAAAGTGAGCTAAAAATATTTTTTCTCTATAATTATCGATTTTTAATAATGTATATCTCGAACACCGTTGAGAATTGAACAAATATGTATAGAAACAATTTTATAGGAAGTGTAATTAGCTTTAATTTTGATTTAAAGTTTGTTTTTCTGGAGTCCACCGTTTTCGAGATATAACAGAAAAACCCCAACATGGGACCTTCTTCCCTTCCTCCACCATAAACTGGGGATTCCCGTACCCCCAGGGACCGGGACGTTTAGTATATTTACCTTCTAACTATTTCTAACGAAGCTGTGAAGTCAAAAATAGTCGCATAATTTATGCACTCTACGCCCCTCATTTCATCACTCTCACTGGGGTTGCACTTCTCCGCGAAAATAAGTTTTTCGACACTCTTTTGGCTATAACTCCGAAACTAATAGTTCCATCCAAAATATATGTTTTCCATCTGAAATCTGGTTAAATTTACTATAAGAACCTGTGTATTAATTTTTTTTTCAATTCCTATAAAATATCCATGTCAGCACCCTTAAAACCGCTTACTGTTTTGAAATCCAAGTTTGTTTTTTTTTTGGCACATTTTTCACTTTAACTCTATAGCTATTTGTTCGATCTGAAATTTTTATTATTTCAACTAAAACCTGGTTAAATTTACTATTGTACCTTTTATATGAAATTTTGATTAAACGCGGTAATATACCCAAGCAAGGCCACTGAAAATGTCAAAATCGTCAGATGTTGCCAAAACAAACATATTTAGCGTGCTGGCTAGAGTGTATTACGGGGTTTAATCAAAATTCCATATATAGGGCCTAATAGTAAATGTAACCAGGTTTTAATTGAAAAAATGAAAGTTCAGATCAGAGAAATAGTTATGGAGTTGAAAGAATTGAAAAATGTGCCAAGAAAACTTGGATTTCAAAACAGTAAGCGGTTTTGAGGGTGCTGGCATGGATTTTATGGGACTTGATAAAAATTTAATATACAGTTTCTTAAAGGAAATATAACCAGCTTTCAGATAAAAAACATATATTTTGGAACGAACTATTAGTTTCGGACTTATAGCCAAAAGAATGCCGAAAATCATGTTTTCGCGAAGTGCGACCCAAGTAAGAGTGCTGAAATGAGGGGTGTAGAGTGCATGAATGAATAAATGAATTATGCGACTATTTTTGGCTTCACAGTTTCGTTAGGAGTAGTTAATAGGTAAATATACTAAAAGTCCCCAACCCTGGGGGAACGAGATTCCCCAGCTGGTGGGGGAAGTGGAGAAGAACCCATGTTTAGGTTTTTAAATTATATCTTGAAAACTGTGGACTCTGGAAAAATATGCTACAAATCAAAATTAAAGCTAATTAAATTTCCATTATATCTACAGCCTTGGCCAAAAGTTTCTCTAAGAGTATTAACTAGCAAGGATTGAGGAATAACCCATTAAAAGGAACTATTTTGTCATCCATGCCTTTTTATTGGCATCATTTATCATTTGGTTCTTGGCTTTGTCCAAAATTAGAAGTTTTTGCTTTTCCTATCATCACAATTTGCAGCAAGCAATACGGTAACTATTTGCTGTATTTCCCCTGTGACACTTTTCTTCTTTAAATTTTAAGGTCCGATCAGGAAGACATTTAAAGAAAAGACCGGTCTCGTCAGCATTAAAAATATAGTGAGGTGCGTAATTCTCTAAAATGCTACGTATGCTATCTTTCTATTCTACAAATATGTAAGAATCCACAATTGCACTTTCTCCGCAAATTTTTTTGAACGCAATCATAACGATTTTTAAAATTAGTCAACCATCCGTCACTTGCAACGAATCCTGGGATTTCCAGTTTCGACGCGAAGTCTTTTGCCTTCGCTTTGAGGAGAGCACCTCCAACAGGTAAGTTTTGTGATCTACATTGTCAGAGCCAGTTGATTAACGAATCAAGGGAATTCACCATCTCTCTCTGGCCCGCTTGCGATTTCCGTGTAAATAACTTTGCATTTTATTTATTTATTCTTAAGTATTGTAAACAGCGTTGATGGCAGAATGTTTTAAGTTTTGGCGATATCTTTTTTTTTTTTCGAACCATTTTCTACGGCCATGATAATTTTTATTTTTTTGTCAGACAAAGTAAGAGCGGCGTCCTTCAGCCTTAAGGGGCCCACACACTATCAACCTGGTTGTCAACCTTGTCGACAACTTGCAATGTTGAAGACGGTGTTGAGTGTCTGTGGGGTGGTTGGCGGTTGAAATTACAAGTTGACAACAAGGTTGGGAAAATCAAACAGTTGGATTTTTAGTGGGCGCGGCCATAGGGTTGGTGACAATGTTGGTGAGTGCATGGTTAGGTTAACAACCAAGTCTTCAACATCAGTTGAGAATATCCACCTGTAGAAGTTACTTGGGCCCGAATTTCGCGATTTTGTTTTGTTCTATTGCCTGTGTTTCATTACTTTTATTTGTAATTCCGTTGTTGTTTTTTTTTAGCTAGTTTAATTAATTATTTAATCATTAGTGTTTCATTATTTCTGTTATATTTCTTTTGTTATTCTGTTTTTGTTTTTTTTAAGTTAGTTTATTTAATTAATTGTCTTTCATTATTTTTGTTCTATTACTTTTGTCCATCATTATGTTTTTTTTTTTTTTTTTTTTAATATATATATTAGAAATATCTCAAAAAATTTTCAATTATTTTTTTGTCTTCCCGCCACGACGTACACAGTAGACTGATAATAATAATAATTTGATATATATATATATATATATATATATATATATATATATATATATATATATATATATATTATTTATTTATTTATTTATTTATTTATCGCGATACAGGCCAACGGTGGACCACGCGTATATCATTTTCAGGTTTTCTTCCTTTCTACCCAAATTCTTTTCATTTTTTTCGCCCATTTCTTACTTTCATGCTTCTTCTTCTCCGCTACAAGAACCTTTATATTTTTAACCATTTTTCCGAATTTCTCTTTATCTTTGTAGTCTCCCTCCGTGATACCCAATTTTTTAACTTCCTCTTTCATTTGCTCTGGGTAACCTTTTATATTTTTTCAATTTCATCACTTTATCAAATATTTGTTTGTTTAATCTATTGCTATTCATTCTTTTCATGTGTCCGAAAAAATTTAATCTCCTTTTCCTCATCGATGATTTTAAGTTTTCCAATTGTTCGTAATGGTCATCGTTCTTTTTTAATCGATATTCTTCCCCCACTTTTCTCGGTCCGTATATCATTCTCAATATCTTTCTTTCCGTCCTTAACAAGGTTTCCATATTGGTAAATCCCATAGTCTCTACCCCGTAGAGGATCACAGGTTTTATGACTGTTTCATAGTGTCTAATTTTGGCTTTTATGGAAAGATTTTTTTTATTATAAAAACTCCTGACTGAGAACTTTAATCTATCCAATTTCACCTCTCTACTGTGCGTTGCTTGCAAGTCTCCCCCATTGTAGTTCACAAGTTCCCCCAAGTATTTAAATTGATTCACCAACTTGATTTTACCATATTTAGTCTCGATTTTTCCATTTTTTTCCTTGTCATCGTCATTATTTCGGTTTTTTTCGAATGATATTTTTAACCCGGCTCTTTCTGCTATTTCTTTCAGTTCATTTATCTGATTTGCTGCCTCTTCTTCACTTTCCGCCAAAAGTGCCAGATCATCCGCGAAAGCCAAACACCTTATTTTCACACTTTCTTTCTTACCTCCTATCCTTACACCAGATTTATTTGTTTCCCAAAACGTCTTCATAATTTTTTCTAAAACAATATTGAATAAAATAGGTGATAAGCCATCCCCTTGTCTTAACCCTGTTTTAATTTCGAACGGTTTACTAATTATCCCCCTGAATTTAATTTTAGAGTAGGTCCCAGTTTAAGTTTGATTAATTATACTAATTGTTTTCTGATCTACTCCCTATTCTTTAAGAATCCGCACAAGTGTTTCTCTATCCACCGAATCGTAGGCTTTCTGAAAATCCACAAAGGAGACATAAATTTTCTTCGATCAAATCATGTGGTATCTCAGGATTAATTTTAAACTCAGTATTTGTTCCGGACATGATCTTCCTTTTCTAAATCCACTTTGGTATTCTCCTATCTGATGATCGATTTGCGGTTCTAGTCTATTCAACAGAGCTCTCGACAAAATTTTGTACGTCACCGGAAGTAGCGAAATCCCCCTATAGTTATTTGTATCTGTCTTCGCCCTTTTTTTATGTAGTGGGTGTATAAGTGCCGTTTTCCATTCTTCTGGTATTTCTTCTTTCTCCCAAATTTCTTGCATTAATTCTGTCATTTAAGCAATATATCCTTCCTCCGCAGACTTCCACATTTCGGCTATTATCCCGTCTTCCCCGGCCGCTTTATTATCCTTCAATGAGAATACGATTTCTTTAATTTCCTCAATTGTCGGTGGTAAACTATTCGGGTTTTGTGGATTGTTTGAATTCTATATATATATATATATATATATATATATATATATATATATATATATATATATATATATATACGAGGGTGAATCAAATATAAACGGTAATTTTCAAAATTATATTTATTGAATAATATTAAACAGAAACTATACCTTCAACATTTTTCAATGTAGTCTCCTGCATTATCTACACACTTCTGCCACCGATTTGGAAGCTTGAATATTCCCTGTTCATAAAAAGACTGAGGGCGAGTTCTTAACCATTCACGCACGTGCTTTTCGACGTCTTCATTGTTTTCAAATCGTTTTCCTCCAAGTGATTCTTTCAGGGGCGCAAACAAAAAATAGTCACAAGGGGACAGGTCTGGACTGTAAGGAGGGTGTTCGAGAGTTTCCCAGCCCATTTCTTCCAATTTATCCCTTGTCAACAATGCGGTGTGAGGCCTTGCGTTGTCATGGAGAAGGATGGCATCTCTAATGGGCACACCTCGTCTTTTGTTCCGGTAACTGGTTTTTGCTGACTGTAGCACCTGGCAGTAGTAAGCCGCATTCACTGTTCGTTGGTCGTGAAGAAAATCAATGAGTAGAACTCCCCTTGAGTCAAAAAAAAAATTGTTGCAAGAACTTTTCCGGCTGAGAGACGAGTTTTGGCTTTCACTGGGCAGCCTTCATCCTTCCTTCGCCACTCCTTACTTGCCATTTTCGATTCGGGGGTGTAATGGTGGACCCACGTCTCATCACATGTGACGATGCGCCTCAAAAAATCTTCACCTTCTTCTTGAAATCGTTGCAGAAGTCTCCCAGCAATCTCCGACCTGACCTGTTTTTGATTTCCGGTCAACAACCTCGGAACCCAGCGAGCACTAATTTTTCTGAAGCCAAGGTGGTCTGTGATTGCAGACTGAACACTCCCATAGCTGATACCAATTTCCGACGAGATTTCGTGAACAGTTAACCGGCGATCACCTTCAATAAGCTGTCGAACCGCACTAATGTTGTCATCTGTAAGACTTGACCTTGGGCGTCGACCGTGACTTTCGTTTTCAACACGTTCTCGGCCATCCCTAAATTCTCTGGCCTACGTATACACTCGATTTTGAGACAGAGTAGTGTCCCCAAACTGTGCCTGCAAACGAGTAAAAATTTTCGAAGGCTTAACACCTTCATTTGTTAAAAATTTTATGACGATGCGTTGCGCAACAGATAATTGTACCTCTCGCTCGGTCATGGCTGTACTGAAGGCAGAACACTAGAGGTGGGACAAAAATAACGTAATCTTTAAAATAACCTATTATTGACTCGGAACTGTTATCACCAATCACCTATTACCGAAAAAAACCCTATTACCAGTGATCATATTTTAAAATATCTATAAATAAACCTAAATTTGTATTTTAGAATAACTATATTTTACAATATTAGTCGAATTTATTAAATCTTCCATCGAAAACGATGGAGAAATAACAATAAATTGGGGTTGTTGGTGTAAGGTGTTAGGTTATAACAGATAGAAGAACCGATCGGTTAAGGTTATTCGACCAGTTACCGTTCTTAGATCGGTTCTCAATAACTGTTGTGTAACTTCTGTTATCTAATAACTCAAATGGCTGTCCTATTATTGAAGAACCGATAGGTCACGTGATCTAATAACGCAAACAAGAACTGGTCGCAGATGGGTTATGACGCTTCTAGCGGCCGTGGTTCGAACTAAAACAGAAATTCGTGATCGTAGTACAATCATATCACAATAGATGGAGGTGGAAACTGTGAACAAAAATAAATGAATTGATTTTAATTTGTAAATAAATCTTCATGATTTCCTTTTTTGTTTCATTGCGAATCGATAAAAAATCTCTTGGTTAAGAGCGGTTCTACTTTAATACAATGTGCTGAAACTTTTAGATGAGCTTTGTAACACCAGATTTTATTTAAATTTTGCTTGGACTGAAATAGTTCCCCAATATTCAGGGTCTTAGTGTTTTCTAATCAAAATTTTAAAAAGTTGAAATGGCTAGTTAATATCAAATGCTTTTTCTTATGTTATATTACAAATAATAATGTAATGACAAATGAATGTCATTAAAATCTTATGATTATAATGAATAGTTAAAACCTCGCAATGATTATTAAATCATAAACATATTAGCTTGTTGTAAAATCTATTTAGACTTTTGTAATTTATAGTAATTCCACGGATATTTACACTTTTATTAGATTCCATCGAGACACTACCTTTTTCCTGTTTGTAAAATATAATACTGCTTTTTGAAGTATTTAGTCCTTTGATATATAGTTTTTTTTATTTTTGTGAATGGTTTCTTTCATACAACTTTTTAGTTATAATCTTTATGGTTAAATCCATTGGAATATTTGTAAATAGATTTGTTAACAAATAAACTGAATATTTTTAATTCATTTTGTTTTTTTCCTTTAAAAGCTCTGATGTAAATTGATTGAATCTGTATGGTTATTAGTATTGTCCAATATTTTGGTAAAGTATTTATGAGAACAGTTCTTTTAAATAAAAACTCATTGTGATTGTACAATGATAATGTGGGGTGTTGATAAATTTGTACAAACTTTATTGTAATTTGTTTTGTTTCTTTATATAGTTTTAGTCCATACATTATCTCATTTTGTGATTTATATAATTACCCTTTCTGTTCTGGAAACTTATAAAATGAAAAATACCTTCAGGTTTGTTCAGTTATTGTATCCTAATCTTTATCAGTTATTTGTTCAAACCATCTTTTGATCAACTAATCTTTCTCTTGTTATCCTTTTGCTGCCATACCTTTCTTTACATCCCCTATCCACAATTTCCTCAGACATCCTTCAACCTACTCTCTAATCTGTTCAGGAAAATATACTATGGCCTCTGTTTTGATACATCCTTTTTGAATAAGCTCCTGGTTTAAATACTCTTTAAAATATTTTTTTTCCTCCATTAGGATTGATGACTTAATTCCAATAAAAGTGGCAATTAATTCATGAAACCCTAATTGTATTGATCCTTCTGTACCATCATGTGTACCTCAAGTGATTTTTTTTTCCTCTATCATATATTGTCTTATGATATTATTAGAAACATGACGGGCTCTTTTATGAAATAACTTCCACTCTGGGTACCCATCTCTAAAGATAGTAGTTTAAGCTTTTTCTTCTCCAAGATTTTAGCAAATTTAAAGACAATTTATAGTGATAAGGAAAGATATAATCATCTTATTTATTTTTTTTTTTTTTTTTTAAAGGAAACATTTTTATTCCACAGGAACGAGTTTAGGATTCCTACAGTCTTCCTTTCTCTTAATATTTTTCAATGAAATATCTTAATTAATAGAGGATTTCTTTCCAGGAAGGATTAGTAGACCTCCATATCTCTAATCTTCAATGCTAAAAAATGTGCTCGAAGAGTTGAGGGACACAAACTCTTTCTTCTTTAGATTTATTTCCATGCCCTTTTCAGAATACTGCTTAGAGTTTCCTCAGCATGTATTCCAGATCACATTCCTCAGTGGCAATGAGTTGATAAACTCCTGCAATTTGTATTATGAATTAGATATCTTTCAAAATCTCCAAACCCGTGTGTTAATATTTCTCTCCTATTTCTAGAAAGGTTGTTTAATAACCATGTTAAAGAGAGTAGGTGATTAGCAGCAACTTTGATTTAATCCTTTGGTGATGTGTAATGCTGAGGGGACATGATATCATAACTTTTTTTTTTTTAAATACTTTTGTATACAATTAGTAACGCTGCTATTTCAAAATTTAATTCCCAATTCTGCACCTTTATAAAGGCCTTGTATGCCTTATCTCAGACTATCACTTATCTCTGACAAACAGTGCTTTCCACACCTTATTTTCTAGTCAAAGCTTTCTAAAGGTGGATAAAGGCTAAATGTACCTCCTGGACCAGAAGTCTTGGAAGTCCACCAAATGCTTTTAAAAAAATTGGGATATAGTAAAAACTTGACCTAAGATGGCCCAGCCTGAATCCTGCTTCTACCTCTGTTATTTTCTTCTTTATTTTATCTTACAGCCAATATTTTAATACACAATACATGCTTAGGTAACAGATTGATACAAGCTACTTGTAATTGTTGAGTCTTTATAATTGTTCAAA
This sequence comes from Euschistus heros, assembly GCA_003667255.2. Taxonomy (NCBI): domain Eukaryota; kingdom Metazoa; phylum Arthropoda; class Insecta; order Hemiptera; family Pentatomidae; genus Euschistus; species Euschistus heros. The sequence continues at coordinate 2,507,616 of RCWM02000078.1, read as the reverse complement.
TATGTTTTACTAACACCTATATGTATTTTTTTAAAAATAAAATCTTGGCAGTACAATTAAATAAGGACAATGTTTTTTAAAGATTTATTTAGCTGAATTCGTTTGTATCATAGTTGGCCTATTTATTTTTAATTTGTTATATATTTTGACAACTTTTAATTGGCTTCTAAAATGTTTTGTTAAAAAAAATTGACACAATAATTTGGTTGATTTTGTGTTATTTACCATTTGTAAGTTAGTAATCTTACAAATAAGCAAATTATTAACATTATTAGCAATGGCGAGGAGGATAAATTAATGAATTACCAGTCAAAATGTCTAAAAGTAAGTTTGTAATAGGTTAGAACCACTAGCGCCAGGTCGGTGATCGAAAACAGAACGATGGCTGGCAATATGTTATTCTAATAACTGTTGAGAACTGGAGTGATTGTAATAACTGCAGTGATTCTAATAACTGGCGTTATTGTAAGAACTGCAGTGATTCTAAGCGTTATTGGATCCTGAAGAGTTATTGGCAACAGCAGTGATTGACGGGCGCGCATTCTAGCGGTAGGGCAGGGGTTTACTTGAATCACCTATTACTGGAATAACCTATTATTGGAACCTATTACTGGGATAGAGCCATAACGTAGTAGCCTAATACCAAAAAATAACTGTTTAGCCCACCTCTACAGAACACAACGCTAGTGTGAGGCAAGCAGTTCCCCCCACTCCTATTAAGCAACACTCCAATCGCCCACAGCCGCATCACGTCCGAACGTGTTTGGTACAGTCAACAGCAAAATTACCGTTTATATTTGATTCACCCTCGTATATATATATATATATTTTATTGTTTCCCTTCCATAGTAACCCTATGGAAAGGTCGATTATTTTGATATTTTTACTGGTTCCATACATATTTGCATACTACCTGTAATTAACAGGTGTAATATTATTTTTAATTATGATTAATTACAAATTGTAAAAGTTCTATATAGAAATTAGAACAAACGGGGGAACAAATAAGAAAAGAAAAAAAATGAACAAAAGAAGAGAAATAGGCATAATTTAAAAAAAAAAATAAAATAAAATATATATATATATATATATATATATATATATATATATATATATATATATATATATATATATATATATATATATATATATATATAATATATTAAGATAATAATTAGATCGATCATGACAATAGACTAATGTTGACGAACTTGGTTGTCTAGTGTGTGGGCAACAACCTCAACACTGTTGACAACAAGGTTGACAACCAGGTTGGTCGTCTGTGGGCCCCTTTACTCTCAACGAGACAAACAAAAGAGAATCGGGAAGTTAAGCTGGGCTGAAAGGAAATAAACATTATGAGAAAATTAGGAGTAAACATTACCAGCTAAAATTTGAATTATAAAGAGGGGATGTGGCGTAGTTCGAATTATAGAAGCTTTCTCCACCTCTTGTTGCCAATATGATTTTGAGTCATTGAGCTTTTCTAAATAAACAGTATTTTTTCTATTTACGGAAATTAACAGCTGAAGAGTTCGAATTATGGAGAGTTGACAGTATACTTCTACCTTTAGGTCCCATAAAGAGCAATCTAACAGGCAGAACATTTTATTTTATAAGAATTACCCTCAAACATAGTTTTCATTAACTTAAATGGGTCGTGCATTTGAGTCTTAGAGGACACAAACACAACATTGTAGTATCTTGTCTTATATTTTTCATTGAATAGTACTATTGAGTATTGATCCCAGATATTTAAACTTTTTCACTGTTCTATCACTTTATCAATTGTCAATCCATCTGATAAATTGCATGTTTTTCTTTCTTTCTTTTTTTTTTGGAACTGATATTGGTCCCCGAATAAGATATTAAACATATCTTATTTATCTTGATTAGACACCCATTTTTTCCCTGAAAACATCAACATACATTTAAAAAAGGTTTGGTGAAAGGCAGAATACATGCAGAAGTACTTAAGAAGTCAGAAGTTTTCCAGAGAGTATTAATTTGATTTTAATATGGCAAGTATTAAGGATAGTACATATTAAATTGTATTACTCATTTGTTGTAATGGTTTTCATAGCTTTCCACAATTCCTTTCTTGTGACCATGCCAATACTTTTCGAGATGAATAAATAAAACATCCTACAACTCGTTAAAAGTGTAAAAATGTAATTCTATATATGATCTTGGAAAGCGTTTTTGGTCATTTGTAGCACCATATTTTCATTTTTTTTTACCTTTTTCTTAAAAATTCTACTCAGAAATTTCATTATGAGGTTGGTGAAAAATATATTGACTTGACCATAACTTAGTTTTGGTGCTCAAATTCCTTGTCTATCTTCCTATAACAATTTTTCAAATTATTCCCGCCATTACTATACACTTAACTATTGTATATTTTTTATAAGATGGTCTATTTTCTCAATGTTTATTTTTGCAACACAACAAAATAACAAGTAGAGCGAGCATTCTATAACGGTACTGAACAGTGACTGTTTGGTGTATTGTAGATTGAAAGTAGCTACTATAAACCTAATTAGAAAAAAAAAAAAATTTTTAATACATTGCATTCTAAATTCAATAGTTTCATATAAAAAAAAAAAAAATTTCGTTATATGATAGATTTAATTATTAGCTGAATATTTGATTACTGATTCTTACATATTAATTTAGCAATTAAAGAATTGATGAATAATGGATTACAAGATTATTCCACCTTACCACTTTTATACTTTTTCCGATTCATAGCCACATCAAAAGCTCCATCTCCAAGCCAATGTGGGAGCATAGGACTAGTGAGAACATCTTGGCGTTCATGTTTCTGACCATAAGCTTTCTAATGAACATAAGAACATAGAGCCCTATTGCAGAAAAAATTAAATAATATGACAATAAAATATCCTATTTACCTTATATTTAAGTAATTCTTTCTTTGTAGTTTCCAATTGGGAATTAATCTCTTCAAGTTTTTTAAGCAAATTATTACCATTTGCTTTCATGGCTAAAATACAAAAGAGTAATAAACATAAAGTGGCGATTCTAACTTGTTATATTTAAAAGTAAATATAAAAGAATAACCATTAAGGTCAGCTTCATATTTATGCTTAATTTTCGCTATCATAACATTGTAGTTATGTTTCATTACACTGTTTTTCTTGACTAAACAATTTAATTTTGAATTGTTAAAGAACTGCTGTTGCTGTGTTTGATACCACCATAATTTCATGGATTTAATAGCTAAGAGGATAGCTTTTTCAGGTGAAATGCCAGCAAGTACCATCTAGAATAAAATAAAAATATCTAACATTACAATAAACCATGAAATACTAAATTAATTTAAATGACTTACATTAGAAGGGTTTACTTCACATTGCAATATGTCAACTTCTTTCAGGTTAATTTCATTACAAATAGGACAGTTTATCTGTGGAGAAGGATTAGAAAAATATGCTTGTCCATGGCCAGGACAAAATACATGCATACATCGGGTTACCCAAGAAATGTCATTTAATGGTACTTTACATTTAGGAATGTTACAACACAGGGTAAAGTCGTTCATACTTCGTTCACATCTTTGACAGCCATACTTTTAACACCTTTTTCAAATGTTTATAATTGAGCGCGAACATATTTCAATGCCATCTATATTTATTATCATTAACTGCTGTCATTTGAAATTGAGCTTTTAATAAAAATCATTTTAACATTTAAATTTATAACCATTTAGTATTAATTAAAGATTTTCGCAATCAGAATTGAAAAATATATTTTTTCTTCGAAGTTACATCTATGTTTATGAATGAATGAAATCGGAATGGGAACGGAATCTGGGAGTGTACCCTTTGATAGATGGAACTGCCATTTGGTTATTATTTACTATAATCACTTCATTTAAATATATGTACATTCTATGTTCAATCAATTATAACGTCCCTTTAAATAATGGATCTTGTTTCAGCCGTCCTTTAAAGTTCTTTTGTAGGTTTTTTTCTTTTTTCCCTGTTATTATTTATTTTTAAAATTTGTGGCTTCCTGAAGTGTTGTTGATGACTTACATCTGTGTTATTAATTCTACTTGATTTTGTTATTTAGTTGAGATCATTTTCTGTAATTGAAGTACATTTTGTGGTTTCAGTTATCTATGAGATCTTAAATAAGTGATTTACCTTTTTCAAAATGTCATTAAGTGCTAGTGTAGATAATGTATCAACAGCTGATACACAGGTAAATTTTACTATGTTATATATTATGTGCATTTCGATTCTTTGACTAATTGAGTTTTATACCCATGGTATATTCTTTCCAGAGCTGTGACAGCAGTAATATGTGTCTGGAATTAGCTTTAGAAGGAGAGCGTTTGTGTAAAGCAGGAGATTGTCGTGCTGGAGTTGCTTTCTTCCAGGCAGCAATACAAGCTGGAACTGATGATTTAAGGACATTGAGTGCCATTTATAGCCAATTAGGGAATGCCTATTTTTACTTAGGAGATTATCTTAAAGCAATGCAATATCACAAACTTGATCTTACTCTTGCAAGGTGAGATATGCCCATATGATTTTTTATTGTGTTTTCCTGCTATAATGGATGTCTTACCTTGAATATTAACCTCTTGAACAGACTCATCTAAAATTTTGAACTTCTTAACGGTTGCAGGAGAACTCAAGTATTTTTTGGTAACGGTTCGGATCGGCGACACCAACCCCTAAACCCGCTCAGAATACCTTTTATCGATTCTAACCTTGTTCCGATATATTTCGATGTTCTAGTCGCTGCTTTTAGAGGAGAAAGGTTATTCTCCTACATTTACTGAGAAACTCTAAATCCCTGTTCAAAGTAGTATTAACTTCTGTTTACCTTCTAATATTAAAATGAGAAATAAGTTAATATTAAAGTGGAAATAAGGAAATATCGATATATAAGACACTAAATTAATTTTGAATTAATATTAATTTAATCAACAATTAATATACTACTGAACCACCAGTAAAGTTAATTCCTGATGAACTTTCTCTCAGAGAAGTGAAAATAACAAATTATAAATATAAAAAAGACAAAATCCTTAAGTATTTATTTGGAATAACTCCTATTTATTTAACATTTGTAGCTCCATGTTTCGATGATAATGTTTCATCATCAGGCTTCTAATTTTTTTTAAAAACACATTAATCTATAACATTATACCAATAGTTCTACAATTATATAGTAATGTGTCATTTACCTCTTAATCTGTGATTATTTTCACATTGTCAATTCTCCATGTTATAAGCCATTATATAATATAAGACAGAATCCTAGTTGAAAGTGAAGATGTTAATTTCTGCTATATTTTCTCATATAGCAGTTTTCTCATATTCTCATGGGAAGTGGAAATAAGAAAACATAAAAAACCTGTGATATACTTTCTCACATTTATTTATAAACTGATATGTTTTATTGAATTAATTATACAATCTGTCTCACTTTAGCACAAAAAGTAATATGGATGACAAAGAATCCATTCACAAAATATGTATACTGAAATTTTATCACTGAAATTGAAACAACAAATACAAATATATAAAACACCAAATCCATGTACAAATAAACCTTGTTAAGTTTCATAACACTTTTACAAGTTGTAAATTTTATCACTTAAATTGATAGAAAAAATATAAATATGTAAAACACCAAATCCATGTACAAATTAATCTTCTTAAGTTTTATAACACTTTTACACATAAGATTAGATGAAATAAGAAAACATGAATTTATAAAACACTTAATCCTTTATGAAACTCATTTTGTGAACTTCTGTTTCACTTATTTAGATTTAAGAAGTCTAAATATCAATATAACAAACTAAACAACACAATCCAAGTTGAAACTGTAGAAGTGATTGTTTACATGTGAGGTTATAGGAATGAACTATCGAAAAATGTAAACTCGAAGTGAAGCGTAAGGATCGAACTGGTTGGTGTAGCGCGGGTCAACCTAGTTTGGTGGTGTCGCCGATCCGAACCGTTACCTATTTTTTTTTTTATTACAATGTATTCCTAACTCAAACTTTTTTTTTTTTTCACTCTCCTGACTTGATTATTTTAATAAATTCTGATTACCCTCCAGTTACACATTTTTGTTTAGATGAGTTAATTGAGAAGTTTCTTAGTTCTTTAATTTTCAGTTATATATACTATATGATACTTCAATTCTCTTTATATATAGTACCAGGATTACGATTATGTGTATTTTATTTACAATATCTATAACAAGGTTATATTTAGGCACAGATAAGATTATATTGATAATGGTTACTGGTTTTAATTTGATGATAACTTGTTTTCTCCTATTTGTTGTTGAAATCCTTTTTACAATTTAGAAACTCTCATGGACCCCCGTTTCCTATAGTATGATAAATAATACAGTAAAAACTCGACAAGCCAAAGTTGAAGCGTGAACAAATTTACTACGTGTTATCAATATTTTGATTTTGAATTTAGTTGATAGATTTTGATTTAGAAATATTGAGTTCACAAAAATATTTCTTTGAGTTAATGAGTTTTACCTATAATATAAATATGTACTAATGTTAACAACTTAATGTTTTAATAAATTTATTCTAAGAAAAAATAACAGAAACTGAGATGCTAATGCTAATTAACATATTAAGGATGTTAGGCTAGAAGGGGGACTGTCCAAAAAAATCTAAACAGATTTCATCATCACCTGTTAGCTTGTCCCATATACTATCACTTAAGGTGGTCTCATAGAGGATAGAAAGAGAATTTCACATTTTAGAGTTTAAGAACCCGTTTCCAATAAGAAATAATACAGGCTTTATAATTAACTTTTGTGATTTACTCAGAACTATGATTGCCGTTCATTTCCCCATCTAGCCTAACACCCTTCATATGTATTAAATTATATAATAATAAATAGTTTGTTACTTTCTTCATCATATATATAGGGGTGCTAGTTGAATTGTGTATAAAGCTGCAAAGACATCAGCTTCTACCCCTGGTAGCCATGGCTAATAAAAAAAACTATTAACATAATAAACGTCTGCCTTGTCCTAAAAATGAAACAGTACTTAGGAAAAGTGAGGATTGGGTTGATGAGATAGACTGTGGTTTTTACATGTTCATGGTTCCAGGAAACTATGACTTATAGAGCCTCCCATCTAAGGTAATTTGACTTGGGACTTGGAGTCTTGGGAGTTGTGTTGACAAAAATCTTACTTCAAGTTAATGATTGTTGGTTTGAGTAAACAAACACAATAAATCATAATCGGGAAATGGGATTTACTGAGAGTTTTGACTGAATTTGTGTTTACTTTCCCTTTGAAAAAATCCATTCTAGCCATTCTTGACTATTGAAGCCATTGGTGGAAGATCAGGAGGAGCATTTTTGTGTTACAGGTGTGGAACTTATAGAAACTATAAAGAAAATATAAGGAAATTCTGGCACATCACAAGAGCACTAAGGAACAAGAAAGCAAAGCCTGTGAGAAATGTAAAAGATGAGCATGGCATATTGGTGACAGAGGACAGAAACATACTGGAAGTTTGGAGGAAACACTTTCAAGAAAAATTCAGTATGGAAGAAAGACGGAGGAATTTTCGAGATTGCCGTAGAAGAATTACAACAACTGAACCTGAAGTCCCCGACATGGATGACGCTATAGAAGAGGAGGAAGTCGAAACAGCCATTACTAAAATAAAGATGGGAAAAGCGGCTGGGTCAGATGGGATTGCACCCAAATTTATAAAGTATGGGGGAAATGACCTTGTCAAGTGTCTCCAAACATTGTTCCAAAAGGTTTGGGATCTCAAAAGGATACCAATAGAATGGGAAAACAACATCATTATCCCAATCCATAAGAAGGGAAGCCAGAGTGTATGTGATAATTACCGCCCCATTTGTCTGTCATCGGTGGTATACAAACTATACACTCGGATCTTGGAACAAAGATTAAGGAAATTGGTGGAAAAGGATTTGGAAGAGGAACAGGCAGGTTTTAGGCCCGGTAGGCAGACACAGGATCATATCTTCTCCTTGCGAATGATTGTAGAGAAGGCATGGGATAGAGAAAAAGTAGTATACCTCGCTTTCTTGGATTTACGGTCGGCTTTCGACCACGTTCCTAGACAGGAAATACGGGCTGCATGGGAAGATAGGAGAATCCCACAAAATCTTATAAGTTCCATCAAATCAGTTTACCAAGACCCAAAGGGAGTAATAAGGCTAGCCGGCACTGAGTCCAGGTCATTCCATTTTTATAAGGGAGTCAAACAGGGTGATAGCCCCCTACTGTTCATAATTTTTATGGATTCAATTTGGAAATTCTGTAAAAGGAGGACACCCAGAGCAATAGTGGGATATTGGAATATGACTCCAGTGTTGGTACAGGCATTGTTGTATGCAGATGATGTGGTATTGGTTGCGGATACTGCTGAATCTCTCCAGGTCGCTGTGGACGAGTGGCAAGAAGAACTGCAACTAAGAAGCATGCAGATCAATGCCTCCAAAAGCAAGGTGATGTGTGTTGGGCGAAGGAACAATGATCTAAGAATCACTTGCAATGGAGAGACCCTTGAGCAAACCGATACCTACCGCTACCTGGGAACAATGATCTATAAGGATGGAAGAATAGACCAGGAGATTATGAATAGAGTCCAAAAGGCCAACGGAATATTCTACCGAATATCCATGACACTTATTGGAAAACAGGAGTTGAGCAGGAAAGCAAAGATTCTGCTTTTCAAATCAGTTTTTCTCCCAGTACTACTGTATGGATCGGAAAGCTGGACATTCTTGGACCGCCATGCTAGCAGGATAGTATCTGCGGAAATGAGATTCCTACGGAAAATATTAGGAAAAACCAGGCGAGACCGAATAAGGAATGAAAGGGTCCGAGGTGAACTAGGAGTTAGATCCGTTCTGGATACGATCAAGGAAAGACAATTGAAGTGGTTTGGTCATGTTAACAGAATGGGAGATGACCGTAAGGCCAGATGGCTATTAGAAGCAAGACCGGGAGGAAGGCGTCCTCAAGGCAGACCAAGGCTCATGTATGCAGACTTGATTGAGAGAATTGGCACAGCAAGAGAAGGCTTACACAGGACAGGGACCGTTGGACAAGATGGTCAGAGGATGCTACTCCACGCTTAACAGCACTCAGGAGATAGTGAGAGAAGAAGAAGAAGTGTGGAACTTTTCCAAACTTTAGTGTTATCTCTACAAGATTGTTTTTATTTTTTCATCTATGTTTGTTTTTGTAATATGGCTATCCTATGGCTTACTCTAATGTTTTTAAACATTATATAATAATATAACTTGTTGCTGAAAAAAAAATCTTTCTCTTGTGTTGACTCATGTTTTAACATGTAATTTAAGCTAATTTACCCCATCTATTGACATTTTTGTATACTTTTTTATCAAATGATAACTGCAGGTTATAAAATCTGAATAAAAAAAATTATTTTTGAAAAAACTTATGTTCTTCCACCAATGGCTTTAGTTGATAACATAAAAAGTTGGTTTTGATACTGATGTGGGGCTAGAGTTGGTATTGAAGTTTCTCACTTGTACCAGGCACATAATTTTTTTCAAACATCCACACAGTTTCCTTTTTACTTTGCTGGAGGGAGATAATTGTACTTGACAGTTTTAATCCTGTTTTTTATAGAATACAATAGAAAATAAACTTTATTCTTGGACTACATCCCTTAAGAACAAAACACAATCATCAAAAGATAAAATGAAGGAAATCAACTATTTGATTTACTATTTACTATTTTACAAATAAATAAAAATTATGAAAATCCAAAAAATTTTGTTTTTTTATCGAACATCCTATAATTTTTCTTTAATTCTATTACCTTTTCGTGTAGGTTGCATTTTGCTGTTAACAATCTAGACGTGCTGATAATAGACTGATACCAAGTATGACAGTATTCTATAATACTATAAAAAAAAAAAAAATTAAAAATTAAAAAATAAAATAATAATAAATTAAAAAAAAAGTTTTTCTAAATCTTGATCTTATTTAATCAGAGGTCTTGATTTTATTTTGCTCAACAAGTAAATTAATCTCAAAAGGTTACCTGTCAGGTTTAGTAATAAAAAAAAATGGTAACGGTTCGGATCGGCGACACCAACCCCTAAACCCGCTCAGAATACCTTTTATCGATTTTAACCTTGTTCCAATTTATTTCGATGTTCTAGTCGCTGCTTTTAGAGGGGGAAGGTTATTCTCCTACATTTACTGAGAAACTCTAAATCCCTGTTCAAAGTAATATTAACTTCTGTTTACCTTCTAATATTAAAATGAGAAATAAGGAAATATTAAAGTGGAAATAAGGAAATATCGAAATATAAGACACTAAATCAATTTTTAATTAATATTAATTTAATCAACAATTAATATACTACTGAACCACCAGTAAAGTTAATTCCTGATCAACTTTCTCTCAGAGAAGTGAAAATAACAAATTATAAATATAAAAAAGACAGAATCCTTAAGTATTTATTTGGCATAACTCCTATTTATTTAACATTTGTAGCTACATGTTTCGGAGACAATGTTCCATCATCAGGCTTCTAATTTTTTTTTAAAAAACACATTAATCTATAACATTATACCAATAGTTCTACAATTATATAGTGATGTGTCATTTACCTCTTAATCTGTGATTATTTTCACATTGTCAATTCTCCATGTTATAAGCCATTATATAATATAAGACAGAATCCTAGTTGAAAGTGAAGATGTTAATTTCTGCTATATTTTCTAATGGGAAGTGGAAATAAGAAAACATAAAAAACCTGTGATATACTTTCTCACATTTATTTATAAACTGATATGTTTTATTGAATTAATTATACAATCTGTCTCACTTTAGCACAAAAAGTAATATGGATGACAAAGAATCCATTCACAAAATATGTATACTGAAATTTTATCACTGAAATTGAAACAACAAATACAAATATATAAAACACCAAATCCATGTACAAATAAATCTTGTTAAGTTTCATAACACTTTTACAGGTTGTAAATTTTATCACCTAAATTGATAGAACAAATATAAATATGTGAAACACCAATTCCATGTACAAATTAATCTTCTTAAGTTTTATAACACTTTTACACATAAGATTAGATGAAATAAGAAAACATGAATTCATAAAACACTTAATCCTTTATGAAACTCATTTTGTGAACTTCTGTTTCACTTATTTACATTTAAGAAGTCTAAATATCAATATAATAAACTAAACAACACAATCCAAGTTGAAACTGTAGAAGTGATTGTTTACATGTGAGGTTATAGGAATGAACTATCGAAAAATGTAAACATGAAGTGAAGCGTAAGGATCGAACTGGTCGGTGTAGCGCGGGTCAACCTAGTTTGGTGGTGTCGCCGATCCGAACCGTTACCAAAAAAATAAATAAATAAAATTTTGAACAAAACAGAATAGCAGAACAAAAACATTTTTTTTTTTTTTTTTTGCATTTGAATTGTTAGTGTCTAATCAATGTTTGATAGTCAAAAAATCATTTTATTCTATTTTTTTACTTCTCATGTCAGTTATTAAATAACTGTCTAACTGCTTTATGTATTCATCAGCTGCAATTAAAGTTAATATTATTATTTTTCCTTTTAGAACGATGGGTGACAAATTAGGTGAGGCCAAGTCCAGTGGTAATTTAGGCAATACTTTGAAAGTAATGGGCAAGTTTGATGAAGCTATGATCTGTTGTAAAAGACATCTGGAAATATCTAGAGAACTCAATGATAAGGTAATTATGGTTTTTTTAGATAGTCCACTGGAAAATTTGTACATTTTTTGGTATTAAACATTATTTTTCATGGTAGTTAAGTGAAGGCAGGGCATTGTATAATCTTGGAAATGTATACCATGCAAAAGGCAAACATATAGGACGAGTAGGTCAGCAGGATCCTGGAGAATTTCCTGAAGACGTTCGTGAGTGTCTTCAACAAGCTGTATTTTATTATGAGTAAGCTCCTTTACAATTGTACATATTTAGTTATTTTAAATATATGATATTGATTGAAATTTAAAGTCTCAGTATAAAAGCTGAAATAACATAAAATAAAATTTAAATTAATTGGTTAGCAGCAGAGGTTTGAGGTTTGTTGTTATTATTTGTGTTGAACAGTTGGTCTTAATTTTATTATCATCATCATCCATTATTATCATTATGGCGCTAAAACTCTTGCAGAGTCAAGCTTTCCTGCAGCTTGGTCCGCTAATCTTCTCTGTTGGTTGCTGCTGCTATCCAGTTTTGGATCCCCAAGAAGGACCTGGCATCTGCTACCTCTCTATCCGATTGATAGATCTATAGATCTATCTGCTGCTTGATTTATCAGAGCCAAGGTCTTAATATTATTATGCTGACTGGTAAAATGGGCCCAGTAGGTAGGAGAGAATGCCTTGATCAACGTGCCACCTGAATCCTTTCAGTGAAAATTCCGCAATCATCTTTGAATTTTTATATTATTGTCTTCAGCAGTGATTGGTATTGAGTTGTAATGGGAAAATTTTGATGTGTTGCTATTTCAATTTGACAATGTCTACTTATTGAGAAATGGCTTTACATTTAATTATATGGAATTATATATGCTTTGAATTGAAGAGTACAACATAGAAATCAATAATCTTTAAGATTTAAAACAAGAATAATGCTGCTATCATTTTAACTTTTGTCTTTAAACTGTCATCAATTAACAGTGATTAATGTATGATTTGGTTTTTTAATATTGGTAAGGTGTGGCTTTGTATATATGAATGGTTTCTCTTTTACAAATAATTTCTTTCAGTTATGTTTAATTTTGAAAATTATTATTGGATTGGTTGAATTCAAATTGCTCTGTTTTTCTTAATTGCCTCTCCAAAACTTTTCCTCTGATTCAACAAGTTAGCCTGAACAAGACAAATAAGATTTGTCTGACTGTTATAAATTTTCACCTCAGTTTTTAAAGACGGTTTATAAGTGAATACTGCAGTAGTGTTCTGTTGATTTTTTGATTTGTGGAAACCACTTCATCACTAAATTTTTTAATTATTTCTATAAACATTTAACTATAATCATTGATTAGATTACTTGGTAATCTGAAATTTTTGACCTCATTTGTTTACAGAAATAATGATTGACAAAGGCTTAACATTTTTTAAAAAAAAAATTTTTTTATTTTTTATTTTATTTTTTATTATTATTATTTTTTTTTTGTATCAATGAACAAATGAAGGAGAAAGTAGAAGTTCATTTAAGATTATGTTATTATTCAGATTAAACAATAGTGAATATTAAAATTGTTTTTAAATTTAGGGAAAACTTGAAGCTGATGAGGGAACTTAATGACACTGCTGCTCAAGGTCGAGCTTGTGGAAATCTTGGAAACACCTATTATTTATTAGGCGATTTCCAGCAAGCCATCCAATATCATCATGAGGTAAGTTGGCCTGTTTCTATTAACTCACTGTATATCTGTTATATCCAGTAATATATTAAAATTAAATGCCAAACTAAATAAAATAAAATAAAAATAAGCTTAAATTAAATTACTCTGTTAATTTACATGCTGACCATTCTATTTATTTGATAAAAATAGAAGTTTAATCTTATTTGAATTGTTTGATGTTCACTAAAAAAACACACATTATAGTACAAGAGCATACGACATTAGATCATCAATTTTTGTGAAAGAAAAACCACAGCTGCTGTTTCCAAACATGATCAAGATGGCAGCAGCAAGAAGTGAAGTAAGGTTCCTTAAGGCCGTTTTAAGGAAAAAAACTGCTGACCTTTTTTTTCTGAATGATGTTTTTTGGGGTGCTGAATCTGAATCTGAAGTTTGCTACCATGCTCAGAATACTTTAATTGACTATATTTTTGATGAGAGGAATAATTAACTAACATGTTTCAAGAATATAACTTTTGAAAAGACCAATATTTATTCATTTTATAACCATGGTATGAGTCATACAATAAACAAACTATTCTCACGGTAATAATCCTTCGCTTTCTCAGAGTCAGTAAATTAGAAGTTTTGGGTGTTTTATTGACTTCTGCTGCATTGTTTTATATTTATTTATTAATAAATTTTTTTATATTTATTTTAATATTTATTATTAATTAATATTTATTCATTTTATAACCATGGTATGAGTCATACAATAAACAGACTATTCTCACGGTAATAATTCTTCGCTTTCTCAGAAGTCAGGAAATTAGAAGTATTAGGTGTTTTATTGACTTCTGCTGCATTGTTCTGGGAGTGCTTTGTTGGAATAAGTTAAAATAAGTTTTCAAAAAAGTTTTGAAACGAGTGTTTCTCAGTAGTTTCTAAAATGTGTCATTTTTACACGTTTAAAAAAATATAACTACCTTGCGCCAAGAAGTTATTGGTATTACAACGTTCACTAAACCCTGGGTAAACTATTGAAATAAATTCCAGCTGCTAATTCCTGCTAGTCTTAAGTTTATCTCACAAGGGGACGTTTTGACTTGTAACTCACAGATTTGAATGCCAATTTTTGTGTGGAGTATTAGGGACCTATAATAGTGCGAAACTAGAGTCATAGCCGCCAATGAGCATTGTGAGCCGAGAATAAAAAAATTTGAAAATCATGTTTTATTTGATTTGGGCTAAACTATGCAATTTTACGGCTTCTAGATGCACTTAAAATTTGGTTTCAATCGGTGGCAAAAAATGTGAGTTAGCACAAATAATTTACGTTTTCACAAATTGTTTTGACAGCCTCTTGTCTTCCAAAATTATACAAAATTTTAGGGGTAAAAAAATTTAATTTTTGATTTCGACAAAATTTGGTTTCTACCTGTTCTTTGAGATGAGGAATTTAAAAATGATAGTTTTTAGTTTAAAAATTTTCCTCACCTATATTCTTATTTCGAATAGCATTAAAACCCTTTGATTGATGAATAATCAAAAATAATATCAGGTTTGGGTTGAAAATAACTATTTTCAATATATATACCTATATTTTTTAAAAATGGTCTTATATGAAATTTAGTGTTTAAAAATTAAAATAATAATAGAAATAGATTATTTTAAAACTTTTTTTTTTTTGTAATATAGGTGAGGAAAATTTTTAAACTAAAAACTGATATCATTTTCAGATTCTTCATCTCAAAAAAGATGTAGAAACCAAACTTTGTTGAAATCAAAAATTAAATTTTTTTACCCTTAAAATTTTGTATAATTTTGAAAGACAAGAGGCTGTTACTTTGTGAAAAATGATTTATTTATTTACAGTTGTAGTTAACTAACATCCATTGCTGGGATAGGCATTTACCAATGACCAACTTAGTTGTGAACATCAATTCCATCGAACCATTAATTTGATGACTAGCCAATTAATATGTTCAATAATGCGGCAGAGGGTCAATTGTTGCCGTGCTAAAGTATCCAAAAATAATTCATTGATAGTGTGATACACAGAACTTATTAATAATCTTTCAGTTGCTAAAATATTGATGGCAACAATTACATTATTTCTCCTTTTCTGCCTCTTGATGGGTTTGAATCGCTTTTAGTTATGTTCATTATTGTTATTTTGCCAGATTGGAGGCCATATTTCTCTGATTCATTACACTTAATAGTTGAATTATTTATACAGTGTCTTTAACATGTCTTGTAAGGGAGACTTGAAACAGTACTTTTCTCATGGCTTTACGTTTATCTTGGCTGCTATCAATTTTATTTTAATTTCATTTTGTATTCTTTTATGTCTTCCGAATCTTTAAAAGAGCTATATTACCTAAGTACCTAAGATTTTATTTCACAGATTGCTTAATAGACTGAGTTATGTTTGGCAGTTTTTCATATCCTATATGGTTTTAAATTTTTAGTTCACCTCGGTATATTAGTATATTTCTATTTATATAATATTTATATTTACTGAATTTTTATCATCTTTATTTTAGAGGTTGAAAATAGCTAGAGAATTTGGAGATAAGGCTGCAGAACGGAGAGCTTACAGCAATCTTGGAAACTCACACATTTTTCTAGGAGAATTTGAGAAGGCTGCTGAACATTACAAGTAAGTGAAGAAAAGTTTTTGGCATTGGAAAACAGTGAGAGTTGAATGGTCATGGGAAAATAATATCATAAGTCCGTTGTTGCCAATTTGAGTTTGCAAACATACATAGAACTTACAACTAGAATTATGGATATATGATAACACTCAGGCAAGAAAAAATGTACAGTAGAACCCCTCATATCCGACCTCGGGATATCCGACTCCTCGGATTAAACATCATATCCATCAACCCTCCTCCCGCCAGTCTCAAATGTTCGATTATGTGAATCACAGTAGTGCAACCGAGTTCCTCGCATAGTTACCTATTATGGCTACCCCAAAACATAAACGTACTATATGCACGCTTCATAAGGAATTAGAAGTTCTTCAGAGCTTGGAAAATGGTGAGTCAGTATTGAAAATGCCCAGAGCATTTAAGCATGTGAACATGTTATCGTTGCCTGTTTATTACCGAAATAAAAAATTGGCTTGGATGTACAGTTCTTTGTTTAAACAGTGGTTTTTTGAACAGTATGTCCCAAACGTAGAAAAACACTTGAAAATTAAAAATCGGCCACTCAATGCAATTTTGCTTCTCGATAATGCCCCCAGCCATCCTTCTGAGACATAGCTGAGGTCACCAAAGAGGATCTTGATGACAATCAAATTGTAGCCGCGGTTCTCAATGCAGAAATGGAGGATGATAAAATGGACGACAAAAAAGAAGAGCCTGAAAAGATTAGTCACACGGCAGCTAAAGAGGCTTTCGAAATTGCGATGAAATACATCGAGCAGCATCCAAATGCAACACCGATGGATGTTCTGTACATTAAGAAGTGGAAGGATACCGCTGCTAAAGCAAGATTAGGTACATTAATTCAGAAAAATATACCTAACTGATTTTTAAAAAAAATGAATTTATGTATAATTAATTTGTTGGATATTGGTATATGTACATACGTGCATACTTCCATATTTAATGCTTTAGTATTTTTGGTGTTCTATATGTTTTGTATTCAATAAACACGTACATTTACCTACATATGTACATAAATACTCGTTATGTGTGTTTTTATTAATTTTTTATTGTTCCTTGGATTATCCAACCTTTTTTGTTATCTGACCACGCTCCGGTCCCGTGGGTGACGGATATGAGGGGTTCTACTGTAATTAGAAAGTTAATTGTGTTAAAAAAAAAAAAAAAATGACATTTCCTAAATTTCATTAATCCCAAGAACTATAAACCTGTTTATCTTATAATGTTTATCTGCCTTAATAAAGTGTTATTTAAAAATTTTTTATTGAAAAATTAACATGTCACTTTCTTAGGATTTTTGTAATTTTAAGACGTTAATTGGAGAAAATTATAGAAAATGCTGTACATTTGAGAGAGTCGAGCAGTTTGTATATCTTGGTTCCTTTATGACGCACAACAACAACATTGAACGACAACAAGTTTGAACAACAGTATTGATATAATACTGAGGATAAATAAGAACCTCATCATAATACACAGAAACTTCCCTCAATTGACTCTTCTTACAAACAGATAGCTCTTGTCAGTGAACAGTTTTAATTTCTCCAATTTCATACCAGTTAGTTTACACTGTTTTCAATTTCTATAATATGATCTTCTACTTTAGAGACACTGACACAGATTTAATCCTTTTTTATTTTGAATAAGCTTCTCTTAAGAGAACAGTAAGGGTTAATTTCTTTCAGCAGCAAATGGTTTTAGCTAATTGAAGCTAGTTAAAAAAACTTGTTTCTTTGAATGCTATATTTCAAAGAACCTTTTTCTATTTCCCCAAAGTCTTGTATATTTGTTTAAAATATATATATTGTGTAATTATACGTATTTTCTGTGAAAAGACATTCATATTCTCAGATTATGTCTGTTTGAGGTAAGTTCCTCAAGAAACTTTATTTATGGCTTAAAGGTTTATATATGTTATAATCAAAGTTTGTTTCAGGCGCACTCTAGAACTTGCTCAAGAATTAAATGATAAAGCAATTGAGGCACAAGCGTGTTATAGCCTAGGGAACACTTACACTCTGTTAAGGGATTATCCAACAGCTATAGACTATCACTATCGGCACTTACATATTGCGCAAAATCTAATGGATCGAGTTGGAGAAGGTGAACACTTTTATAATAATATATTATATTCACAGTTTAATTATGGTTTATTCCAAGCCAATTCAACTCTACTATCATATGTATTACATAAAAACTTGAAGCTTTATCTATAGTTTTGTATGATTTATATTTGGGCAGGAATGAAGGTTGCTTACATCCTAATGTGGTATTCATCTAAGTTTGAAAGGTTGAGCTTATTTTGGTTCCACAACAAAATCAACCTTAATTTCTTTTAACAGAAATGTTTCTTTCACTTTATTGAGCTCAGTCATTAAATATTAATATTACAACAAATATAGTGTAACAATAAAATTTATTTTTTAACTACTTTTAATAAAGATTGACAGAAACAACATATTTGATATTATACAAGATGTTAATTTCCTTTTTGAGGGTTCTTCATTGATAATATCAAAACTTTTTTTCCCAATCATTCATTTATGGCACTTTATCCTATGTTAAATTTGTCACAGAAAAAGGAAAAAATCCATAATATAATCAATATTTGAGGAATCTATCATTACATACAGCTATTACACTTATACTACAGATAAAAAAAAAACTTTAATCTTTTTTCCACAGAAAATGCCATATATAATCATTACTATGAACTTCAACATATTTCAAAAACTTAATCCATACCCACCATTTTCACTTTCTTACCTTTTTACCTTGTTCATGCCGTTGAATGTTGATGCTCAACATTGAAAAATCATCAATTAAATAAAGCCCATCAAATCATTAATCAACAGTGCTTTTGCTTTTTTGTCACCTATTTTTTGTGTTCTCAACATCTGCACTTTTGTCTTAATTTTAACCATTATTGGCAGCCATCTTTCCTGTTATTACCATTTATATCCTAATTGGATTTAAGGATGTAAGTCTATAAAATGACTTAATTTTCTAACTCTCTCTTTGTCTTTTTGACTAGATTGTCTCCATCATGTTTCTCCACGATGTTACAAAGCTAGATTAAGGCATTTCCTGAGCAGAATCACACCTAAGTAAAGTTTCTGATGGAAATCGAAATTGTGAACTCCCTCCTCTTCCTCTGTTTGGCCCTTACCAATACATATACATTGCATACCTAACGTTATGTCACCCTATTTTATTTTTCAAGAATTTGTCTGGAAGGGCTTGTCAAATAATCCATGTTACCTGCCCACCTTATTTATTAACTGAAAGAGAAGATAATAAAAACTTTATACTTTGTCTCTTGGTATATACAGGTTTATTAGTGCTTAATTTTGATGTTTGAATTGGAGTTATACGAAACAGAAAATGGCTGATATTTAAACTATTTTAGTGTTATGCATTCATTGTATATTTGTTTAAGGGCGTGCTTGCTGGAGCTTAGGGAATGCTCATTCTGCTATGGGAAATCATGAGAAAGCTCTTCACTTCGCTACTCAGCATTTAGAAATTTCAAAAGAGGTCTGTATTCTTTTATCTTAGAAAATTACTATTATTTTAGCTATAGCTGTGAGATTTGTGGTTCATCATTTAATAATGCTAGTAAGATTGAGAAATTAATAAAGAGATAGTTTTCTTGACTATTTATTGTATTGTATTGCTAAAAGTACTGTCCTTAAAACCCAGGACCTTGGGAATATTTATCTTCTTAAATAAGAATTTGTAAAATGAATTATTTATTGGTTCATTGTTATCTCAGTCGTACTTAGCTTATATATATTATAACTTTTAGATAAATACTATTTGCTGTTTAATAATTTACTTCTTGAATGATTATTGTTTGCTTTTTTGCTCTCATATGGATTATTTTTTGTAATAGCTATTTATTTTTAAACTGAGGAATTGATATCGAGAAGAGATTTTTGCTACTGGTACCAGTATTAAGTAAAAATAAATGTTGATTCTGTCACCTCACTCTCTGCTTTTAAGAATTCTAGTTTATTGATTTTCTGAATTCTATTGAATACAAAATTTATAAAGAATCGTAATCGCATTTATGCCTTGAAATCTATAATCTCTTTTTTTGTTGAACATGTTCTAAAATTTTTTTTAATGTTCAAGGTTGGAGATACAGTTGGTCAGGCCACAGCTCAGATGAACATATCTGATTTACGAAAGGCTCTTGGACTGCCTGAAGGTGAGCTGTCTCCAGATTCTGCCAAGCTGGTTACATCTTTCTCTGCGCAGCCTTCACCACTCCTCAGGCGATACAGGGTGAGGAGGGAGAGCATGAGTCGGCTTGATATTATCAAGGTCTGCATGGTTTGTCCTTATCCCTTTCTAATTGCTCAACCTATTCACTTTACATATTTATATCACCATCCTTTTACTCAGTAGTTGTTTATTCTTTGAAAAGTTGAAGTTCTTGTGTAAGAACAGTTTCTTTAACTGAATGTTAATATTTTATATGCACTTTATTATTTAAAAATGAAAGACCATGGTTTTTATTATTTTTTACATAGCAGTAAAAAATTTGACTTTTTCTAGGTGGTACTTCTTTGTATTATGTTTCGATAATTAATCTTCTGTATATTATAAACTTCAAAAAATCTAAAAATCTATGTAATGATTTAACTTTTGTATTTTAAGATAGATTTTATTACTTCAATCCTTTGAAGATTTGTTTATTTTTTCCGTTCATTGCTTATTCACTACTGGTGCTACTACTCAGATTTGAATCTGTGTCTTGCTCAGTTTCGACCGCCAGTTTTCTCTACCTGGTGCTACTGCTCTTGGTTACATATACCCAGTAAGATTCTTGCTTCCTGGCAACACATCGGGCTTCCTAATCAGCCTCAGAATGTAAATTGGCACTTACTTGAGTTACTTTAAGGGATGTGACATTATCATTATCTTATATAAACATTAAATGGTTTTAGATTTTTTTAATTAATTTTTGTAAAACTATAGTTTATAAAACTATACTCTGATTAATGTTGTTAGGCTACACTTATGATATAGATATTATTGCATGATCCTTTTCAGCTCTCGAGAGTGCCCTTCTAAAACTACAAAGAGCAGCAGCAGAGATGGTGCTCTATATAAATGAAACCAAAATAAAATATATGTATGCAGGTGAGGAAGTGAATCCCAAAAACCAAACCATATCCATCGGTCCTTGCACATTTCAGTGTGTCAAGTAATTCTCTTATCTAGAATCTCAATTTCTATCAAGAATGAAACAACATATGAAATAAAGAGAAGAATAGGAACTGCAAACCGATGCTACTTTGGTCTGCTTAAACATATTTAAAGCTCATTGATAAGTAGATGAATCAAAATCTAACTATATAAAATGTTTATCCCTCCAGTTGCTTACACCAGTCAAATATGGGCATTATCAGAAAGCGATAAAAATGATTTGCTCGTTTTTGAATGAAAAATCTTCTTAAAAATTTTTGGACCTGTAAGGGAGGGACTGGTCTGGAGAATTAGAACGGATATCTTAATGAGCTTGTTAAATAATCTAATGTTGTTAGGATAATAAAATTAGGAAGACTAAGCTGGCCCGGATAGGTAGCCCAGGTGGAATGTTCTGAGATCTCTATAAGAGTTCTTAAAGAGCCATTGTACCATCCAAGAATAGTTGGCAGACTGAATTTAGATTTTTAGGTTAGATATTGTGGCAGCTGATGCGAGAGACCTGCTGGGAGATAAAAATTGGAATGAGGCCGCACAGAACAGTGATAACTGGCAGAAGCTTATTGAAGAGGCCAGGACCCAATAAGGGTTGTAGATCCAACAAGATTAGATATTACATGCTCATAACTATTTTATTATACACAAGGTTTGTGGTTTCATTGAAGTACCATTGCTATTATATTTTCATTTATTAAAATTCTGAAATAAAATGAAGAGTATTATGTGCCGACAGTTATTGTTATGGTCTTAGTCCATATTTTGGAAGCCTTGCTTTTTTGTTGAAGGTTAAAGTAATTCTTGTATTCAAAACAATTATCTGGCTGATTCTCCTTTATGGCTAGAGATTTGGAGTTTCTCTTTAAACTATGAGCAGAATTTGGTGGTCTTCAATCACATCAAACAAACCAGGAGCTCAAAGATTTATTTAAAGAACCAGACATATTTAAGGTTATGAGGCTCACTAGATTGTGATGAGCTGGGCACACTGATCGGATGGATAAGAATTACCTACACAAGAAAATTATACCAGAGATACTTAGCACAGAAGCAGACTTCAGTTTCAATGGAGTGAAGGTGTGGCTGTTGATAAAATATAAATGTTGGGTTTGACAAACTGGATGGCATTAGCACAGGATTGAAACTAATGGTGAAGACTGTTACAGAGACTAAGACTTGAAATTGAGTTGTAGTGTTCACCAAGTAGGATATAATTTATTTTTAGAAGTTGTTTATTATCATTATTATTATTTTTTTTTTTTTTTTGGCAAAAGATTGTGTAAATAATTTCATTCTTAGTCATTAAATTTTTATGAAATGAGAAAATTACGAGTTCCTTCAATATTTATTTTTTTTATTTTTTCTACTACTTTTTCAAGTGAAAGCTAATTTCGAAACATAATTAAAAGTGTAGAAACAAATTATATTGAGTGAAGGCTGTTTAAGATTTAACTCATGTATGCTGACAGTTGAGGTTTAGGAGGTTTCTGATTCTTGCAGGTAAAGGTAAGAAACATAATTTCTTTCCTCATATGGGCCTGGGAAAGGTATCTTATATGTAATACACTTTTACTTTGTTTGTTGCCTTTCTATTGACCTCTTGATCCTACTTTTAATTTTTATATGTACATAGTGTAATATATATTGTTAATTATCATTGTTCTCTTTTTAGATATTTTATAAATTGCACTGTAGTAACTAAATTCAATTTTTTAAAAAGAAATGCCAGGTTTTGTGGTGGTATTAATCTAACAATATTGAATAATATAAGAATTTGTAATTATTGAAAATATATTCTAGTTTATTACATGAAGGTTTAAAAAACAACTTTTTTCAAAGCACATGTTTAGGAGTCCTGGATGATATTAACTGAAAATTTTTGAAAAGGAATCAGAAAAAATTATAGATAAAATAATATGAAGTTATGGAGGAGAGTTAAATATATGTTTCATTTTTAAAGGTGTCTGGAAAATGTGAGGGTCATTCAATAAGTACTTCAAATAATATAAAAACATATTATTTGGGATAGATTTTTTTACTTTTCAACAATCTACTTATAGCTCTTGCAGCATGTCTCTAATTATTTTAACATATCACAAAACTAAGATTCCTGATGGCTCTCTTACTGAAAATAGGCATCGGTTTGAGCAATGTTCTCCCAGTTTTTCGGCTGTTCCTTTGTTACTTGGGCATTGTTGTGTATTCATGTTTTCAAAGACTTAAAAGCATTTTGCCTGCTTTGAGAGGAAATGTGGTGCTCATCTTGCTGAGATATTTCCTTACTCCGTCATCCAAAATTGAAAACTACCTTGAATGAAGTATGCCTTTGGCCAAAACTGTATCTTGCTGTTTGAAGTTGTAGATCATTCCATACTTTAATCTGAATTTTAGTTACATTGTGGTTGTCTCATTCATTAAAAGTTCTAGTAATTATCCATCTTATGTGGATGTCAAGCAATCTATAATCTAATATCCTTTATTGTAAACACAAAAGTTTTTCCTATAAAAGGTATTTGTACAATATTTTTCTCTCTTTAGTAATTTTTGTTGATATAAATAACAATTATTCCAGCATTTAGAATTCCATTTATGTCAGCTTGACCATTAAGAGGGCACATTGAATTTTTCTTATTTTCCAAATACCACAGATGATGGTATTAAAAAAATAATTTTTGAGTTTACATTCATTTTTTTGAAATATGTGAAGGCAAGATAACGCGTGTATATTTAAGTTTATATTATAAGTAGCAATAATATTGCCTATTACCATCGCCTTTGAGATATTTATTTATTATTATGTTTTTAAGTCAGATTCTTGAGATGAGAAAATTCAAAAGGTTTTCGTGAATTGATATAACTTTATCAAAGTCAATGACCATTGCCATGATGAGCTGGGCACACTGAGACGTGAATTTTTTTATCCGGGGCACCATTTTGCTGCAATTAGCGAAAAATCATTTTAAGAAAATAAGCTGTCCAAAACTGAGATTACAAAAATAAAATAAACTTTGAACAAAAATATGAAATAAGGCTCTATCTCCCCAAGATGCTGAGAGACTGAGGCTAAGGTTCTGTCTTTAAGTGGGTATCCCTGGCTATGTCTCGAATGCTCTGATGAGGATACACTTCCATTGTAGCCAGTGCATAAATGATATTAATTTCATCACGGGCTTGTCGAAGATTTGAGCCTCTCGGGGTAAACCTTCCAAGTTGACCTGTTCTCGCCGCTTGTCGTACCAGTCGCAGGAAGGCCTTAAGTTCACATTTTTGTTTAAAGTTTATTTTATTTTTGCAATCCCAGTTTCAGACAGCTTATTTACTTAAAATGATTTTTCTCGATTTATGGCGAAATGGTGCCCTGGATAAAAAAATTCACTGGTATAAAATTTGATTTTATATGGAAATCCATCTTAAAAAATACCACATCACATTGGGAATTCTAGAGTTAGGGTTGCTGGAAAATAACTGGAGAAGGTTGGAGAGCAGACTATAACCTGAAAAGAAACTTTATTTGACACAGTTTAGAGAGTTTTGTTTCAAAATTTCAAAAACTGTGGAAAAAAAGGGGCTGGCCATCGAATATTTAACACTCTGTATATGGCTAGCCCCATACTGCCGCAGAGTTTGCAATAGTAAAACTTGAATTAAGTAAAACTTTCTTAAAAATTGAACCGGTCTGTACCAAATTTTAACTACATCATTTTCATAGTTCTAAGAAAGTTTAGCAATAACAAAATTGACAACAGTAATATTTAAATATATAATGTTAAGTGGCAGGAACGTGGTTTGCCACACTGCCACAAATATTTATGGTTAGAAATTAAAATCCAACCTGATGAAATCAATAAAACTATTTCTTCTGATTAAATTTTTTTTTTTTTTTTTTATATTTCGTGTAAAAATAATGGTGTGAGTCTGAAAAAATGAGCGTTTTATAGGTAAAAATCAAAATTTATTTTTCTTCTACTTACAAGGATTTTAATAATCAAAATATAAACCATTGTGCTCTATGGTTTGACGCCATCTGGAAGCCAGCTGTAGAATTCCTTGATGGTACCACTCTTTGGGTTTTGATTCGAAGAACTCATGAACTCCATTTTCAACTTCATTTAAGTTGTTGAATGTTTTTCCACAAAGGAAATGAGCCATTGATCTGAACAGGTGGTAGTCTGATGGTGCTAGCTCTGGATTATATGCCGGGTGAGGGAGAAGCTCGATTCCACTTAAATTAGCTAGTTTTTCTTTTGTAAGGTGAGAGGTGTGGGGTCTGACATTGTCTTGTTGGAACAAGACTTGCTTCCTGTTGACTAATACTAGATACCACTGAACGAAAACATCGTACATTCTCTGCAGTTGTTCTGAATAGACCTCTGAATTTATAATAGAATGACCTTCAGGTATGAACTCATAGTGTATGACTCCTTCATTGTCCTGATTTCCTTTCAAGGCTCAAATCACCTTCATTAAGTTTTTGGAACCACCTTCTCACCGTCCTTTCATTCAAAGAGTCTTCATCCTCAAATTCATCCACTTAATGAGTGGCTTCAGCTGCTGAAAACTTCCAATAATGAACGTTTCCAATAATGAAGCAAAATTATGAGTATTTTGTACTTGTCATTGTGAATGAAGGAAAGCTAAAGAAGTACTGAGCCCAGATAGAGAGCATGCTGTTTACCAAATGATTTGGACGGGATTAAACATGAACTTCTTATCACAATTCTTAGCTCCTGAATGTATATAAGAGAGGAATTACGTTGCAAAGTTCAAAAACAAAGAAAACGGTAATTTTTTCTGACATCCCATTATGATTTAGTTAAATTTTTTAATTCATTAATTTTTAAATTAATTTTAATGTTAGCTTTTTAAGATAAAGAAATTCATTAACAGAATAAATATTTATTTTTATAGGATTTGTTTAAAACTGATTTATTTATGGTTACCAATTGAATATTTTTGAAAAGCAAGTTAAATAAGTGACAACTAATTATTATTATGCATGAGTTCAGTTTTAATTTACATCATTGACAGAAAATTACCATTGGTCTGAATGGTAATTTTTTTCTATTGAAACTAAATAATTGGAAACGGTGATTAAATAATTTCAGAACTTTTGGTATTTTATGTTTATCTGCTATCTGTTGTGGGCGCCCTTAGAGTATAAAAAAGTCTAGATTATTTAAATATCTTCTTCTTAATGAGATAACAGATGCATGAAGCAGTCCTTTGCTTGCTCTACAGCCTTCCTCCAATCATCCCTATTATCAGCACAGCTCAGAGATATCCGAGATATTTTTAAGTCCTCAGAGACACCGTTGTACCATCTTCTCTTTGGTGTTTTGTGAGGTCTTGTCCATCTGTTTGATTATAGAATGATTTTTGGCTTGTTCTGCTCCCATCCATCTGGTAGAAGTGCTCCATAAATTTGAATCCATTACACTCTTACAAAGATCGTTAATGGTAAATTATCTTATATATTACCATACCATACGAGTTTTTGATTCTTGCTTCTCTACCACATTCCATTATACGTCATTGGGCCAAAAATATGTCTTAGAATCTTCATTTAAAAAGTTTAGTTTTACGGTTACTGACTTAATAGTTGTCCATGTTATGTAGGTGTATATGGCTGCGGTGGTATTAGAGTTAATTTAAATATCTAAGTTCGTAAAATTAATTATAATAATTGTTTTGAGGTTATAATGCTATTATAGTTATTAGTTCCTTTTTTTTTTATTTCAACTATTGTAAAAGTTAATTATGAGTTAGCTTGTTAGATTTGAATATGCTTTGTACATATGCATGCATCCATCCTACAAAATTTGTTTTTATTATTTTTTTTTATGCTTTTGTAATGATTTTCTGGATGTGTTTTTCATATATTTAGAAGTAAATATTAGTCAATAATCTACTTTAATGCTTTTTAAAAGCTGTTTTTTTCTCTCATTAATTTTTAAAAAGATGTGGCTTGGTTTTTAATTCAAAATTTTCAGTTTATAACTTTTTTATATTTTCCAAGTAAAAATAGTGTAATGTTAATAATCTATTAATTTTTAATTATATAAAATAAAGTAATAAAAAACATTTGACCCATTGATAGTGGAAAGAAATGGAAAACTCATTACTGGGAAAGCAGCAGGAAATATCCTTGTCGACCATATATCCCAAAGCGGAACTCTAAATATTAGCCCTTGGAAGAAAAAAGAGATGAGGGCAAAAGTGAAGGAAACCCTCCAGGCAGCGAAATCCAGGAAAGAGGAGCTGGATCGGCCATTCACTATGAATGAATTAAACAATGCTATCAACTGCTTGAAACCAAAGAGCTCTCCAGGCATTGATGGTATCATGAACGAGTTTCTCATTAATCTGGGGCTCCAAATCAAGCTGCGTCTCCTCAAACTCTTCAACACTAGCTGGAAGATAGGTAAAGTACCTGAAACCTGGATGGAAGGAGTAATAATCCCTGTACTAAAAGATGGCAAACAAAAACTGACCCAAACAGCTACCGACCCATCACCCTTCTCAGTTGCATGGGTAAGCTACTGGAGAGACTCGTAAACAACCGGTTCATATGGTTTCTCGAAAAGAATGACCTCATAGTACCAAAACAGGCAGGCTTCCGCAGATTCCCCTCTACAGAAGGTCAAGTCGCCTTTATCGCCCAGGAAATAGAGGATGGAAAAAAGAGTACACGCTTGCGGTCTAGGTCGATCTGGAAAAAGCTTTTGATAAGGTGTGGACAGAAGGTCTAATTATAAAAGCTGCCACCATGGGCATCCATGGAAAAGCCCTCATATGGCTCAATGATTATCTGAGGGATCGAAAAGCAAGAGTGAAATCTGGAAATGCGGAGAGCCGAGCCAAAAAATTTGAAAACAGGGTACCACAGGGTGGAGTCCTGTCCTCAGCACTGTTCCTAATATTCATAAACGACATCATTCAGGATCTTCCAAATACTGTTAAAGTGTTGTTGTTTGCGGATGACATTGCCCTCTGGAGTAGATCGACTTCAATAGACACAGCGAAATGCAGGATGCAAATGGCCTTGGATAGTATGTGCCGTTGGACTGAAGAATTGGCCATGACCATCAATCTGACCTAAACAAAATACTCCATTTTTAGCCTTTCTCCCAAATTGCCGTACACTCTAAACCTAAATTACAAGCACGAACCTCTTGCAAAAGATGAGAGCCCCACTTTCCTTGGTATTAAGCTGGACCCAAGGCTCATATGGAGACCTCATAATGAGCAGTCTGTTCGTAGGGGAATGATAAGAACTGCCCTTATGAAGAAAATTGCAGGCAAATTGTGGCGCAGACCTGAGAACACTTAGGTCACTATATATGGGCTATGTCAGGCCCTCCTTGGAGTACGGCATCACAAGTTGGGGAACCGCTGCTGTCTCAAACCTCTGGAAAGTTTCGACCGTGCAAAACCTGGGACTAAGGATCATGACAGGAGCAATGCAATCTACGCCTATAGAAAAAATGGAGGCCCTTAAAAGTTCCTTCAATAGAAGACCGGAGAGATGTGAAACTCCTACACCTTGATTCTAAAGCCAGGTCCACTCCGAAACATCCTTTCCAAAAAAGAGTGATTAAAAGAAATAGCAATCGATTAGAACAGGAAAGCAGTATGCACATTACGGCAAGGTTACGTTCGGAAATCTATGGAAAGCGGTTGATCTCAGAAAGATCTACAGCAGTAGAAGACAACCCTCCATGGCTTGAGGCTCCGAAACCACAAATAGTTCTGACCATCCCTGGTATCGCTAGCAAGGAGAACTCATCCGAAGAGCAAATGAGATTTCTTTCCCTTCAACACATAACTAATAAGTGCCCAAAAGACCAGTGGACCCGCATATATACTGATGGATCGGCCACAAATGCAACAACAAACGGTGGCGCCGGTATCTATATACAATTTCCTGCAGGAAACATAATCGAGAAGGCTGTTCCGACTGTCCTTTCTTCTTCAAATTATTGAGCTGAGCAGGAAGCCATATGTGAGGCATCAAGAATACTTAGGATACTTAAGAAACCAAAGAACTCAAAAATAGTATTCCTTACTGATGCAGCATCAGTGTTGCAATCCCTTAGATTGAAGTGGGGTACGGGTCTGAAAAATCTCTCCAAGGAGCTCGAATGCTTAATGGCTATCCACAAAAAGGTCATCCTGCAGTGGATTCCTGGACACTGCGGACTCACTGGAAACGAGAGGGCGGACCAGCTGGCCAAGGAAGGAGCTTCAAGTTAGCAGTTCGAATGTACCCTCAGTCTCGAGGAAGTAAAAATGCTCAACAAAGCCGCAGTCAGCCAGAGATGGATTGGGAGACATCCACATCACGACCCTGGAGATGCAATCTACGAACTCACTCGAAGAGAGCAGGTCCTCATCTTCCGATTGCGAACGGGGCACAACTGGCTCAGAGCTCACCTGTTCAATAAGTTACATATTGGATCCGGCCCCCTTTGCAAGTGCGGAGAGGGTGAACAAAATACAGAGCACATCCTTCAGACCTGCAAGCTCTATTCTGAGCAAAGGAAGCTGATCTGGCCCTCTCCAACCGATGTGCGGATCAAGCTCCATGGTGACCTGGAGGACCTTAAGAGGACCACTGAATTCCTCATCTTGACCCCCGACCTGGCCATCTAATGGAAGATCGCAGAAGAAGAATAAGAACATTTGACCTTGCTTTTAATTCTGTAGTTATTCAAGAATTTAGATATTTTCTTAACCCCAAGGTCCTGTAAAACTCAATTTTATCATCTTTTATCTTAAAATATTTTCTACTTTGGTTGGTAGATCCTTTTTCAGAATTACTCTCATCATTATTATCTATTTGTTACTTTATGTTAACATTCATTACAAGTTTTATTAGTTAAGGTTTTATTTTAAATTAAACTAACTTTTAAATTAAATTGTAAGAGTTTTTATGCTTTTCAAGATTATCATTTTATTGCTATTTCCCTTTGAAATTAAGTTTGGATTGTCCCTTTATTTATTATTATTGTTGTTATTTTTATAGTTGACTCCAGATGCTAAAGCCCGAAATAATGCTGAGGCTGTATTGTCCCATACTCCAGTACCTCAACATAATGAGCAAACGGTAATTATTTTTTTATATTTGTCTAATTCCACTCTCTTTTCTTCTGGTAATCCTACTTATTGGCTGATATTAACTGATACCTTAATTATTTCATTTATACTGACTTATATCCTCTAAATTACTACATAAAGTGTCTAGATGAACTTTCTTCTGACCACAGCCGTTTTACCATGATATTTTTTGTTACCCTGTTTCTGAAAGTTTCATTTTCATTTGTTCCTCATGATTTATCAGGGGACCAGTTGATTTGGATCTTTTTAGTCAAATAATACCCAATGGGATGGACCTCGATAGTACACATTGAAAGATCTGACATGAATACATTTACATACTTTAAAAAGATTTGGTTGATGTTATGATTCCTTTACTAACATAATCCACCAAGCAGGTTGACGTACATCCTCTCCACATCCTCTCAAATTCCATAGAAAAAAAAAGAAGTCCTTGACCTCAAGATCTAGTAGACCTCATGATGATCACCTGTTGATCTGATATCAATATTTATCATACCAAGCTACTTATAAAGAATTTGGCTACCCTCAGATCTCAGACTCATATTTGGGATCAATCCTCACCCTCTGCTTCTGATAACTTTCTGGAATAAAACCCAAACAATTCTAAAATACCATTTTAGGATTTTTTTGGTTTTACCGCTGAAGATTGGGGCTTCATTACATGGAGGCTGGGCCGAAGAACTTGCCTCGTACCTCTTTGGCTCAATAATTTTCATTCCGAACCTCTCCTCATCCAAGCA
Source organism: Euschistus heros (assembly GCA_003667255.2). Classification (NCBI taxonomy): domain Eukaryota; kingdom Metazoa; phylum Arthropoda; class Insecta; order Hemiptera; family Pentatomidae; genus Euschistus; species Euschistus heros. The sequence continues at coordinate 2,476,455 of RCWM02000078.1, read as the reverse complement.
ATATGAGTTAATGAATTCCCTACTTCCCTAATTCCTTTCACCTTGGCTCCTAAAGCAATCAGTGCCTCTAAGGTCAAATCCGTCATAAAAAAAAAAAAACTCCTGGAAACATCCCAGTCAGGTCACACCAAGATATTCCTACAGCTTCCACAATATTCCTTACCTGTATAATGATGTTCTTCTACTCTACTTTCTTTTTTTTGTAGAAACATATTATGATCCTTTTTCCAAAACTAGATGAATTTCATAATGAATGGATCATAATATAGACCAACCAACCTACTCCTAATCCTTTCAAATTTTTTTAATAAAACCTCTTCAAGCGCATCCTACCCACTCTTGATTCCTAAAACATTCCATAATATCAATTTTGATTCCAATCTTCAAGTGATTACACTGTTCAAGAAGGTCTCAGAGCTGTTGACTATATATCCTATGCTCTTGTGAAATTTGAAAATTATTGAGATATTTTTAATTTCTTTTATTGTTAAATAAAAATTTATTGATTTATAAAGATATTTTTAAATTATTTATTTACTTTTTTATGTATTGGGAGTTGGAATTAATTTTAAAGGATTGATAAGAGATGGTATTACTAGTCTCTAATCCCATCGGCCCAACTTGTTGCTATATTCATGTTGAAGCGTCATCATTTAGCTTTGATTTTCAGTAGGTGTCATTTCTCTGAAGTGTGAACAACATTATTTTTTTGCTCTCTAAACATGTCAACTTTTGTGCCAAGTAACGACGAATTTGCGGGAAGCTTTGCTTTTCTGCTTTCATTTGAAGAAAAAAGCAGCTGAAGCCCATCGGTTAGTTTGCGAGGCTTATGGGGACTATGCTCCATCGATTTCCACTTAGTACTGGTACTGGTTTCGGAGGTTTAAAAATGGTGATTTTGACACGGATGACAAGGAACGCCCTGGCCAGCCGAAGAAGTTTGAAGATGAAGAATTAGAGGCATTACTCAATGAAGACTCGTGCCAAACCCTTCAAGAATAGTCTGAGTCATTGGGAGTCGACTTGTCAACAGTCGGCAAACTCATCAAAGGAATGGGAATGATTCATAAGCAAGGACGTTGGGTTACGTACGAATTAAAGCCGAGAGACGTTGAGAGGCGATTTTTCACCTGTGAACAACTGCTCCAAAGTCAAAAAAGAAAGGTTTTTTTGCATCGTATTGTCACTGGCGATGAAAAATGGACCAGATGGGCGTGGTCTATTATGAGCTGCTGAAACCTAATGAAACGATCACGGGAGACCTCTACCGAACTCAGTTGATGTGTTTGAGCTGTGCACTGAAGGAAAAACGACCGCTATTTGGGGAAAGGCACGACAAGGTAATCTTGCAACATGACAACGCTCGGCCGCATGTTGCTAAACCGGTCAAAACATACCTGGAAACGCTGAAATGGGAGGTCCTATCCCACCCGCCCCATTCTCCAGACATTGCTCCTTCTGACTACTACTTGTTTCGAAGCATGACACACGACCTGACTGACCAGCGGTTCACTTCTTATGAAGATTGCAAAAAATGGGTGGATTCATGGATAGCCTCAAAAGACGAAGCCTTCTTCCGAGCTGTTCTCCGTAAATTGCCAGAAAGATGGGAAAAAGTAGTCGCTAGCGATGGACAATACTTTGAATAATATACATTGTACCATTTTTTCTAAATAAATGCTCAAAAATCGAAAAAAATCCTTTAAAATTAATTCCAACTCCCAATATATTGTATGAATGGATTCAGTATTATTCATATTGTTGATGGACCTTAACTGTGGTAAATTTTAATCATTTTTATAAAAAACTGTTTCTTATGAAAAAAGAAAAGAAAAAGTATTTACCTCTTGAATGTATTTTAATATAATTTTTATTCATTTGATATCAATTTTATTATATTTATGTATTTGTTCATTATTAACAAAGGTTTTTTTTTTTTTTTTTTTGTAATAGGCCAATGAAGATGATTCTTTCTTTGATCTGCTCTCAAGATTCCAGTCTGAAAGAATGGATGATCAAAGATGCTCTCTGTCTATTATATCAGAAAATAAAGAAAATCATAGCACAAATTCTCCTTCATTAAATAGTATTAATAACGGTAATTTTACGTGTCATGCATAAGCTATAGTATAGTCTATTTATAATTTCATTTCCAATTTATTTCAATACCAGTTGAGCATTTTTAGATTTTTTGAAGTGAAAACTTTTATCTATTTCTAAATTTATTCTTATTAAATACTTTCTTAATTACTTTCTGTTGATTATATTGGTTTAACATTATTGGTAATAATTATCTTATCATTTTACATAATATGCTCAAACTCTGCCTATGTCATACATTTTCTACATTTGATTATTTGTATATTATATGTATATATTATTCGTGTATACATTATATACATTTAATGTTTTGCAGAAGTTCTGGGATGAAGATAAAAATATGTACATCACCTTTTTTGACCTTAAGTCTGTGTTTGTTTTAGTTTCAAGGAATGAAAGTTGGGAGGCACGAAGGAAAGGGGGGGGGGCAAAAAACTTAGTGGAAGTAATCCAGTCTATATACCAAGACTCAAAAGGAATATTAAGAATGAATGGACAGGAGCCTGTGCATTTTAGCATAGCCAGGAGGGGGGAAGGGGAGGGGGTATAAAGAAGGTAACAGTTTAGATTTGCAACACTGTTTTAAATAGAAACTCTGTATCTTCAAGTCGATATATACAGGGTGTCCCAGACATAGTGTAAAAAAAAATTGGGTAATACTGCAGGGTAACAGGGTAGAATGGCTCAGAAACTAGTTTCATATCTCAATCTGTTGAGGAGATAGAATTTTTTTCTTCTGAAAAATGGCAGTTTTCTCTACTTTGGTTAAGCGTAGAAACAAAAACGATGATATTTTCTTAATCAACATTAAATTTTCTAAAATATGACATAGGTCTAGTCATTTTAAATTCACTTTTAGAGGGCCTTTTAACGCGCAAAACACAAAACATTTATTAAAACTTAAAGTTTTAATATTAAGCTTAACTAAGCTGATAAGCTTAACTAATCAGAATCACTTTTAGAGGGCCTTTTAACGCGCAAAACACAAAACATTTACTAAAACTTAAATTTTTAATATTATTTGAAAACTTCTCACTCCCCACCGGAGCACCCAAGAAGCCGTCAAATTTCCCAAAAACTGCGGAATTTAGTTAGCTTTTTAGTGGTGTAACTCATGATACAATTGCACTTCACCTTTTGGGTCTAACAGAAGTTTTTCTGATGAAAAACACGCAAGAGATTAAATACTTGATTGCTTCACATACCTACTAGATTGAATAAATGTATTAGTTATTTTGTCTCTTGTCCATATGCATGAGGGGTAAAGAGTTGTGAAGGTGGCAAGCCCTCCCTCCCCCTCCCCCCCCCCCAAAAAAAATCTTATTTATAGGGAGTTAGGGGGGGACCCAAATTCTTGCTGATTACCTTGTTACACAAAACACAAAACATTTATTAAAACTTAAATTTTTAATATTAAGCTTAACTAAACTAAGCTGATAAGCTTAACTAATCAGAATGTGATATCATTGTCTGGGCTAATGAGTAGGAGGCACATTATGAAATGTCATTTTTCTGTTGGCGTATTTAATTTCTTCAAATAATCCTAAATTGTTATTTTTTATATTAAAAAAAAAAGAAAGAAAAAAGTATGTTTATGTAACAAGGTAATCAGCAAGAATTTGGGCCCCCCCCCTAACTCTCTATAAATACGATTTTTTTTTGGGGGGAGAGGGGGAGGGAGGGCTTGCCACCTTCACAACTCTTTACCCCTCATGCATATGGACAAGAGACAAAATAACTAATACATTTATTCAATCTAGTAGGTATGTGAAGAAATCAAGTATTTAATCTCTTGCGTGTTTTTCATCAGAAAAACTTCTGTTAGACCCAAAAGGTGAAGTGCAATTGTATCATGAGTTACACCACTAAAAAGCTAACTAAATTCCGCAGTTTTTGGGAAATTTGACGGCTTCTTGGGTGCTCCAGTGGGGAGTGTGAAGTTTTCAAATAATATTAAAAATTTAAGTTTTAGTAAATGTTTTGTGTTTTGCGCGTTAAAAGGCCCTCTAAAAGTGAATATAAAATAACTAGACCTTTGTCATATTTAAGAAAATATCATCGTTTTTGTTTCTACGCTAAACCAAAGTAGAGGAAACTGGCATTTTTCAGAAAAAATAAAGATTTTAAAAATAAAAACAAAAAAAATTCTATCTCCTCAACAGATTGAGATATGAAACTAGTTTCTGCGCCATTCTACCCCGTTTAGTGTGCAGTATTACTCAATTTTTTTTTTACACTATGTCTGGGACACCCTGTATACTGGCACTCTTATATGGAGCTAAGAGCTGTATTCTCACAGAGCTGAGTCATAGTGGCAGAAATGAAGTTCCTTGTAAGATGACTTGCAGGGATTTTACTATTAGGATTGATGAATTAAATGCCACTATTGAGATTATTTTATTTGAAAACTAGTTTCGAATGCTAAACATTCATCTTCAGTTCTAAAACATACAATAAAATTTTCAACACATCAGTACTATGTTACATAGATTAAATATACTAAAGTTTTTTAAAAAATAAGACAAGAAATCAAGCATAGGCACTCACCTTCGAGGTAACTAAAACACTGAATTTGTGAGAAGTAAAAGGGGGGCAGGTAGTTTTAGATTTACAACGGGGTTTCCCTTATGACTCATTGGGTTTTTCCGTTCCTATGGAAACAAATTTAAAATGGGGCTATTGGATATGTTAATCTGATCATTTAAACAAAAATCTGGATCGGTTTTAAACGATTTTATTATTTCTAGTGATTCAAAAGTATTTAATTTTAGGCTATTTTCTACTTGATGTAATATTTTTACTCCCGAGTCTTTATTAAATTTGTGGTTATTTTCATTTAGATGGATAGCGAAATTGGAATTTTGGTCTTATTAGTGTATGCTTTTATATGGGCCATTCTCATGGCAGTGATTTTTCACTGTCCTGCTGGACTTAAGATGGAACTAAAACTTCCAAATCAATATTTTTGGTGGATTTGAACGTACACCGACCCCTTAAAGTTGGTGCATACAGCCTAGTTTCGAAAAATATTTTTGTCATTTTTCTATAGCTACAAAAAGGCTTATAAACTCATAACTTTCACTTGTCCCTAGCTATAGTATGAGATTTCAAGGAAGTTATTTAAGTATTTATTTTTAGAAAACTTATGTTTTTATTTTCTAGAGTATGAGACCATATATATTGAAGAATAAATTAACATGCTTTTCAACATTTTTAAACTATAAAGGGAAACTGAAAATTCCGTTTTCTTTTTGTCCCTCGGTTTGGCCTCACGACCGTCACACTAAATAGTTATTTAAATCTTCTCTACAAGAATAAGTATGTGCTAATTATTGCTATCTACAGAGTAATTCGTGAGGTTATCTTCATAAGTGATGTGTTTGGAAGACATTTTTTGGTGTATTTTCTAAGATTTGCATCAATACAGGGTAAGTTTTCTTCCTCGTACTTTTTCATACTCACGACCGTCACGCTTTTTTAAAATGATTCGTATTTTTTAAAAGCTCCTGGACTCCATATTTGATTATTTGTAGATGTATACAACTGATTAGTCAAACTAGCCGTTTAGGTAAGGTTTTGGTGTTGCAATTAACATTAATTTAGGGGAGGTTCCTCACGACCGTCACACTCACGACCGTCACACTCACGACCGTCACACCAATTTTTTAAAATTTTAAATTGTTACATATTAATGTACCAACACTTTTATACGTATGAAACATCACTGAATTGAGTTCCTTTTTGGCGGGGGGTTGAGGGGGAGCGGAATCGGACTTCGAAACAACTCAACCGATTTTCGTCAACTTTTATATCAGAGTTATAAACCTATTTCCTAACACTTTCATAAGGGTGAAACATCATTAATTTAAGTTTCTTTTTTTTGGGGCGGGGGGATTCACTCTTACAAACGACTTAATCGAATTTCGTAAAATTTTATATTTGGGCTATATACCTATTTACCAACACTTTTATAAGGGTGAATCATCATTAATTTAAGTTTTTTTTTTTTTTTTTTTTTTTTTTTTTTTTTTTTTTTTTGGGGAGGGGGTCAGATTTAAAAACAACTAAACCTTAATATTTCTTTTTATGGCATTACTCCTATTTATATTTATTTTCTTCAACAAGTTTCGGAGTACATGTTGAAACCCATATGTTGAACATGCTGCCCCCGTGTGCCTGAAAAGGTAGGGGGGGGGGGGAAAGAAAAAAAAAAAAAAAAAAAAAAAAAGAAAAAAAAAAAAAAAAAAAAAAAAAAAAAAAAAAAAAAAAAAAAAAAAAAAAAAAAAAAAAAAAAAAAAAAAAAAAAAAAAAAAAAAAAAAAAGAGAAAAAAAGAGAGAAAAAAGAGAAAAAAGAGAGAAAAATAAATAAAAAAAAGAGAAAAAATAAAAAAAGAAGTTTTGTAGAACATTGCTCCATCTTCAGGATAACTGTGATTTCCCTCTCATAGTAATAAGTACATGTCCATACCGACCCTCAGTTGGACATGCACATAGAGTTATGCCTTAAAAAGAAATATTAAAAATTTAATCTCATTCAATAAAATAGTTGAACAACTAAACTGTTTTTTTGTAAAATTCTTTCAGAATTGAGCACAATTTTTATATTACTTTAATTTTTTATGTATCAATAATAAATTTTATTTTTTTTTTTTTATTTAGTTTTATCCATTTGAGGACATTAATAATTTTTTAATACGAAAAAAAAATGTTTAAAGAAAGAGTAACGGTCAAGAGCGTTTCTATGAAAAGCTCTATAAAATGCATCAAAACAGTGGTAAATAGAAAAAAGAAATCAGCCCCATCTGGGAGTTCAATAAATAGAAGGTATATTATAATAGAAAACTCAAAAATAATAAACATTTAAGCAACTTTAAAAATATAATTTTTTTTTAAATTTTAGCTGAGGCAAGAAGACAAGACAAGAAATCAAGCATAGGCACTCACCTTCGAGGTAACTAAAACACTGAATTTGTGAGAAGTAAAAGGGGGGCAGAACGGGGTTTCCCTTATGACTCATTGGGTTTTTCTGTTCCTATGGAAACAAATTTAAAATGGGGCTATTGGATATGTTAATCTGATCATTTAAACAAAAATCTGGATCGGTTTTAAACGATTTTATTATTTCTAGTGATTCAAAAGTATTTAATTTTAGGCTATTTTCTACTTGATGTAATATTTTTACTCCCGAGTCTTTATTAAATTTGTGGTTATTTTCATTTAGATGGATAGCGAAATTGGAATTTTGGTCTTATTAGTGTATGCTCTTATATGTTCATTTACTCTTTGATTTACTGATCGTCCGGTTTTTCCCGTGTATTTTGCTTCACAGTCATTACATTTTAATTCGTATACGCCGCTTTTTTGGAAAGGGTCTATTTTGTCCTTCGGTGAAGGGAAGTATGATGACAATGGCTTATCTATTTTAAATGCAGGGTTTAAACCTAATTTTTTTAATTCTTTCCCGACTTTAGCGGATATTGGGCCGTAGTATGGTATCAAAATACATTTTTTAGGGGTAGCTTTATCCTCTGGGGGTGTTTTGTATATATTATTCATAGTTTTTTATGTATTTGTTTTCTTAAAATATTATCGATTGTGGTTTTACTGTATCCGTTGTTGTTAGCTATAGTGTGAATCGTTTGTATTTCTTTGTTAAAATTTCGTTCATTTAGCGGTATATTTAAAAGCCGGTATATCATGCTATGAAATGCTGCGAGTTTGTGTGTTAGTGGTCTCCTGGCATTGTTGTCTATAACTACATCTGTGTGTGTGGGTTTCCTGTATAAATATAATTCGTGTTGTTTATTGTTTATGGAGATTTCTATGTCTAAAAAATTTAAAGTTTTATTGTTCTCTAACTCCAGTGTGAATTTAATTGAAGGGTGGATTTCGTTTATTTCGTTTAAGAAACTATTGATTTTTCTGGTCGTCCCAGACCATAGGCAAATTATGTCATCAACATACCGATACCAGTATATGATGTGTTGAGCTAATTTTGACGACCTTACAATCATAAAAGCGGACAAAGGGAACACCACAGTAATTATAGAAAAATAGTTATACAAAAATAAAATCTAAAAAACTATGAATAACATATACAAAACACCCCCAGAGGATAAAGCTACCCCTAAAAAATATATTTTGATACCATACTACGGCCCAATATCCGCTAAAGTCGGGAAAGAATTAAAAAATTAGGTTTAAACCCTGCATTTAAAATAGATTAGCCATTGTCATCATACTTCCCTTCACCGAAGGACAAAATAAACCCTTTCCAAAAAAGCGGCGTATACGAATTAAAATGTAATGACTGTGAAGCAAAATACACGGGAAAAACCGGACGATCAGTAAATCAAAGAGTAAATGAACATATAAGAGCATACACTAATAAGACCGAAATTCCAATTTTGCTATCCATCTAAATGAAAATAACCACAAATTTAATAAAGACTCGGGAGTAAAAATATTACATCAAGTAGAAAATAGCCTAAAATTAAATACTTTTGAATCACTAGAAATAATAAAATCGTTTAAAACCGATCCAGATTTTTGTTTAAATGATCAGATTAACATATCCAATAGCCCCATTTTAAATTTGTTTCCATAGGAACGGAAAAACCCAATGAGTCATAAGGGAAACCCCGTTGTAAATCTAAAACTACCTGCCCCCCTTTTACTTCTCACAAATTCAGTGTTTTAGTTACCTCGAAGGTGAGTGCCTATGCTTGATTTCTTGTCTTATCTTTTTAAAAAACTTTAGTATATTTAATCTATGTAACATAGTACTGATGTGTTGAAAATTTTATGGTATGTTTTAGAACTGAAGATGAATGTTTAGCATTCGAAACTAGTTTTCAAATAAAATAATCTCAATAGAAGTGGCATTTAATTCATCAATCCTAATTGTATTGATCCTTCTATATCATCATGCGTACCTCAAGTGATCAAGGGATTTTACTGTTTTTCAGATCTGTCAGGATCTGATGATTTTTTGAGGCTGAAGGTCATACTTGGCAACTCTCCCCTCTCAGATTCAGTTTTCATCCTTAAGGATACTGTTTAAAGATGGCGGAAGATTAATAAAGGAAGACATACATACAAAGGAACAATTCATCAGTTGTAAATATTTTATTATATAGAGAGATGATTACATGAAATCCGTGTAATGTAATGTGTAATACATGGAAGTGATTGTTGGGTTTCGACACGAGAGAATTAGAGAATACTGAGGATCTGAAAATAAAGGTACTTTGAAAGAACTTCGGTCTGGTGAATAACCACAGAAGTAGGAAAATCAGATCGAACAAGGAACTTGAACAGCAGTTAAGTGAACCAGATATTGTTTCTATGATCAAAGAAGGAAGATTGCGGCGGCTTGTCCATGTGCAAAGGATGCTGTAAGATAGGCTCTTAAGAAAGGTGATGCTGGGCTGGGTGGAAAGAAATTGACAGACAGACCAATGCTGAGGTCTGTACATATCAAGAGTAGGAGGGACTGTGAATTTGGAAGTTGTACTAGTCATGGAAGTCTTTGAGACCTGAAAACTTAAGTCGTTCGGCCATGTTCTTTATTCTTTCTTTTAAGTTATGGATTAATATATATATATATATATATATATATATATATATATATATATATATATATATATATATATATATATATTATATTAAAATATATTAATTAAATAAAATATATTAATTAATTAAAGTATATAGCATAATATAAATAAATTATATTATATTATGCTACAGGAGGCCATGCCTCACTATGAGTTGTAGTGCTGATTTGATTGATATTATATTATTTAATTATAAATATTTTAGCTTGATAGATTTAGTGTTAACATAGAAAATAAATTATTTGACTATAAATAATTAAATTGGTATAACAATGATAATGATAAACCATATCATAGATAAAATTTGATTTTCCTCTATTTAGGTGATGCTGGACAGGAGGACCTCCTTGACCTGATTGTTGGGATGCAGTCCAAGCGGATGGATGAGCAAAGAGTGGCACTTCCACATTTGCCTGGTCTTTGTCCTCCAGCTAATGCTCCTGATGATGGTTTCTTAGAGATGCTGATGCGCTGTCAAGGAGAACGTCTAGAAGATCAACGTTCTTCCTTACCTGATATAGTCGGTGGCTCCACGGTTCCAGATGAAGACTTTTTTAGCCTTATAATGAGGTTACAATCAGGCCGTATGGAAGACCAACGTGCTACTGTTCCGAACAACTTGAAGTAAGGGTTTCTTAAAAATATCATGTTTTGATGTTGGAATAATTTCATGTTAAAGCTTTTCTTGTATATTTAGCTTATTTAATTTTTATTTTCTGCATTCCTTTTGTATTAATTTATAATTTATTAGCCTTATTCTGCTCCAATCATATTATATATGTATATTTTAATTTTACATTTTCATATTAGTGTCCAAATAAAATAAATAATTTTATTTTGTGAGGGACAGTTCTATGAAATTTTTACATTTGACTTCCACTAATACTATCTTGTTTGATGGGATGGGAATTTACTTTTGACATCAAGTGAGGATTCCTGTAATTTTTTTACTATAAATTCTTTCTTAATTTTTTTTTTAAATACTAACTGCATTCTGGTGTTATTTTTATTCTAACTTAACATAAAGATTAACTGTTTGAAATTAATGTTTGTGTTTTTATTTTAAAGAATCTCTTTTTATTTACTTTTATATTTACCAGTTACTGGGGAAATGAGACATTAACTCATCTAGTCGATTTTCTGTTCTGATAAAAATGTCTGATTAGGTTTAATTCTGATTGTACTTATTAAGAAAGTTAATGATCTGGATGTGTGATTATGTATTGTTTCGTTCTTTCTCTCTTTCCCTCTACCTCTTCCCTAATATGTTAACAATGTTATGGTGGTCACAACTGAATTTATGAGGAGTATTATAAGAAAAGTGAAACCTTGTTAATCTTTTTTTTATTTTTATTTAAAAGCTATCTAAGAAGTAATGCAAGAATTCTTATCACAAGACATTTTTATTTTAATTTTATAATCATATAAAGTTAAACCAAATACTTAAATATTTCTTTATCATTAAATTTCCATTGAATATACAAATGGTAAAACTGTTTTACATAATAATTGAATTATATTGGAATTGAAGACTTGAAGACTAGACAAAGTTTAGAATAAGAATTTATTGTCTAAACAGTTGTACCATCATTCTACTGATAGATTGTGATTTGATACAAATATTTAAAAATATATTTCTTAGTTCATTTAATGCAATGGTTTATTTTTTATTTAGATATTTTTCTTGTTTATTCATTATTCTAAAAATGTTTATTGTCATATAAAGTGATCAATTAGTATTCTTAAAGTGTCGAAGTAGTCAGGTTGTAGTACTTCTTTGTGAGGAAGTATACTTTTTAGTCCCAAACCCCTATTCCATCCCCTTTTTTATGTAAATAAAATGAAAAATATTTTATTATATATTTTATAAAGTATCTTGTATTTTTTAGATTCCTTTTTTAACAAAGTATTTTAATGACACTATTTTAGTGTATGGCTTGAAAGTTTTTGTAAAATCTATTTTTAAGAAAGGCTGTAATATAATGTTATTCACAAACAATGACACAACATCAAAGTGGGCTTCCCATTTAAAATATTACTATGCTTGTTCAGTGTTATTAACCAGGCATTTATTTTTTAATTTTCGTAATTTTAATTTTATGATATTTTTTAATCAGCAATATCGTATTTTTAATATCTGCTTATTTGAATGATGTATAATTTTTTAATATTAATATTGTGAAGCCTATATTGTTTTGTTGATTAATGTTATGCGATGGATAGAAGGTAATTCTGCTTAATGTTGAAGATATGTGCTGCATATGTTGATGTTGATGGTTTATTATGAAGCTATCGCATCACATTGAGACATTAAAGTAGGTCAAATATTGTGTATATTATATTCATTTGGAGATAACTATATGTATATACTCTGTTAGGAAAGAAAATAAAAAGAGGTCAGAAATATTGTTAATAATTATTTTTATAAGCACAGGATTTATTCTTTGAAGCAAATAAAATATTGTAACTTCCAATTATTTATTAAAATACTCATTATATATGCATTTATTCTGTTAAATATATTTCGTTTTGTTGTGTACAAATTAATTTAAACAATGGCCTGAAACCTGATTATGAGGTTAATTAAAAAATTAGGTCATAAGTCTGCATTCTTTATTTCGTATATTTTGTAAGTTGTAAAGAAATAACCTTAACCTTATAGAAGGTTTAGTTTTAAATACTTGGTGCCAAAGTTAGCTCTTGATTGTTTAGATAAAATATCAATTATTGAACTGTAAATGTCCAAATTAAAAATTATTATGCGGGTCTTCTTCTTTTTTTTTTCTTTTATTTTTTTTTTTATGGATTCAGAATTTAATGGATTAATTGTTGTCATAGATAATTATTATAAGTTTTGTAGCTGATGATTACTTATTTTTATTGATTAAAATATTTTGATGTATTCTGATGTAATAGTATCTGTACCAAAGAGATTGATACTTAATGTATTAAGTGTAAAATTGAGAAATTATAAATTACTTTCCAAGAAATGTGACAAATTATATTTCATTGAAACACTTTATTTAAGAATTATTTCAGACTGAATTAAAAACATACCAGATTATTAGTGTGAAGTTCGTATGTGTTAAAATGTAGAAGTGGCATTTGTGATAATAATTTTATTAATGTGACCACAAATGTCTTTAATTGTACTCTCTTCAACTAGTGTCTGGGCATAAGATGTTACCAAGTTAGTTATGTATAAACAGTAATATTTAGTTACACCATGTTGTATTTTTGTTTAAAAAAAAAAATGTCTTCTAATGATACATACTTAATACAGCTTTCTTATTTAATTTTAAATTAATGTATTCTTATGTTTAATTTTTAAATTAATATATTCATAATTATTTTAATAGGTATTTGATACTGTATTCCTTTTTAACCCTTTGCTTTTCTCCTGTAACAGGAGGGCTATTCTGTAATATTCTTTAAATTATTTTCTATTGGAAAATTATTAATTAGTATTAAAAGAAAGTGGAACCTCCTTACCGAGGGCTGGTCAGTTACCAGTTTGGCTGGTTAACCTGAAGCTCCTGTGAAAATAACAAAACAAAGTATTTCTCCCTGACTGGGAAAAACAATAGATCATGGATATGTCTATCTGTAATCTACTGCTTTTCTAAGCCCAGCAGAAATTGAGTTTGGGGATTGACGGGATGGGATGGATTGCTGAAGTATAGAAAGTAAAGAAAGAAAGAAATAATAAAAAAATGTAGGTAAAACTTGACTTTTTTTTATTCAAACCAATATAGCTTCGAAACGGTAGGTCCTAGTGACAAATGTTATGAAAAAAAAAAATTCTCCACTAAATTTCTGATCAAGAGATTTGTCAAATTTTTATCTTAGCAACACCAACTGAGTTAGAGCTTGTGGTAAAAACTCCAACAGGATTTTTAGGCATAAGCGACTTTTTTCTATCAAACCAATATAGCTCCTAAAAGGTTGGCCCTAGTAAGTAACAAGTGTTATATAACAAAAAAACATTCTCCATTAAATTTCTGATTAGGAAACTGTCGTCATATTGTCGATCTGTGCAATACCAACAGAGCAAGGTGTGTCAAAATGTTACATTTTTGAGGGTGAAAAAAATGTTCCAAAAAAAACTATAGACACCCAGCCAAAAGACAATATTGAGTTAGTAACAACAAATAAATTAATTTTAAATACGTGTAATCCATATTTTTTTCTAGAAATTTTTAAAATGTAATTTTCTTTGAAAAACTGAAAAAGCTGATTTTTGATATCTTGATTTCATTCATTTTAATTATATCGTAAGTCTATATTGAATTTGTGCTTACAAAAATAAATTAGTTTATGGGAACTCTTAAGTATGGATATGGGGTAAAGGAAAATAGTTATATCTCACATTGAACTAACTCAAACTAACTTGAAAACTACTGCTATTGTTTGGAAAAGGGATTTATGAGTGAGGAATCATAGGGATTACAAGAACTGGATCTGTCTCCATTGGATGAATTTGGAGACTCACAAGTGTTCTAAGAGGGCTGGGGTCTTTACCTCTTCAGCTGTCATCTTGTTTATCTAAAGAAAAATTTAGAGGCGGATAAACAGTGGTAAGCTGTTTACAGTTGCAGTATACTTTTGTAAATGTAGTTTGTGATGATGAAGTGTGCTAGAGAGGAAAAGAGATTATGCAGGCGATATTTCTCACCTTGTATTAGTTGTCCAGTCAATGAGTGCTGAAATGAGGTGTGTTGAGTCCATGAAATATACAATAATGTTTTACTTCACAGCTTCATTAAGAGTAGTTAGAAGATAAACATACTAAAAGTCCCTTTCATTGGGGAGAGGGGGGTGAAGATCCGATTTTTGGGTTTTTCAATTATATCTCAAAAATGGTGGACTAGAAAAATATGCTTCAAATCAAAATTAAAGTTGATTAAATTTACTATAAAATTGTTCTTATACGTATTTGTCGATTTGTCAACGGTATTCGAGATATAAGTTATAGAAAATCAATAATTTAAAAAAAAAAAAAAAAAAAAAAAAAAATACCTCACTTTTTGTCAAACATTTGCCCCAAGTGCCGAATATATGAAATTAAAGTAAATTTAATGCTCTACATTATTCTGACATTTTTTCTGGGAACCGACCGTGGAAGGCACTAGAAGCTATATATTTGACAAAAAGTGTGGTAAATTTTTTTTTCTCGCCAATTATCGATATTTAATAACTTATATCTCGAAAACCGTTGGAATTCGACAAATATGTATAAAAACAAATTTTTAGGAAATTTAATTAGCTTTAATTTATGTTACGATGCAAAAATTACCTCTCTGTCTATATTTTCAAACAATCAATACCACAAAGACATTTATCAATGTGCGATTTATTTTTGACTGAAGATTGATGTGGGCTCCACATATTAGAAAAAAAGTAAAATACTAAACGCTTACTAAGGAATGAATGAATAAAAAATGTGATAGTTACCATATGGTCACAATTTTTTTTTTAGTTTATAAAATTTTATTCAATGGACAGATCCTGCCAGGAGTTTTTATAGAATTTTACATAAACTCTTTAAATATGCAAAGGTAAACAATAATAAGAAAAACATAAGTAAAAATATAATAAATATTAACAATATAGATAAATATTAACTGACCATAAACGTATCCAATTTAAATACAAAATAATCTAAAACTAAATTAATATTAAAAAAAAAACTAAGTATGCATGTATCTAAAAAGTCTTGGTAAGACTATTTTATTTTGACAGATTATTAAATTATCTGTCAAATGGATACTTATCATTTAGTTAGTACCCTTTTCAGGTTATGGTTCGGATTAGAAATCATTTTAACTACAGTGAAATCTCGCTAATACGAACATCAGTAATCCTAACACCTAACTGCCCCACAGTGGGCCAAATTAGCAAAAAACTGCTTAGAATACATTTTTTAGAATTTTTTTTTCCTGTTAAATTTGCGACAAATATGTGTTTACTATACCCTAAGGCTAATAGAGCTTGAGTTTCAAAGAGTTTTGTTGAAACTCAGTTTTGCTTTTGCCTTCAGAGTAAAAAATGGCGAAAAAAAGGAAATTTGTTTTTAATAAATTTTCATTATTAATCGTCATTATCTTATTTCAATTTCACTATTAACATACTGTTTTCTATTGTTTTGAACTTGGTGGAGTACAAACCAAGATGATTTTGAAAATTAACTTAGCCGAATTTTGACTTTTTGATTTTCCGATTATTATACATCCTACAGTTTTTGTTTCTCTTTGTGTCTCTTCAATTTCAACGCTAAACCCTTCTTAGAGGTGTAAAAAAACATTATTATGACATTATTAATCGTCATTATCTTATTTCAATTTCACTATTAACATACTGTTTTCTATTGTTTTGAACTTGGTGGAGTACAAACCAAGATCTTAGCCGAATTTTGACTTTTTGATTTTCCGATTATTATACATCCTACAGTTTTTGTTTCTCTTTGTGTCTCTTCAATTTCAACGCTAAACCCTTCTTAGAGGTGTATAAAAACATACTAGACAATGATTAGCTGCGTCCACTTGCGACCTTCACTGCCAGAGTTAACTTATATTTTACAACTCTTAGTAGTCAGGAGAGTGGAGGTCCTACCGTATTCCAGACTAACTATGTAACTTATTTCCAATGATAATTATGACAATTTCTGGACATTAATTTTCTTATGTGATACTGATGAACGGCCATATTTTCTCTTGTAAGTTTTGGAGCAATTAGCAATAAAAGTCAAATGATGAATTATTGACCTCATGATTAATGTTTTTGCATTTTATAGATTTTTTTTTTTTTTTAATTCAGATTTAAATATTTTCTAGAGATATGAAAACCAAAACTTACTTTAGTTTTGGAAGGGAAACTTGCATTCAACAGCTCGTCAATCTTTTATCATGGTTAATCCTTCACGTTTTCATTTTGTAAACAATCTACTGTATTTGTGTATGAACAAAACCAATGCATACCTGCCTGATTTCTTTGTCTATTTTTAAATAAGTCTATTAATCAATTGTCTTCTGATACTTTATTTACATTCGGGTTCTTTTTAAAGTCTGTGGCTTGTTTGTAGTGTTTATTATGGAATCCATTAAAGTAAAAAACCGTGCCTTGGTGAATATCTTGCTTAATTCTAGCGATAAAAGTGTTAATTGCTTAATGAATTATTTATTTAAGGAGTTTTTAATATTGGACATCCACCGATCATCGATTGAACGACTTTTAACTGTAAGATTATTAAGAAAGTTCAAAAGAAAATGGGCCGCTTCTTCGCGTAACCAAGTAAGATTTTTTAATTACAATGAATTTTGGCTGGATGAATGTTTTTTTGAATGGAATCCTCCTTCATCTACACCTGATGACGAATCGTTCAAGGGGTCAACTTGTGTTATTTCTGGCAGCCCACTAAAAGACTTTGCTTCTCTAAGCGAAAGTTCGAAAAGACGCAGAGCTGAACTAGTGAGTGGAAAATATGCATTAGATGAATTACAATATGCACTAGAGACCGCTTTACGATCCTCTGGAAAAAAACATATTGCGGATACTATTTATGCTTTGCTATCAGACGTGCCAAAAGATGAAAACTGCTAACACGCCTCCACCGAATTAACTAAAGAGGAGGCTTTAGCGTTGTATATTGACATGGGGCTGACTAAAATTCAGTACGAGCGCATTCGAACAGTGCTTAAAAATAAGCGTTGCTATGTTCTTCCCACCTACCACAGACAACAAGAAGCAAAACAAGACTGTTATCCACCACATACTGTATCTGAGGTTGGGGTTCGAAATCCACTTCAAAACCTTCTCGATTTAACAACAACTATATTGATTTTATCTCTTGCCCATACTGATAATCAACTGTCTACTACAGATTTGACGTGTTCATGGAAATGGGGATGTGACGGCTCCTCGAATCAAAGTAAGTATAACCAAATTTTTCACGACTCCGAGAACAACGATGATAGTGTGTTCATGGTATCAGCAGTACCCCTTCAATTGACACCTACTGCTGAAAAAAAATTCAGAGTTGGGTTAATCCTCGCCCTTCGTCGGTGAAAATGTGCCGACCGATTAGCTTCATTTTTGCCAAAGAAACCTCAACCAAAATTTTAGAGGAAGTCAAAAGTATAAAAAGAGAAGTGGAAAAACTCCGCCCTACATCTCTTACAATCAACGATACACATTTCATTGTCCATCATGAACTCTGTTTTACGATGATTGACGGTAAGTTTCGACAATACATAACTGAAACAACTTCATCATCATGTTGCTGTGTTTGTGGAGCGAAACCTTCCAAGATGAACATCTAATCATCAGTGCGTCAGAAGAAAATGAAAGATGATTCAACAGACTACGGCATGTCTACGCTTTATGCCTGGATAAGGTTTATGGATTGCATCCTCCATATCGGCTAGCGACTTCCTTTCGATAAATGGAGTGCAAGATCGGATGAAGAAAAAGCAGCGATGAAAGAAAGAAAAAAACCGATCCAGAAAGACTTCAAAGAGAAAGTTGAGATATCAGTGGATGAACCCAAGCAGGGAGCAGGATCGTCTAACGATGGTAACACAGCTCGTAGATTTTTTAAGAATTGGAAGGTTGCTGCTGAAGTAACTGGAGTAAATCAAGGCCTCATATACAGGTTTTATATAATTTGACAGGTGCTTGCTTCTGGAAATAAGGTCAATTCCTCAAAAATTGAGAAATAGCTTTAGAGACTTATGAGCTGTTGACCACCCTCTACCGTTGGTATTATCGATCCATATGATTCTTCTCCATGGAAAAACTTTGATGGATTCAATACCATTGCCTATCGGATGGATGTCAGAAGAGGCCCAAGAGGCGAGAAACAAAGATTTTTAAAAAATTAGACTTAACCATTCTCGAAAATGTACGAAATCTTCAACCAACGAAGATATTGTGCATAACTTACTTTTATCTTGGGATCTTTATTTATCATCCTTGCGGCCTCACTGGCATTCATCAGGAATGCTTGAATTAGAAAATGAGGCTAAAGAAATGATCATGTTTGAAAGTGGTGATGACGTATGATAATGTGGTGATGGTGTACATAAAAATGTTTCCCAATTTTTTAGGTAAATTATTATTATTATTATTAATATTAATAAAAATTGGATGTAATAAACAATTTCGTTCCATACGTTGTTGCTCTTTTTATGAAATGCTCCACCTGTTATTTTCCCCTTCCTTTTTGGTCATCTTTTACTACTAACTTTTTTTTTTTTTTTTTTTTTTTTTACTTTCAACTAGAAAAAAAACACTCCTTGTTCCTTGAACCCTGATGTTAGATGTGATTAAGTATTTTTTATTGGTCTCAAATCTTAAAAAAAAAATAGCAGGTAATTAGAATTCACAAAATGTATATATATTTATATATATATTTTTTGTTGGTAATAAATGTTGGATGATCATTGCTAGTATTTATAGTGATTCCCAGAATAATTAACATAAATCATGTGCTAAGTAAAGGTTCAACATTTTCTAAAAAAGCCTCTGTGTTTTTTAAATTAGTAGAGAAGTAAAGTATTACTAACAAACTCATAATAACGAAAAAAAAAGTGTAATTTATTTTCCAAGTAGTCTACTAGTTCTACTTGAAAAATAAATAATCACTTACTGACTAAACACGAAGGCCCAACTAATTTATAGATGCCTCATCGAAAATCTATGTGAAAAACTACTAATTGAAGCCCACTTGTTTTTGAGAAAAACATAACAAAAATGATTTTTTTTTAAACTGATAAATTTTCACAAAATATTTTTTTTTGTTTTATCATGCCATCCAATTGGTTTGAAAGATGCGACTATTGAACCTCTTTGCTGAACTGAAGAGTATGTAAAATTTCAAGTTTATAGATATATTTTTCCACGAGTTATTGAATTTTGAACACTTTTTTCCGTTTTTGCCCCACTGTGGGCCCCCCTAACCATATATATATTATATCTATTTTATTGGCTGTTTTCAAATTAATAAGAAAAATAATTTGCAATTAAATAAATCAACACAAATAACTATATGAAGCTTTTTTAAAAAATATTGAAAACGTTTAATTTTAAAAATGCATTAATTTTAAATGATGATTCTATTGTTGACTGTGAGATGTAATTTAAGTGAAGAAATGGCCAGGGGTGCAGTCAGGCAAATAAACACGTCCAAGTTTTTAAATAAAAAACTTTGTAAGTAGGTAGGTTTATTTCGAATTTTTTTAATGGATATAATTCAAATGAACTTATACACATCAAAGAATTATTTTTATTTTTTGACGTAATTTCGGAATTATAGTAATTTAATAAGAAAATATATGCCAAAAAAAAGACTTCAGATACAGAAAATATCCAACCAAAACTTATTAATCCTCTGGAGGATTACTGGTCTTGCACTCTTCTGAGATATTGTTAGTCTTCTAATATCTGTTGCCTTGTAAGGAAGTAAATTTTTAAAATTATATTTGTTCTCATTTTGAAGATTTTCGTAGAAATCAGGAAAATAGTCATTATTTCAAAAAATGAAGAAAAGTTTTAAGTTTTGGGGAGAAATAGGCCAAACAATTTCTGAAAATTACTCAATAATAGGAAAAATTCACCAACAGATTTGGAGAAATAGTCCAGGGCCGTTTTCAAGAAAAAACTGCGGAACTTTTATTCTCAACGAATCTTTATGTTTTTTGGGGTGCTGAATCCGAATCTGAAGTTTGCTACCACGGCAACCATCGGCTTCATATTCAAAATCGCAAAAAACCGCCAAAAACCCCGTTATATATGTTTTTTTTTATATATAACACGATAACGAAGCTTTTTTCGAAGAAAGTCTTAAAACATAAATTGTAGCTGGAACTGGTACCTACATAATGAAAAAAAGAAATCCGAAAGCGGACCATTTTTTGCGAAGATACGTTATTAGGAAAAAATGGAGAAATTGGCCAACTTGCCGTCAGTCCCACAGCTCCGCGAAAACACGTTTATCGTACTCTTTTGGCTATAACTCTGAAAATATTTGTCCGATACAACATTACTTGTTTTCATCTTAAAGCTGATTAACATGTGCTGATGACATGTTCAGTAGACTGGTGTGGGTATTTCACGGTGTTAATTATAAGTTACATATATAGGATCTAATAGTAAATTTAACCAGCTTTTAGATAAAAATATTAAATTTTAGATCGGACAAATGGTTTTGGAGTTATAGCGAATAATGTGCCAAAAAACATGTAATTTACAAAAGTAAGTGATTTTCAGCGTGATAACTTGTGTATTTTAAGAATTTTGATCAAAATTTCACATATAGGATCTAATTGTAAATTTTACCACCTTTCAGACTGAAAAAAAAACATTTTGAATCGGAAAAATACTTTCGGAGTTATAACGATAAATGTGCCGAAAACCATGGATTTAACAACAGTACGGGTTTTTAGGCGTCTGGGATATTATATTATATGGGATATTATAACTCCGAAAGTATTTGTCCGATTCAAAATGTTTTTTTTTTTTCAATCTGAAAGGTGGTTAAATTTACAATTAGATCCTATATATGAATTTTTTAATCAAAATTCTTGAAATACACAAGCAATCACGCTGAAAATCACTTACTTTTGTAAATTACATGTTTTTTTGGCACATTATTCGCTATAACTCCAAAACCATTTGTCCGATCCAAAATTTAATATTTTTATTTAAAAGTTGGTTAAATTTACTATTAGATCCTATATATGTAACTTATAATTAACACCGTAAAATATCCACACCAGTCTACTGAACATGTCATAATTTACATATTTTGCCAAAACATACACATTTATCGTGCTAGCTTGGGTGGTTTACAGGATTTAATATATTTAACATATATATATAGCATTTGATAGCAAATTTAACCAGCTTTGAGATAGAAAAAAGAAATTTGGGATCAAACCAATATTTAAGGAGTTAGAGCGACAAATGTGCAAAAAACACTTGGATTTTACAACAGTACGTTTTTTTTATCGGGCTGGCATGTACATTTTACGGGGTTTGATTAAAACTTCATTTATAGATTCTTATAGTAAATTTAATCAGCTTTAAGATGAAAACAAGTAATGTTGTATCGGACTAATAGTTACAGAGTTATAGCCAAAAGAATACGATAAACGTGTTTTCGCGGAGCTGTGGGAATGACAAGTTGGCCAATTTCTCCATTTTTTCCCAATAACGTAACTTCGCGAGAAATGGTCCGATTTCGGATTTCGTTTTTTCATTATGTAGGTACTAGTTCCAGCTACAATTAATGTTTGAAGACTTTCTTCGAAAAAAACCTTCGTTATCGTGTTATAGATAAAAAAAACAAAAATAACGGGTCTTTTTGGCGTTTTTTTGCGATTTTGAATATGAAGCCGATGGTTGCCGTGGCAATCAAGCAAATTTCTGATTCGGTATCTGAAGCAAACTTTAGATTCGGATTCAGCACCCCAAAAAACATAAAGTTCCGTTGAGAATAAAAGTTCCGCAGTTTTTTCTTCGGCAAACCCTTATTTTACTGGACTAAAACTGAGAACTTTTACAAAAGTTTGGACGTCCAAATCTTCTAAAAACTTTAAAGGTTTCACAAAATATCTTTTGTGAAAACTATTCACAAAAACCAGTATTGCCTCTATCGCAGGTATGTTAGAAAATTTTTATGACATTAAAGTTTAACCACAGACAGTGGTAATAATAATAATAAAAAATGCAGGATATAGCTCGCAGGCAGCTAGGAAATAACCCTTTATATGTAAAGTGAATTGGGTAATATGTCTAAATGTTGCGAAATAATATGTTAACAAATCAAATAGTTTCTGAGAACAAGTTTTATTTAGTGAAGAATGTAAATTTTGTCGAAAACCATAAAAAGGCCTAGACTAAACATTTATGTCCCACCGTTAAACATGGATGGGGTGTAGTGAAGGGCCGTTCCGACTTATAAGCGGAATGAGATTTTTTGTTTCGTTCCACTATTGGAACCAGTTCCAGTTTTCGTTCCGTTCAAATTTTCGTTCCATGTTAGTTTGACTGACCTTCTAAATACAAGTGAAGGGCCGTTCCGAATGAGATTTTACGGTCTGTTCTAATTTTCGTTCCACGTCAGTTTGACTAATCTTCTACCTACTTACCATGCAGTTCCTTTCCATCCCTTGTTGTGAATTCGGGCTGTTAAGCTTCTTTCATTTTATAATTATCTCTTCCTTCCGGTGAGCTTCCTGGAAAATTTGCTTTAGCTATCCCTCGATATACTTCTCTGTTTGCCGCCAGTAACTTTTCAAAGTGGTAGGAGGGATAGTTTCCTGATTGAAAAATATTTAGTCCTCAGTGTTGCACAAATTACAACAAGCTACCGCTCTCGTTTTATTTTGTTTTTTCATACCTATCATAATCATATCATAATGCAAATAGGATTCTTTTGCATTTTTGCTTTTCTTTATCTTAGTCAGCGAATGTTTTGATTTTGTGGAAACCTATAAAACTGGAATATATTCCTCGAATTTTGCAGAACTAGATGAGGGGGGGGGGGAAAAACGCACAATCAAATAAAAATTTGGAATGGAGTAAAGAAGAAACAGAAGATGTTCTAGATCATAATACAGAAACCTATGTAGAGGGTAGTAATGGGAGGGGGGCAGCCAGTGGATATCTAAATTTTATTTGTAAAAATCATTCCGCAAAAAACTTTATTTACAATAATTGATCATGAAAACAACCAGGTGTTATACTTTTTACAACGCGCGACCGCTCGTGTTGCGGAAATTGGCGCGACCGGTGGAAGTTTAAACCAGTCAATCTATCCTTTACAATACTTTTTGCATGATCAGCTGGATTCTGATTCTTAAAAACTAAATTTATTTTCATCCGAAAGAAGTAGCCAAGCTCTGTCGGTAGAACAGAAAATTTCATAGAAAGCGGTTTATTTTGAAGATACCTATGCGCAGTATTGCGAGGCGATAGAGGGAAGAGGAAACTAATAGCAGTAAGATCAACGGCTGTAGGGCTGTGTGCGGATGTAAGGGATCAAGTGAAGGAAGGAGAGATCAGCAATCGGAACGACCTTGGGTAGATATACCCTATCTAAACCAACGGGACGAAACCGTAGATATTTTGGCGTTGGTTTTCGTTCCAGTTAGAACGAAAAAGTTAGGTAGCTCGCCTCGTTCCAAACCGGTTCAAGGCTGGAACCAGTTCCAAGTTCCGTTCCACTCAGAACGACCCATCACTAATGGGGTGTGACATGGTCTGGGGTGTGTTACTGCTTCTCCCGCTGGAAAACTTAAAGTAATCGACGGAATTATGGATCAATAACTTTATTTAGACATATTAAGGCACAACCTAAAATCAAGTGTAGCGAGTCTTGCTATTGAATTATATCTTCCTCGCAGATGTACCATTTGATTTTTTTTTTTTGCGTGTTGATCTTGGCGACCTATGAAAGTTCCTACTTTCTTCAAACCTGTTAATGATTTTTGTATTATAGAGTGATTTTCAGTAATATTTTTGCCAATCAACTAACCAATAACCTAAGACTTCCATTGAAGTCCTATACTGGCCTGGGTGGGAAGGTGAAGATTCATTTCATGGGTCTGCCACGAAATAAATTTTAACCCACCTAGGTGGGATTCGAACCCACGACCTTCTGGTTACGAGCGCGCTGAGACCCTCGCCTCAACTCACTCGGCCATTGAAGGCCCCTTGCCAATTAACTTACTTCTTTGCACAGTAACAGATATTAGAGGACTAAAAATAGCTCAGAAGAGTACAATGTCAGTAATCCTCCCTAGGATTAACATGTTTTGGTTGGATATTTTCTGTCCGTCACTAGTGTACCCACGCTTTTTTGGCGTACATTTTTTTTTTTTTATTAAATTACTAAATTTCCGTAATTACGCCAAAAAAAAAAAAAAAAATTTTGTTGAGTTAGCACATTCATTTGGATGAATTACATCCATAACAAAATTCCAAAATAAAGATGCTTACATTAAAAAAAATATATATATGACTAAGTATTTCAATAATGAATATTCACAGACTTATTTTACTAACTGTATATTTGTATGTGTTTTAATCTATATTACTCATATATTTTATATATTACTTACCTACATTAAAAACAACGTTTTTTTTATGTAGGTATTCAAAAGATTTTGTTTCTATTTTTCCCTAACCTCCATTATCCAAATTTTTCGCTAATCCGAACGCCTTCTAACAACAATTACATCGGTTAGTAAGATTCGACTGTATATTGATGAGGCTAATTTCAGACAGGACTCCTTACGGCCACGAACTACATTCACGAAAACCAAAAACTATTTCATTACAAATTTATTGGATACCTGAACCAACTTGTATAAACATGGTGTCAACAGACATTCCTGATGTTCCATGGTGAGAGATGTGTTTGATGAGAGCTTTACCAGTCCAACAATAAATATGTCTTATCATTAAATATTATATTATTCAATTTACTGTATCTTGGGGTTTATCATACATAGGTGACAATAAAATTGTGAAAAGATAAAAAATGTAACTTACTAGACTAATATATCTTGTTTACGGGAATTTCAGAAAGACAATGAGGCTTTGTAAAGATAGTGTTCAATGATACTCAATTTCTGAGTCAAATTGTCTGAAATGATGATAACGATGATGGATCCACTACACATTTTCCTCGCAAACATGATAGACTTATTTAAATATTAATGAGCTGATAGGAGCACAAATAATCAATCTATCTCAACTCATTAGGAATTTTTTTCTATAATTAGCGGTAGGATATCAAAATTTACAAGGCTTAGTTAACTGTGTTATTGTTTTAAATGATAATATTACCTTAATCCGTGGTGAATTTGTATGTGAAAATCAAATCCTCCGAGTTAAAATATTTAGTTAACATATTATATTAGGATCAATGCAGTTGACCTTAAGTTAAATCCGAGGTAACATTAGCGGATCAAAGGAACTAATATCCAGTGCAGGAAAGTGGTGGGAAAGCGATTACTCTTATCCAATAATTCTATTTAAGGAACCGCTATCTTTTATTTCGCTACTTGTGAACAATAGAGACTCATAGTTGACCCCGTAACTGTTATCCTTTAAGATTATATTTTGCGGTAACTTCAAGTTACAATTATCAGTTTTACGAGGGACTGAACTTTAAATACAAAGACAATTTTATTGAATAATGTCATGTTTTGGTCGATCGGGATATTAATATACTTACCTCTTATAATTTTTAGTGAAAACTTTTTACTGTCTTGGGCTTTAATGGGTGGAGGTCAGAGGTGCATGTAATTTCTCTCTTAAGTACAATAGATTTCTGGCAAATTAATGCCACGAGCGGATGGAGTAAGCGACTAAGGAGCTTAAATAAAAGGAAAATTGAGATGATGTTAATCATTGGGTTGGACCGACTACATACTCGTACTTTCAGTTGTATTTAATTTAGGAATTTCAACAGGAAACTAGTTTAGGATGGAAGTGCGTTTTAATCTTGAAGTGGTCGTTGAGTAGATGATGAAAGCGACGCAAAGATTGGGGATGCTTATGAGATTCGGAGATCACATGCTGGGATGTGGGGGCTTGAGAAGCCTGATATCGATGGCTCCGTATTGATTATTAGTTGTAGTGATTGTCTTATCTATTTTTTGGGTGGATGTGGTAGTTAATTCTACTCCTGCGTTCTTCTATTAGGTGGTCAGGTCAAGAATTATAATGGCGAATTAAGCGGCCCTTCCCTGGTCCTCCAGGCTTTAGAGATTTATTCACTCCTCAGTCAGAGAAAAGCATCCTCTGCTTGGAAAAATACCTGCAGTTTAGACAATGTGATTTATTGAAATTATACCTGGATATGTGGTTCAAAGTTCCACATGCGATTTAGATTAATAATGGATGAAAAAGTCAAAGGCTGCTTTTCAGATCTAAGAAAGATTACTGTCTTTTACCTATCTTATGGAGGCTTTTTGAAGTCATTCAGTGCAGTTTCAAGTCCATAAACTTTTGGTTATTGGCTTTTTAGGCAGCACCAACGGATCGTTGTCCATTAAAGATTTTTAAACACCACACAGCCTATAAACGTTCAACTGCACTGTGTTCATTTTCTTGGATTACACATTAAAAGTTTTCCGCTTTGCTCAAAACGTACGCTTAAATAGATTAGTCTTATGTTTTTATATCCTTACTGGCAGGTTCCAGGTCAAACAAACTTAATTGTAGGTGTGTGTGGGGGGAGGGGGGCGTTGAAGCACGCTAAGATCTTTCTTATATTTTATTAGTTCTTCGATCATTGGAATGCGTGATGGTATGGAAAGATCTATAAAATTAGGAATTGATGTATTATTGGCCATCCAATTTTTATTCGAAATGCTAAACATTCATCACAAACATTCAAAACTAGCCTTCGAATAAACAAAATACTGATAGAAGTGGTAAATGATTCACCAATTGCTAATTTTCTGGATTTCTCTCTTGGTAGCGTCTTTTAGAGTAGTAATATGAAGTAATATTTTTCAAAACCATGTGAACCTTCCAATTCCTATCGTATAATTCCAATATGCCTATCGCCCTATTTCCTACCCATTCAAAAAAATCCATTATATATATATATATATATATATATATATATATATATATATATATATATATATATATGTTAAGGTGTATAGAGGAGTAATATACAGCTTAATCCCAAACAACCACCGATTGTATATAAAGAGGATTTGAAAACAATAGAGGTAGTCTTTGTTCAGAAGTGGTGTACGTCATTTCGCTCCCCAATTTCCTTTTATTTACGCTTCTACTCCAGAAGAACTTAACTGGTGCCGAAACCCGTGACTACGGGAGCATATTCTTCTGGTAAGCTTTTTTTTTATTTTTTCCGCAACAAGTTTTTTCTTTTCGTTTCCTGCATGTTTAGAGAAATGAGGAGACCTCATCAATCCAGTGGGCAATATGCAGGAGCCTTATTGGCCCACTGTAATAAGATAACGGAAAAAATGAGGGAAACCACGGAAGCGGCAGAAGCGGAAGCGCGGATGGCCTTCTTGTCAACGATCCTGAAGGTGCAGCTGGCAAAGGAGACGGGAAGGAAGGAAGGGTTACCGAGAGATAAAACCTTTGTCGAATGTGCTAGGGAACTATTAGACTCTAGTGAGAGAAGAAGAGGTTCGGAAGGACGAAGGATGGAGTAGAGTAATCTACAGGCGCAGCGAGGAGAACAGAAACAAACAGCCTCGAATGGAACCATGGAGGAGACGAGATGCAGAGGTCGGAATGCGAGAGCGAACAACAGCTCGGGAGAAGAGGTATGGAGCTGAGAAGGAAAATTGGAGGTGGGAAGAGAGGAAGTGCCACGGCTGTGGGAAGGTGGGTCATTTGGTAGCACAGTGCCCCCGCACAAGATGCTTTGAATGTGGCACCGAAGGGCACATTGCTCGACAGTGCCCGTACATGAGTAGGCGCAGAGGAGCGAACCAGGGAGAACCTATGGGAGTAAATGCACAACGTGTATGGAGAAGAAGCAGACGACTGTCGGAATCAACGACGGCTTCGGAGACATCGGAGACAGAAGAAGAAGGTGTTCGGGCGGAGGGAAGGAGCAGCCAGAGGAGCGAGGAACGACGAGCAGCAGCGGAGAGAAGAACGCAAGATGAAGAATGAGGAGAATGTAAGGGGAGAGGCAACCGAGGGGTAATAAATAGCGTGGAGTGTGGAAGTGAATGGTTGCCTATAATTAAGATTGCGGGAAGAGTGAGATGTCTAGTTGACACCGGCAGTACCAATACGATAATGAGGCGGAGATCAATAGAAGCACTGTGTAAAGGAGAGAGGATACCCCAGGTAAGAGCGTGTGGGTGTAGATTGATTACTCTTAGGGGTCCCTGTAAGGTGGAGGGCGAGGCGGAAATAAGGGTAGACGGATGGGGGAAAAAGGGAGAGAAACTGAAAGTCTATGTCGTAGAAAACATGCCGCGAGAGTATGGAGGGATTATAGGGTGCGACCTATTGGGGAGATTCGGGACGCGAATAAAAAGTAGTGGTGAGCAGTGGGTAGTCCGAATTGGCAAAAAGGAGTTTAGGTGTGAGAGGAACCAAAAGGGACGATGTGCAATTGTAGGAGCGGTTAACCGAGAGAGAGACTGGCGACAGGCATTGAAACAGGAGTACTCGGACGTCTTTTTCAGGGAGGGAGAAATATTTAGCGTAACAGGAGAAACGGTCCACGAGATCCCTCTTAAACAAGAACGGGTGACTTACGTTACGGAAAGACGGTATCCCCAGGCGTTGCGGCAGCACATTAGGGAAGAGTTAGAGAGTTTAAAGGAGCAGGGAATTATCGTGGATAGCACGTCGCCGTACAATAGCCCGTTATGGGCCGTTAAGAAGAAGAGCGATGAGGGAGCAACGCGGGAGAAATATAGTGTCGTGGTGGACTTTCGTAAATTGAACGAAAACACTGTAGACGAAAAGTACCTCATACCACGGTTCGAGGATATTCTAGACTAGTTGGGAGGCGCGACGGTGTTTAGTACGCTGGACCTGAAGGCGGGGTATCATCAGATCCGTATGCACCCTAAGGACCAACACAAGACGGCGTTCACGTTCGAAAGGGGGCATTAATGAATTTACAAGAATGCCGTTCGGGTTGAAGAACGCCCCTATCACGTTCCAACGACTGATGGACGAGTTCTTACTAGGGTTGGATGAAGCGTCATGCCAGGTATACATGGACGACCTACTGATATTTAGCAAGGACGAAACCGGACATATACAAGACTTGAGACGGGTATTCGGACGACTAAGACAGTTTGGGTTAAAGTTGTCAGGAGAGAAATCAACCCTGGGAATAGATCGAATCAACTTCCTAGGGCACACCATTTCGAAAGAGGGGGTGAGACCTGACATACGGAAAGTGGAAGCGATAAATTGGATGGCTATACCCACGGACGTGAAGGGCATTCGCAGATTATTAGGACCGCTTAATTATTACCGTCGGTTCGTCCCGGAAATGGCGAAATATTTGGTGCCGCTAAGATATTATAAATATTTGCTGAAGAAAGGGCGAAGGATCGTGATTACCCCGGAAATTGAACAAAATATACAAACATGCATGGGGAAACTTCAGCAGGAACCGTTACTTGCGTTCCCTGCCTTCACCCGGACGTTCACGATAACCACGGATGCCAGTGAGTACGCATTGGGGGCCGTATTGTCCCAAGAAGGAGGAAAAGGGGACCAACCCGTGGCATATGCCAGCAGACGGCTCACGGAAACAGAATCTGGGGAATGCGGTAGTGTGGAAAAAGATAAAGAGGTTGTGGCGGGCCGAAAAAATAGGATTGGACCGTACGTTTATTAGGTGCAAATTTCAGGTGGAAACGGTGAGGGAGGTGGACCGGCAGTAGGAAGTCACAATCGCGTACCACCAGGGAAAAACAAATTATAGAAGGGTGCAGGAAACTTTAAAGGCGTTAAAGAGGAGGTATTTTTGGTTGCACATGAGGAAGACGATAGAGGAGGTAATAGGAGCGTGCCAGATCTGCAATACCACGAAATCTGACAGACACCCCCAACCGGGATGCAGGAGGAGACAATGACACCAACTGAACCACTAACTGACTTACAGGTTGACACATTTACCTGGAAATCACTTATGTGACTGACAATTATAGACATTTTCAGTAAAATAGCCATGGCATACCCGATTGATGACAGATCAGCCGAGTCAGTACTTATGGCCCTCCGTATTTGGTTTCAATTATAGGGGGTACCAGAGAGAATAACGTCAGATAGGGGGCGGGAATTTGATAATGCCCGTCTCAGGTGGGAGATGCGAGGATTAGGGGGAGGGTGGCATACAACCACTCAATTCATTCGGCAACGGGATTTTCACCATTCGAAATGTTGTTCGGACTTCGGGAGCGCAAGAGGGATAGCCGCGGTACAATAGTGGATGAGGAGGTTGCGGCGACTTTAGTGGCAGATAGAGTGACGCTTGGGGAAAGATGGGGAAAAAACGCGGAAGAAGCTCGTGGCGGATAAAAGCAGGAGGGTGAACCGCGAAAATCTTAAGAGTCGGGATGGCATGGAAAAAATAATTCCTAAGTTTTTCTATTCCCCTTAAATCTGCCTATGTTATTTTTACCTCTACACATCGAAGGATTGGTTAAGAAGACCTACGAAGTTTTTATCGGAAAAACCTCTATCAATCAAAGTCGATTTGTTAAATAAGTAGAGTTTAGGCTGATGAAAGATTTTAAGAAGGATTAACTATAACTCCCATCCTCACACTTGTTCCCTTTATCAGCCACTTACTAATTACTACATTACTAATGGAACTCAAACGTCAAATTGTTGAAGATATGTGTTCACTATTGGAAAAATGAAGAAATAGGATTCAACATCCATATAAACATATCAGTGCATCCTCCCGTTTAGTGAAATATTTTAGCAATATTGTAAATTCCTTAATTAATAAATTATTATTATTATTATTATGTTGGCGCAACAACTCGGCGACGAGTCCTGGCCTCCTCCACCAGCTTCCTCCAGTCATCTCTGCTCAATGCCGCTGTCATCCAGCGACGGACTCCCAGTACATCTCTAGCGTCTCCCTCCACTCCATCAGACCATCTAAGCTTCGGTCTCCCCCTTCTTCTAGTTCCGTGGAGAGGTTCATTAAGGAGCTTTTTAGGGATTGCCTCATTGTCCATCCTTGCCACGTGGCCGGCCCATCGCAATCTTCCCAGCTTCATTGTCAGAACAATATCTTTTTTATTAAAAATAGAATAAATTTCGTTATTCGTCCGTCTTCTCCAGTTTCCGTCGGTATGGACTCCTCCAAAGATCCTTCGAAGAATTTTCCTTTCAAAGACCAAGAGGTCTTGTTCTATTCTTCTACTTGTAGTCCACGTCTCTGATCTAAAACAATAGGACGGGGCGGATCAATGTCCTGTATAGGTGGAGCTTGGTCTGTCGCGATAAAAGGCGGGAGGTGAATTCCTTGCGGAGGCCAAAGTAGCACTTGTTCGCCATCAATATTCTTCTCTTCACCTCAGCCGCAGGTGAATTATCTTGAGTAACCAGGGACCCCAAATATGTGAACTGGGCCACTTTCTCAAAGTTGAAGAGGCCGATATTAATTGTCTCCCCAGGTCGAGCAGCTTCTCCTGTTACCATATATTTAGTTTTCTTTCTAATTAATAAATGAAACCCTTAACCTTGGGAATATCTATTTTCTTAAGTAATAGTTGATAATATGAATTATTTATTGTACATTGTTTGAACAGCAATTGACTTACATATTGTATTTGTCGATATTAAATGCTAGTGTAGTTTAGTTGCTGCTTACTAATTTATTTCTAGGGTCCGAAAATTTTCGGTACCAACACATCACAGGAATATAAATAAATAAAAAAAAAAAAAAAAAAAAAAAAAAAAAAAATAAATAAATATATATATATATATATATATATATATATATATATATATATTGAACCTCTACATTTAAATTTGGATATATATATATATATATATATATATGTACACATATACTAGTGAAATTTTCTAGTATTTGATTGATGCTTTGAACTTTTATATAAACCGATCGGTAGGTATATAAAAATATTAATATATAATAGATATTTTTTTTTACGACCCCGGTGGCCTATATAGTAGAGGCCACGAATTAAGTAATACTGTTCGGATTAATGTTTTTATTTAAATATAAATAACCGTTACGTGATGACAGATGATAATTCAAACGCTACACTAGAGAGGTGGAAATTCGGGTTCGAATCCCGACCGGGTCAAATCTTTTCTCTTCAAAAAATAAAATAATATATTTAATAATAATAGTGAAATTTTCTAGTATTTGATTGATGCTTTGAACTTTTATATAAACCGATCGGTAGGTTTGTAAATAAAAAATAGTTGCTTCATAAGGAAAAATAGATGTATTAACATGAACAATTATTCAATTTAACACGAAGGACTGACTATTTTCTGTTTGATATACATATTAATTATATATGTAATAGAGAGAATTGTTTTTTTAATTCGGAAGAAAGTCGAATAATTATCGGAAATTAGCTTAGCATGGAAAATGTTGCCTTTCTCCAGTTAGCTTATTTCGGATATTATCTATTATACTATCCTTGAGTAGAGGCCGAACGAATTAAGTAATTACTGTTCGGATTAATGTTTTTATTTAAATATAAATAACCGTTACGTGATGACAGATGATTTAATTCAAACTTCCTTCGACCGTGAACTAGGGAAATTAATGAATATATTATTGATATTCTTCTGTATCACTTGGAACATATCTGCTCAGTGACATGTTCAGATATTCCTATAGGGAAATAATTTAGATCATTTCGCGAAAGATTTGATTAATGTAATAAATTTTGGGCACATAATTTAGTAAAAACTCAATTTCTCCTTAACTGAGAAAAACAATAGATCGTGAATATGCCTATCTATAATATACAGTTTTTTCCAAATTACTTTTTATATTTAAAAGGATCTAATTGCTTAAATTTGAAATTAAATTAAATTGACCATCAGTAATTATTCGAAATGAATAAAGTTGAGAGAAAATAGGGGTTTCAATCGTGAATTTTTTCATTTAAGTCAATAGCTCCTGAACGTTTGGTCCTAGCGACAAATGCTATAAAACGAAAAATATTCTCAATTAGGTTTGTGATAAGGAAACTGGAATGTTCCTCACTAATGTCTAATATAAAATATATTATATGAGGAACTGGAGAGAACAATGACTAGCTGTATCTCATTACTGACATTGATCTACTTAAAAAGATTACGATAACAGATTTCTCATCTATCTGATTTTGGATCTGCTTCTGGTGTTCTTACGTTACAGATATTCAGACTGTATGTTACTTTATCCTTGTGGAGTTTGGCCGAGTTATTTGCAGTGTTAATTTTTAGGCTGGGCAAGTCAGTATGAGAAGTCGTATTAGTATCCACATCAACGCGAACAAAATTTGAAGGAAAAAATGCTTGCTAACAATATTCGTGAACATTTGTTCGTATAAATGTTTGTGAACAATTGTTCGTAGAAATGTTCGTGAACATGCTATATTCACACCAAGTGAACAAAGTTCAGTAACAATTATGTCTAGCTGCGAGGAAGATCTCATTTTGTGCAATGCTCTGGCGACTATTATGAATTTGGAAGCTGCTTCAGCAAGAAGAGAAAGATGGGTCAAAACTGACAGCAACAGTTGCAGTGTTCATTTGCTCAACTTTTGTTTTTATTTAGCAGTCCCAAAAGGCTGGGAAGGATATACCATGTTGTTTTATTAATAATTTCTAGATTGAAGCTTATACACTTTGTAATGACGAAATATAATTTCAAGAATATTAAGCCCCTAGCCTTATTTCTTTTTTGTTTACTGTGGGCTTAGTACATGATATGTTAAGATCTAAATATCGTATTTTCTTAGATTTAGAAATAGTGCTATATGGATCACAGGATTAGGGAGGACCTGAAAATTTGTCCGTTATGGGAGACTCTGGAGAAAAGACAGTTGAGGTGGTACGGACATGTCTGTCGTATGGGCAACCATAGAGACCCTATAAAAACTATGGAAGTGAAGCCGATGGGAAAAAGACCAAGAGGAAGGCCAAGAACCTCCTATATCCACCATATAGAAGGAATAGGGAGGCGTAGAGGAAAGACTCTGGGAGAAATGAGAAATCTCTCCAGGGACAGGGATGCATGACATAGATGGCTGGAAGCACCCCCACGCTGAGAGGCAAATGGGTGGAAGATAAAGAAGAAGAAGCTATATGGATCATATGTGCTTCTTGGTTTAATGTAGAATCCAATCCTGTACAGCGGATAAGGTTTCAATTTGAAGTATACTGTTCATATTTCTGTAGTCGAACTTAATTTACTCAGGTGAAGGAAATGCTCTATAAAAAAATTAGTAATTCATCTTTACTTTCCACGGTTTATAATTTATTACTGTTTGAAATCAATGTAACTAACGAACCGTTATTGTGGGGTTCAAGGACTGCATTAATTATGAAAATAGATGTCAACAACAAATATTAACTAATTAATATAAACTTACAAAGATCTGTCAACACCACAATGATTTGCTTTATGAGGTTGTTCTTCCTGTTATGCCAAGCTAAGGTGACACTATCTTTCCTTTGTACGTTTTTTATTTCAGACGGTGATAGCTTAAATACATAAATATTTGTTAACGTCTTGCTCCGTTCTCTACTTAAATTCAAGTTCTTGACCTACCGACTTGTATTCCTTGTTTAAAGGGCTAATATTTCTGAAAAATATTTTATCATTGCCTCTTCTCTTGATGCTATTGGTAAAGCCGGATAAATTTCCTCTAAGTTTAAATTATTTCTTCAGTTATACTACCATACAATTCCCTACATCAAAAAACTCACTCGACCGTCCTTGACAACAGGTTTCCTAATTATTTCTCCGTCCCTTATTATAATCAACCACTAATAATTCAACACAAACCCTTCTTGTCATCCAGCAACCACAGGCTGATCCTACTACTGGATCTACAACGATTTCGTTGCCCTCCTTAGGGATGAGCTATAGTAATCAGTGTTAAAGGAAAAACTATGGCAAATCTCTTGAATGAATCAGGTCCTCACCCTTCACACATCTCTCCCCCACTTCCTCCCCAGTAATTATCATCAATGAACAAGGTTCTTTGCAGAAAGTGTATCATTCTGACTTTATAGTTGAAAATAACACCATCTCCACAAGCACTTCTCTAGTAAACGGGGATTCATAACGTGTTCTTGTCACCAAAACCTGTCTTTCTTATTTACTGTTACAAGGAGTTTTACCCTTACAAGTTTTCCATGTAAGGGTGATGATCCCTGTATTATTCTTATCAACACTCTCTAGCACACACCTCCCTTAGATTTTTTTTTCATGCTTCATGTATATAATCTGTTTTCTTATCAAGGACTCATAATTTACTAGTATGTGTAGCTCTACGAAAAATAGTTTTGTTTCTTATAATGTACTATTTCCTTAAAAAAAAAAAAAAAAAAAAAAAAAAAAAAAAAAAAAAAAAAAAAAAAAAAAAAAAAAAAAAAAAAAAAAAAAAAAAAAAAAAAAAAAAAAAAAAAAAAAAAATGAACCCCAATTTATTTTCAAATCATTTTATTATAATGAAAATAAGCATAATTTTATTCGGGAACATATTTTTATTTTAGCAAAACATGACCGTTCAAATTGAAAGAACTTAAGCCTGGCGGTATGATCAATAATACTTGTTTGTTTATTCTTTAGTACTTTTGTTCGTTTATTTTTGGTACTTTACCATTGCGAATTAAATCAATACTATTATATAGAAGGCTATTTTTCGGTTGTGATCAAAAACCACGAAAACTACCGAACCATTCTGTACCAAATTTTAACAGCATCATCTTTATAGTTCCTGTAAGGTTTAGCAGTAATAAAATCTACTTATTTTCTATTGATTGAGTTATTAAAAAAGCGATTTGATTTACAAATTGTAGATAGTTGGCGAGCGCCATTCTAAATGAGAGCTTACAAAGGCACGGTGTTATATGGAGCTTAAAATTGATAATAAAATTTGCTTATATCAAATTAAATTTGGTATTTTAAAAAAAATTAAAGATGAGGTGCGAAATGTGGATCCCAGTGAAGTTTGAAATCGACTGATGTTTGGTTACCACCATTCCGCGATAGAGCTTACACTGGTTAAACTACTGAACCCATCTCTACAAAATTATAACTGTACCATCTTCATAGATATTGTAGAATATTATAGAAAGATTAAACGATTGTAAAATTTGCAATAATAAGAATTTAAATGTACAATATTGAGGGGAGGATGCCTGGTTTGCCACACATACTTCTGTGTATTGGATTGAAATTAAAATTCAACAAGATGAAATTAATAAAATTATTTATGCCAAATTTAAATTATTTCCAAATCAAAATGTCAATCCCCTTCTCCTTGATATTGTGGGTAAAAATAAGATCCATGGGCTTTTAGCAGTAAGCACCGATAATGCAGTCTATTATCTACAATAGTTTCGTAATAGCCTCTGTCCATCTGGGTTACTAATTCATACATTAAAATTAAAAGTTGGACGTCCAATTTTAATAAGGTTAAAAATTACTGCTATGCGTGAAAATATTGTTGAAGGAATAATGGTCAATTTCATATTTTTTTATCAATTCAACATTTTTATCGATAAACAAATAAAACTTCAATTATTAGAGTTTACCTAAAATTAGTTAAGTTATTTACTTATGAGAGCGGGCGAAGCCGTGACGGGAAATGCTAGTATGTATGTTATAAAAAAATATCACATAAAGTGATCTCTTGATTTTTTTATGGTCTACAGATTGTTTGTTATTAGGTTTGTTATATACACTGATAATAATATAACTAGACTAACACTTGTAGTTTCTATGTATATTAATACGACTGGGCAATCAGTAACTAATACTGACACTGCCAGATAATATGCCAAGTTATATCTGTACTATACCAAATGATTTCACTCGCGATCGTTGTGGGATAGGAAGCTCGCTGTTTAATTAAATCTTAGAAGAATGTTAAAAAATAAAAACTCAATTTCAATTACAAATAAATATTTTATGCTTTGCTGTAATTTCATTCTAATAATAAGTTTTTTGTTTATTAAATGTAAATTTGATTATTAGAACTATCCACTTTACTAAACAATATTAAAACTAAATACAAAATATTTCGCGACAAACTTTGTATAACTGGCTTATACAAAAAATGTTATATTTCAGACAACATAAACTGAAGACGAAAAAGAAGTTGGTTGAAGGATCTTCCTAAGTAAGAAAAATACTGAAAGAAAGCCTGGGGAAGCCCATTCTCGGAATTTATGTTTAAGGCAGGTATGGAAAAAAAAATTGACCTATGTTACATAAGCCATCGCGGTTTGAGTGACAGGTGTGGATAAAAAAAAATAATAAAGTTATTTGTAAAAGAGTTCAATTTGACGGTAAAGAAACGTTATAATTTTGAACTGCATAAAGTATAAGTAATATGAATTTAAAATTATTGTTATTAAATATCACAAGATAATGTTATTTTCATCCCTCATAAAAAATAATTAAAGAAATAATTTAGAAATCTGAACTAAACTGTTTTTCAACACAAACACAAGGACTCAAACAAACAATGTTTGAAAATATTAACTTCTTTGTTGGCTTTACAATCTGTGATCATCCTAGAATGAACACCAGTCGTTCCTACATATTGTTTATACTCTTCAATTTTTTTAAAACTATATCTATATATGCATACACATATATATATATATATATATATATATATATATATATATATATATATATATATATATATATATATATATATATATATATGGTTGTGTGTATGTAATACGTAATACATTACATCGATATAAATATCGATAGAGAAACTTGGTAATATATTGTAAATTAACTTGGTAAAATATCTATTGTAACTTGGTTTCACTTTAAGACAAATATAAAGTAATCAATTGTGGAGATGGAGTAGTGCTCCTTGTGAGACGCCATAGGATGGTGGGAAGTGCAAACCTTCATAGAAAGACCTGCTTCTCAGACAGGTTATGAAGTTAATGTGCTGCTCCCAGCAAACTAGGTCCATTAAATTACGGTATAGAACCGAAAGTCTTCGGGCAAACTTTGAAATTATTGCTGTCTTTGTATTCCTGTACAAGTTTCTGCTTACTTAGGCTTATAGTTTTTCTGTTAAGTGTTTCCCGAAATGGGCTTGCGATAGAATTCGTTTATACGAAATAACAGGATGTGCCTTGTAAAAGTCTCTGAGACAACTAAGAATAATTTCCTCCAAGCACTTTGTGAAATGTAGCAGTAGGCTGATCAGATTATTTTTTTTTCCATTTAACGGGGAAGTATTTCAGGTCGATTCCTTGTGGGAATGTTCAGTTGATAAGGTTCGATTAGAGCTGCAGTCAAGGAACTGATCAACATCTCTTCTCCTTACGGGATCTTCTGTGGCAAAGAGTCAAAAGTTTTTCGGCCTTCCTCAGTCCCTAAATAAATTCAAACGTATGTTTGATCAAATATTCAATAATTTGTGCATGAATGGGACTTTTGGTTGAAATATTTTATATTGATGATGATGGTAGCAACATCTTTGGTGCGGTGGTTGTGGATAAGCGGTGGCACCTGTGGTGTAGTGGTTAGCATAGCAAGCTACTAAACCCAAGATCGCGGATTCGCAGCCCGGCAGATGACCTTAGGATTTTTTAAAGGGAGTAAAAAATCCTTAGCTATGCCGTCCTTCGGAAGGGACGTAAAATGGGGGTCCCGAGCCTGTGCGATGTCAGGTTCTCGTTAAAGATCCCTATCCTAATTATACCTGGATAGGCAAAATTTAGGACTCCCACCGTAGCATCGTCCGATTAGCCATAGCAGCATAAAGTGACGTTAAACGAAATAAACAAACAAGTTCTTTTCTGTTTCAATTGTCTCCAAGGTGACGGAACAATAATGTTTGGTGGTAGGTGCCGGCGGATTGTGCAGCCTCAATTCGGTGCTTTGGGATAAATCCCTGCTGATCAGATTTTGGTAGGATTGTATGCTAGTGAGCCCAAAGTTATGAAATTGTCTACTCTCTCTAGCATATAAGAACTAATTTGTCCTCTGCTCTGAATCATTGCTGGATTAGTTTGCAAGTATGTGGTTTTCCATCATGATCTGGCCCATTCTGCCTGCCTCTCTCTGAAGGTAGAGTTCTCAATGTACTGCCACTGATCCGAATGCAACCTCTTGCTGGACTGATCGTTATTGGGCCCGAGTTTACAAGATTTATTCAGCTCACCATTACAAATTTACTGCAGCCCTGAATATCTGAATCAAATGGTGATAAAACGTCTCTCAACTTTTCAGAAATAATTCTGAAGTGGAACTTAATATTATTATTGTTTTCATACGATTTATTTACTTCAAAATAATTAATTTGCTCTATATAATTTGGTCTCATCTTGTTTGGTTATTTTTAGTCCTGAAGAGCACCTGCACGGCAGGTTGAAACGTTGGCACCACAATTTGTTTTTTTGTCTAGTCTGGGTGTTATTTCTACTGCATTCTGAATGCGTATCTCACCACCGTCTCTATAATAATTATTTTCTTTTTATATTTTTTATAATAACTACACATTAAATTAATATTGTAAAAATTTATCATCATACTAATTGTAAAATAAATATTTTAACCATTATTAATATTGAATATTGGAATAAATATATATATTTATAATTTGTATTATGTAATAGATTACTATCTAGAATTTACTAGAATCATTATTTACTAATAATAATAAATATGGGTGGATTAATTATCACAATACAATCAGCTGTAGCTTCTATAGATAATCAAGTGAGGCACTATGTAACTTATTAATGAATCATTACAGTAGCGGATAAGCTGAGATATAGCGTAATGTCGTTGCCTTGGTGACAACAAACAGTTTAAGATGATTGGAGTTTAATTTTATAAGTCGGGATGATTAATTCTTTGCACGATATACAATGCTGGCTTATTTGGTCATACCCAATGCTGGGGTATTTGTTGCTCTTTAATGTAAGGATATGGTCTGAAAAAAGTAATATTTAAAAAATGAATAAAGAGGTAAAATAGATTGCACGTTGACGTTTTTGTTTCACTGTATGATTTCAAATATCAGTAATTTTTTTTCATTTCCTAGATGTGTATATCCGCATCCGATATCCTCTACTTGATCGACTTACTTCACTTTTTGGCGTAATATTTCGGACCTATTTGATTTTGTAACTATGAAAGGACTAGACCATGAACAAGAATCGTGATCTAATTGATCATCATCAATGATCTTTGATGAACCTTGCGAAGAATGAAGACCACCGCTAACACGAGGACCATGAACTAGAACTTATTTAGGTACTGCCTTGACACAAAACCTTTATCACATTCTCTTAATAGACGTTAGGAGCATTGGAGCATAAGGTTCTTTGTTTTGCAATAAGTATCTTAAATTAAATTGTGAGTGTAATATAACTGAAAAACAATAAGAATCGGATTCGAATCTCCTTCAGTTGTAAGTTGTATCTTGCTTGGTTTTATTTTCCCTGGTAAAAATCCACAGTATCCTAAATGTTGGACGAGAATTGAGCAGTTTAAGAAATTCATTTTAAATTTGATCATGTTAGACCTGGTAGAAAAAGTTTTTGTAGGTGTCAAAGACATCAGGATATCAAATGTTTCTGATTAGGAGACAAAAGGAAGACTGATCTCAGAGGAGGTGACCGCCATATTATTCTTATGAAAGATATAACGGCATGAGCCAAATGATTTTATGCCCAAGCAACTGTTAAAATATTAATTTTATTATCACTATTAAAAAAATAAAAATGTCTTGATGGACGATTGAGTGAGTTATAGGAAATATATTATATAACTTTTTTTGTTAATATTACACATGAATTGGAAACCCTTCCAATCACCTTCAATTCGAGCAATAATCCATTACAATATTATGAATGGTTGTAGCGATTTATTAGTCCCTTTCACAAGCAAAACAGGCCATTTAACTCATTTTGAAAAACTAGTAAAACGTTTGAAAAAAATGGAGATCGTTTCAGAGTTATGTGTAGCGGTACCGTTCCTTAATAAGCTTAAGTAGGGATAAGGCTAAGTTTATCATTTGAGTTTTTATGTTACACAATTATATCTCAACAGATGATTTCATGGCTCAACTCTAACACACGCGGGCGCACGGGCACACACACACGTACACCAACATATTTTTTTAAAGAGGAAATCTTAAAAATTTTATTGAGTAAGTATAACAATCTGTCTCAAAAAAGAGCAATAAGTAATATGGATGGCTTTATAGATCCATTCACATAATATGTACGATAAGAAATAAATGAAAAAGAAGAGAAAAGAAAAATATGTACCTGAAATTACACAATATATAAAGTAAAAAAATATATATACATTAAAAGCAAAACTATAAAATAAATTCAATTAAAAGTAAAAAATACAATCATACTCCATATAAAAAATATTCACTCAGCCTCGAGATTCCCGAACTAAACCTGCTCAATCATTTATGGAGGGGCAAGTCAGGATCAAAGAGATACCTGCTCTCTCAGCTGCGTCCCTGGTATAGACAGGATAAGAAGTAGCCTAATCCGTCTATATGATGTAGAGTTTACCTGGTTTAAAGAATGCTATTATGATGGAGTGTTTCGAAAAGATAGGAAAGTTGGTTGTGCGTAGGATACAATTGTAGATATATGTGAGGAGTATTATTGCTTATGGTGGAAGTTGACGAACGAGTTGAGGAGTAAAGAGATCATAGCTAGGAGAGATTTTTTACGATTTCGTTTTTGAATAAAATTTGACCTCAGAGGGGGAATAGCTTTAGGAAGTAAGGAGAGTAGAATAGGAAAAGGTAACAACTCTTCAACTGCAGCGGATTGAGTAGGATAAAGTTTAGGATGAGGAGAGAATGTTTGGGAAAGGTGATTGGCTAGTTCCTTGACTTAATCTGTGTCTGATTCAGTACAAAAGCCATCACCTCGTCGGAAGGGATGTGAGCGGCAATTGGATTTTAGGATTTGTTTTTTGTTATTTTTCACAGGGAATTATCATGAGTGGAAAGGGAAGACAGGTAGGTCTTGAATGATTGGTATTTAAAAGAAGCCAATTAGCGCTTGACTACTTTAGTGTAGTAATCATATGTACAACGATCGGAGGATGTCTCGTACGTTACCATAATGATCTATAATGGCGCTTGGTATGGATCAAGTCTAAATGGTTTTTTGGAATATTGTTCGTTAAGGTTGCTTCCCCAAGCGGTTTGCTGGATTGAGGTAGTGAAGGAGTGAACAGCATCATCCAGGTTTTCAGGGAAACTCCCCCGTCTAGAACAGTTATACAAAGCTCTGCGCAATCAGACGCAGCTTGTGAAGTGTTTATCTAGCAAAGGATCAGTACTGTCGGAAACAAGACACAGATCGAAAATCAGCTTTAGTCAGCTGCATTTTTTCATATATCTTAGCAATATAGATAGTCCAGAGATTTACGTTGCGGAATTGGTTTCGATTGACAGATTTGTTTATTTAAATTTCATTTATATCAAAGAATAAATAATTTAAGTATAGATTAAACTAGATTGTAATCAAACTTACTTTATTACCCGGCTCTGAACGATGCTCTCTTATTCTAAGAATACTATTATCAACCTGAAACACTACTAATTTTCATAAATTTTTTTTATTAAATTACTTTATAACGTATTATAAAAACAATACACTATTTTAATGCGATAAATACATTTTGATTTTACTTGTCTGGTTATAT
Source organism: Euschistus heros (assembly GCA_003667255.2). Taxonomy (NCBI): domain Eukaryota; kingdom Metazoa; phylum Arthropoda; class Insecta; order Hemiptera; family Pentatomidae; genus Euschistus; species Euschistus heros. Next base: position 2,433,309 of record RCWM02000078.1, on the reverse strand, counting down.
TTCGCTAGGAAACAGGTTACGAACTATTCCAGTAGTCAAAAAGGATGTGTGATAATGTTGGTATTTCTCTATGTGCTCATCTACAGAAAACGCCAATTAAGACCGATAATAATTACTTTATTTAATCATTTTGTTTGATTCTCATTATGTTGCTATAGTTTGGAATAGTTATAACTATTGACGTAAGAAAATCCACATTGCCTTAAAATGTGACTGTTATCTTGAAAATGGATACGAAAGAACAACACAATAACCTTTATCACATAATTCAGTTATTGCTGAATTTTCTAAAATTGTTGATTCTCATTCCACGTTAAATCGTGCCTTTCAGAATCCATTTTGAATGTTTCTGAGTTGTTTTATCGTATAAGTTTTGAATCAACATTCGTATTTAGTGGGGCTACAATGGTTCAAGATTATTTCATTCTTTAGGGATTTCGCTTTCTTATGAGAAGATAGTTTAAGATCTAACTGCATGAATATTTTTCCTATCCAGAAACAATGTCAGTTTCGACAAGTGATAAGCATTTGTGGAATGTCTTAACGTAAATAGTTTTCTATTATATGGGTCATTGCCCGTCTCCATAGATCCATAGATCCAGAAACCTCAGTGAATCTATGATTTTTTTTTTTACTACGATAGTGTAAACAATTTTTGTGCATTATTCTCTTTATATTGAACAATTAATGATTTAACTACTGTTATTAAGATTTTTAATAAGGTAGTTTCTTATGAAGCCAATAATTTGATACCTATCTTCTTTTCGATAGTCCAAGCATTCCCCATGAGTCACTCTAGAGATTCAAGTAACATTCTTTAACTACTTTAAATCAAACCTTTCTATCCGATATAGAAGAAATCAAATAATCCTCCTCTACCTCATGGGACGAATAAATAATATATTATAAAGAATAATATTGTTACTGAAGAATAGTTTCTAATCCAAGAATCCAAGAATATTGGATTTAAATTAGTGAAACAAAGAAATTAGTCTATAAATAGTATTTAATAATATTGACTATCTATTAACTTTCTATTGTATTATAAAACTTTATTTATTTGTTAATTGTTACTTTAATGCATTTTTTAATTATAATTTTTAATTATTAAATAAATAATTATACCTAAATAATAATAAATACAAGCATACACATGTAGTACTTTAAGTCTCACCTGTTTCGTCGTTTCCCAATTTAAAGAGTATGATACTCTGATGATATAAACATCATTCCAATTTAAATGTTGCTTAGGGAAGAAGTTTAAATTAAAAAAAAAAAAAGAAAGAAAGATAAAGTCCGAAAATATTGCCAACGAAACAAGCGAACGTCATTTTAAAAGTGGGTGTTCATTTTAGAAAAAAATAATTGATTCAGTAAAATTATTGATGAAAATGTTAAGGAATAAGAAATATTAGAGAGACTGCGTTTAGTTACAAATACTACTAATAGTTGATGAAAATCATTCAAATGTTTTTCCTAGATTACTTTGATATCTTGGGATAAGGTTATATAATCTAGAAAATACTTTGACATATAGCAACATGTGCTATATGGGTATAGATCCTTTCATAAAAGAAGTTTTATGAGTAAGATACATGCGCAAAGAAAATTATGATCCGACCTAAGAATAACAGCGATTTAGCTCTAAAATAAAAATTAACTTCTCCCTTGGTGTTTTTATCTGAAGACCTGTAGCTTAGACTAATCGGAGGATAGAATTCCGGAAGCAGAAAATTCCTCAATTACTATAAACTAGTCTTCATCAATCAACCCTTCACCTTGAGTCTCAAAAGCTGAGAATGAGTTTCAATTGATAAATAAATAAACGAATAAACTAAAAATACAATTAAAAATGACTATGATGGGGTTAGGCAAATTAGTAAATGTGTTGTAACTATTTGTGTAAAGTGTGATCTTGGAATAGGGTTTGACCTCCAATTCCAGTTTTCATGGATATGCATGATATTTGTATTAATTTCAATTTATTATTGATTACTCCAAAACATTATAAAGTTAAAAAAAATGTTTACTATCAGACTGCAGTTTAAATCTTACATGATCAGTCTTTAATTATCACTACCCTGATCCTATTAATACATATAATCCGAGGTCACACTTAAAGGACTACGTGTGTTATTATTCGCATATCGTAGTTTTTTTACTATTCTCGATTTTTCTTACATACAGATATGTTCTCCGTAGATTCAGTGTTGTAGTTCGGCTTGATTGAAAAGCTACGGCGGTCTTCACTATATTCGGTGGTGAGTGAATCTTGAGTATAAGATGTTTAATCTCAACTTAAGAGTATCGCAGAATTAGCGCAATAGTTACAGCGATAGAATGATAAAACATGGACCAGGTATTTTCAAAGTGTGGTCGGTGTTCAGTTACCGTCAACGATATTGTGTATTCAACAGTGAGCATGAAATATAAAAATGCTGGAACCCGCTGTGGTATATTTTTAAGAATAATTTTTTTTTACTCCTGGATTTTAACTAGTTGAGTCTTATTACTATTTTAAAAGCCGTGGGTAGGATTAATTTGGTTCTCGTTTGTTATAATTGTAAATGGTACCTGAACAATATATATATATTATTTTTTTTCATTGAGTGACGTATGCCTAAATGACTATTAGTAACAAGGCTTGTTGATTGCCTGACTTATCATAAGTTCATTGTTTGAATATTTAATAATTAATCATTTATTTAATTATTGAACTTATTAAACTAAAAAATAATATATTAATTATTATTAAAATGATTAAGAAATGCAAAAAAATTAAGATTATCAAAAAATGCTATAAATTACCTCAATGAGTAAATAAGTTTTATAATTCAGTTTTATTTTATGGTCAGAAAGAATATTATTAAATAATAGTAACTGACTGATTTAATTGTTTCAGTAATTTAAATCTGACGGTAAGTAAATTATAAAGTAATACATTATAAATTATAACGAAAAGTAAATTTTTTTGAGGCGAGTGTCTCAGCGCGCTCTCTAGGGAAGGTCGTGGGTTCAAATCCCACTTGGGCGTGTTAAAATTTATTTCTTGGTGGATACACGAAACGAATCTTGACCTTCCCCCTGGCTAGGATAGGTTGGTAACCTATAGGATAATCAGTCTTTCCTGTCCTATTTGGAGTACATGATGATGTTAAGCCCCAATAAACAATGACATTTCTTTTCTATGCTACGTGCGTTACTTTACTATTGTGTGTGAACTCAAGAGATACAGGATTTCCTATATAGAAAAAAATAACATGGTCCAGGAGAAGCGTGACCTGATGGAAAAAAGTAAGATATTCCTTACATATCCTTGGCTGATTGGAGATTAACATGAATAAAAGAATTTATATCTTAGTACATTTACTTACATAGTATTTATAAGAGGAAGGAAGGTGGTGGGAACCTCTAAATTCTGTGTCATGAAGTAAACTAATCCGTCTTATTTTTAAGGGACAAGATGTCCTAAAATAAAGATTATTTTTCATTTTATTTCATGTAAATACTAGTTTTCGAATCCTAATACTCAATAAAAATAAATCCAGTGCATCTGCAATTTTTGAGTGAAAGAGTTTAGTTACCCTTTCAATTCCTTAATCAATAATTGAAACCTTGGAATGTTTATCTTCGTAAATAAGAATTTGCGAATTGAATTATGTTATTATCTAAATTATAATTAATAACATATTTTATATACTTTAGATAATAAATACTACTAGCAGTTTACTAATTTATTTCTTGAATTATTAGGGGTTTTTTAATTGATTGGATTTGCCTTTTTAACTCATTTTAGGATCATATTTTGAAATAGCAACTTATTTTTAAACTGTGATATCGGTACTGAGAATCAAGAATCGAAAAATTTCGGCACTGATACAAGATTCCAGAAATCCAATGTATGCTAGCTGCAATTTCAACAACGCTATAATTTCAATCATTAATATTAGTTTTTTATTTTTTAACATCAAAATAGTCAACAAATACCTGATTATATTTTTTTAATAACCTTATTCTAATGCATGTAGCATATGCATATGCATTCTAACGTATGTTTTGATAATATGCTATCGATGGTTCCCCCCCATCTACAGTAAACATAGCGCTGTATAAAACCGACGTTGGCGGCCGTCCTTCGGCAAGACTCCCCTCCGCTCTTGTATCATCACACTGTTTATTATGTATTGTGCCAGTTTCTTCTTAACGCTTCTACTCGTAGCAGGTAACAAATAGCAAAGCATCATTTTAAAAAATTTATTTTCAAATAGGAAAGTTAACGCACTAAAAAGTAAGTAAATAGTCGATCATGAAATTTTAATAAAGATTACAATGCAAAGTTTATTCATCTTTAGTCTTGCTGGAGCTTGGAGGAATTATAAGCTTTTCATTGTCACTGGTTTCCATATTAATTTATTGGAATATATTTTCTTGAGAAGTGAGAAAAGGACAACGTTTATTATAAATTGATTTTGAAGGGTTTATTAATTATTTATGAGATAATAATGCTAACGTTTGATTTCAGTCACTAGGAAAAGTTTAAAGGAACTGTTTCTAAAAAAAAAAAAAATATATATATACTCCCTATTTTAGGAAATAGCTACATGTGCCGGAAATTTTTTTTCCATTTTCAGGCTCAATCGATCTCGTTAATTTCTGTTATATTCAATAATTTACTTTCTGTAAGAAACTTGTCACCTCAATAAAACTTATCAATTCATTTTGTTACACACATCTATTTGACTCGAGAAATGCGTGGCATTTGGAGAAATCAATACCTGAAGTCTATCAAACATAATTGTATCTTCTATAATGATGAATAATTAAATATATTGATTTTTTTTTTCATCTTTTGATAAAAATTTATATTAATTATATGATGTTTACAATAGGCTGAGTGGCAGTATGTTGAAATGAGTTTAACTAAGTACTTAGCCCAGGGGAATGTCATTTAATAGGTTTATACTTCATAATGCATTTGATCCTATATTAATATTAAAACAGTCATCTAAAAAAAAAAAAAAATGAATAATATCTAATTTTTTAAATACCAAATATGTATGTCATTCAAACTCTTTTCTAATTGAAATTATTTTTTATTTTTTTTGGATAATGTTTGTTTTGTGAATTGAAATGTTTTTTAAATATGAACTGAAAAACTGGTATTTTTTTTTAATTGACGTCTTTTAGCGGTGGTCTATAGTTTTCTTATGTAATGTTTTTTTTACCTTCAAAAATGTATCATTTTTACACGCTCTAGCTCTGTTGCTGTTGCTATCAGAAATTTGTAGGAGAATAGTTTTTGTTATATTACATTTGCCGATAGATTTCTTATCAGAAGCAGTAGATAAAGATATACATATTCATGACCTATTGTTTTTTCCTAATCATGGAAAAATTGAGTTTAAGATTTTTTAATTATTTTTTAAAAGTTAGATTGACTCGGAAATAATTTTTTTTTATTTATCAGATTAAACTTAATTCCTTTAGTTGATTTTAATTTTATTACCAACAAATTATCCTAATAAAATTTTTGTTTCGTAGTAAATGTGTTTTTATGTACATGCTAATTCCTGAGGTGTATTTTCATTAGTTTATTACTTTAAAACTTTAAAGCCGTTACTAAATGGCTATTTCAAGTTAGTTTATTTCAATATCTAAATGAACTGTTTAATTTTTGTGGTATTTTGTTTGGCTGTTATTATGAGATAGTTTTAGTTTCTTTTTCTTTTAAGGAAAGCGAGTGGTAGCTCTTGTTAAATTCTCAGTCTCTATCATTCACACTTAAACTATTTTAAATACATAAATTAAAAAGTTTACAATTATTTTGAGTAATGTAACTAAAATGGCTTAGTTGAGTGAAGTAAAAAATATATTATTTTCCATCAAAAGGTTTTGTTTTTTTTTAAATTAAAAAAAAAATCAAACTGAATTTTATCCTTTTTTTTTTTATTCATTGAAATGTACAACTGTATACAATTTAATATATAATACATCAAAAAAATGTTATGAAAAGGATAAAAATGAAACGTCCATTGTTTTTAAAGTAACCCATTGGTAGCACTTATAAAAGTTCAATATAATGAAGTACTATGTTAGAAGGTCCCGAGGCCATCTTCTTTTCAGCAGCCTAGGAGGGCTATATGGAATGGAATTAGAAGCAAGTTGTGGTACTAACGGATTTGAATGGTTGTGGAGTTTACTATGAAAGGATTGATATCTGGTTTGAGCTAAGTCAGAAACGTGAGGTATATTAAGATCTTGGTGGATAAGTTTGTTTGTGACGAAGTATGGAGCATTGAGGATTTTAGATTGTAAGGATTAGATACGAGATGAATTGGATGGTTTAGTAGAGCCCCAAAGCTCAACTCCATATGTCCATATTGGTCTACTTACTGTTATGCATATGAGTCTTTTGTAATTAATTGGAAGGTTTGAACGTTTGTCTAGTAAATATTGAAGTAGTCTATAACGACGAGCATTTCCTTGTCGTTTTAGTCTTGTATGTCCATTCCAAGTAAGACGTTAGTCCAAGTGGAGTCCTAGGTAGTGGATCTGTTCAACAGGGATTAGTGGAATATCATTAAAGGATACTGTAGGACAGGAAGTCGTAGGTTTACGATGAAGGATAAAGGTTATTTGATGGGATTTACTTGGATTTATTTTAATTCTTCATCTTTGACATCATTCTTGAAGGTTTATTATATGGAATTGGAGTGTCTGGGAGGCAATAAAGGGATCATTGTTTACTGATAACACACAAGTGTCGTCAGCATACGTGGTGAGGTTGGTGCTAGGATGAGTCGGGATGTCAGCTGTAAACACCGTGTAGAGGATTGGACCTAGGATACTTGAGGAACACCTGCAGATGAAAAAATTCATTGACGGATTTCGATAGAAAATCAAATTTTGAATGGGTTATTATTATATACTGGTGATTTTTTTTATACGGGGCACCGTTTCGCCTCATATCGCGAAAAATCATTTTAAGAAAATAAGCAGTCTAAAACTGGTATTGCAAAAATAAAATAAACATTGAACAAAAATATGAAATTAAGTCCTTCCCGCGGCTGGTACGACGAGCGGTGAGAACAGGTCGACTTGGAAGTTTTCACCCAAAATTTTATTTTTGCAATACCAGTTTTAGCTATATTAGGAGCCAAAACCTCCTGTAATTGAAAAATGTTTTTTTTCAATAAACAGTAATTTTTCATTCAATACCAATTTTAGAGTGCTTTTTATCTTAAAATGATTTTTCGCGATTTGCGGCGAAACGGTGCCCCGGATAAAAAAAAAAATCACCGGTATAAAATCGAGTAAAAATTTGATTTTCTATAGAAATCTCTCGTAAAAAATACCACTTCCCATTGGGAATTCCAAAGTTAGGGTGGCTGGAGAAGAACTGGAGAAGGTCGGAGAGCAGACTATAACCTGAAAAGAAACTTTATTTGACACAGTTAGAACCTTGAGAGTTTCGTTTCAAAATTTCAAAAACTGTAGAAAAAAAAGGGGGTGGCCATCGAATATTGAACACTCTGTATATTTATTTGTTTCTTTCATTATGTAAAATAAACGGTTATGGAATTTATTTTCACACATAAAGGAAAACTTACCGATCATGCATTTTTTCATTTCTGTGTTGTGGGTCCATCCATATCACCGCATGCTCTTAACGGCGCACGCGTTGGTTAAGGTTGTTTAGGGGTGGTTAGGGGCCCCCACACCCCCCTCTGTATTATACCCCGCCCGCCTCCCTTCAACAGGCGCACCTCTTTCGGGTGCGCCCTTCGTTAACAGAGGCGCATATAATATGTTTACATAGCTCCAAACTTGGTCCTATCACTATGATGTTGTTACCAAGCAAAAAATAAATTTTTAGATAAATAGTCTCGGAAATACGGCCACGGTGGGGAAGTTAGTACGTAAGTAGTGGTTAGTACTCCGGTAGTTGAAGATCAGCTTCCGACGGTCAGGCAGTGAGTTGGGGAAACTCTCTTGGAAAATGTTTCTTTGTGAGGTAAGTCACTTACCTTCATCGCTGTCATTACCACTGTTTATATTACCATCCCAGCTTGTCAAATTATTTCATTGGATTTAATTTAATTAAGACTATAATTTGTTGTATAACAGTTGGCAGAAACTATATATTTTTTTCAGTTATCTAGTGGTATGGTTTGAACAAAATGCACGAAAATGTCATTACCAAGTTAAAAACTCGGGTCATTCACACGCTCGAATTATTAGCGCAGTAATGGCATGAACTGTGCGGTAATGAACATTTTTGAACCGTAGCTACCTCAGATTCGTAGATTGTCTCCTGAATTAAAGGTGATTAATTTTAATTGTCCTTTAGTATGTAATTTTGTAATAGCACTGAATTGTAAGTCATGTTGCCTAAAAAGTTAAAAATTTTCTTCTTTTTTTTCCTAGACCCTCAATAACAAATCCAACAATGGCTTGTACTCCTATATACCTTTTTTTGCTCACCTCCAATTTACTTAAAATACAATTATATTCAAGTGATTATCATTACCACGATATTAAAATTTTAAAATTAAAATTAATTTATTTTATATTATTTTTTTTACAGCTGAGCGATAATAGAAAGTGTGGTATTCATACATTTCTTTTAGATTGCAGTAAAAATTATTAAACATTTTGTACTGAAAATTGCCCGTCTTCCGAGAATCACCCATAGTTGTTGATCACTGTTTCTTCATTAAAGTGGGATATATTTTTCAAAGAAAGCTTTAAATTCATTCAAGGTTAGAGATGAGCCGGTTTCCATTTTTTTCGATTACTAACAGGAAATCGATTCTCGGTTCTCAATACCGATATCTCATGTTCAATTCTTCAACAGCGAATACATATCCTCAAAAATCTGACAATTGGCTTGTAATAGCAATGATTGTCTATATTCTTTGACCAATGAATAGATTTTTTTTTTAATGTTTCTGTAAGAAGAATGTTGATGCTATTGTTGAACAAATAGTGTTCTATTGAAAAAAGATAAAATATATTTATATATATTTAGGGAAGCGGATCAATGTATAATGTCATAATTGGGTATTACAAGACATATATTTGAATAAACCACAATTGTTATTCCCTCCCGTAATTACACGCACGTACTATCTGCCAATATAGTGTCATCAATCAATACCTCCACTTTAGATCATTGATCCTTGATCCCTATTTCCTCAATAATTCTAGAAATCGGGGATTGACTATCGGAAACGACACATCCCTCAAAATACATGAATAATCGAGCTTACACCACAATATAAATTTATTATCTCACCCAGTCATCCTAGTAAATATTCTTATTCCATTGTTACAAAGCTGCCCATTTCTTACTTAGCAATGGCCAAACACCCTTTTCTGTCTCTTACTCGGGTAATATTCTTCCTAAATTTTTCCCGAAAACACTGTTTCTCTATTGAACACTCTTTCTCGATTGCAGGGAAGTGCTTGCACACCTTCGATTGCTTTTAAATAGTTTCGATATGATGAAATAGGCTCTGTTCTCCTTACCTCTTCTCCCTCATACCAGTCATCGCTGATAAGTTGATAATACAGTCAAGGATCTGAAACTATCTCAATACTTTGGAACTGTAGAAACCAATTCTTTTTTTTTTTTTTTTTTTTTTTTTTTTTTTTTTTTTTTTTTTTTTTTTTTTTTTTTTTTTTTTTTTTTTTTTTTTTTTTTTTATTTTTTTTTTTTTTTTTTTTTTTGCATCTTACACTGATATTGGTCATCCCTTTACTAATTGTAAGCTGATATATATATATTTTTACCAGAAAATATTTTAGTAAAATAAAACAAATTTAAATTGTATAAATAATGATTCAACGTATTCGTCCCCGAAGTTACTCATTCAGCTCTTTTTCAGCTTTCTTTGGATGTTAGATGTTATGTGGGTAGTAGTCATAGTTTTTAACACGCTTTTTTATGAGTGTGTTGGGATGTACATTTAATTTTTATCTTAATCTTTTGTACAGGGTCTATATTTTTATCTTTAAAAGTTGGTATAAAAGGAATGTAATATATCATGCTGATTCAATGTGAAGTTAATTTTTCGAAACATTTTTATTTAATTCCTCATTTACACATGAAGAAAAATGTTGAAGAGATTATTAGTACATAGAGGGTGGTTGTATAATGCAGATTGAATTAGGAAAGTAATTGAAAAAGTAAGTGAGTCGTTTAGAATCAAAACCCGTTATATCCATTTTCCAAAATGTTACAGGACAAACAGTTTTTTGATCTTTATCGAGTTTTCATAACTCTTTTATTTATAACATTATATGAAATATGTTACATTTTATATATATATATATATATATATATATATATATATATATATATATATATATATATATATATATATATATATATATATATATAATCTATGCATCAAAGTGCTGATGTGAAAATTTTGCAGATTTTTAAATCTCACGATGAATGTTTAACTTTCGAAACTAGTTTTCTAATAAAAATAATTCCGGTAGAATTAGACAATTAATTTATCAATCCTAAATTTATTGTATGTAATTAAACTTACATTTAAAAAAAAAAAGAAAAAAAAAAAGTGGACTTCGATCCTGAACGACTCAAGTAGTGTACTTTGTATACATTGTCAAAATCCTTCTTTATTTCTAATTTCGTGATTAGGGTATCTGGTAATACCTATAAAACCAAGTTCACAAAATTGCACACTATTTACAAGTGGTACAGATATATAAGTTGAAATTCGATTAGTGGGAATTTTCAGTTTCCTGTAAGCATTATAAAAATATTGATTCCATTCGTTGTTTTATGACGCAGAGCATGTAGTATAAACATGTATATAATGATGTGCAAATATCTTTTGCCAACAGTACTCGTAATGCTAAACACCAAAACAGCTGTACATTTATTTACGTAAACTAATCAACGGATTGTAACAAACTAATTACATGAATTTAACAACAGATGCAAATTAATACTTACGCTGTAAAAGGTGTAAAATTTTCTATGGATTGAGATATTTTTAAAAATAATTGTAGATTTGGATCAGGTGCACTAGGCATTAGCGGAGACAATAGGTTATAACGGATGTGCCAAGAACACAAAAAATGAGCAGATAAAATGTTGCTTTAGAATACCTTATGTTAGCAATACAATAATCATTTAAATCTGTTTGATATTATAGAAGGAAAATATTATTGTTATTGTCCTTTTTTCTTAATGAAGAATAAACAATTTTTAGGAACTTAATAGCCAATTCTGAACAATAAATATTTCCCATCTTTCCTTACCCAGTTAACTAACTAACTTACAATAATGATGAGACATAGTGCCCTCCGACACACAGTGCGGCCGCCAATGGACAAAAGTCTAAAATGTAATTTTTTTTTCCAAATTGGTTTCCTATTGTAATTCTTTCATAGTGGCCTCAATGATTGTAGCTTTTAAACCCATATAAAAAAATCAAAGGATCGAAATCATGTTTGAACAATTGGCAGATCGCTTATATGTCTCATTGATACAATTTCAATTTATTGGGTCCTTATTCAATGTTAAGTTCACATCAACGTCACTGGAAGTTTTATTATGCCAGGCATCGAAGAATGTGAGTAATAACCATTTTTTCATTAAAACCTTTGAATAGTTTTTTTCCTTAATATATTTAAATAACATTTTTTCGTTAATATATTTATAACATTTAAAAAAAAAAAAACTTCGAATCGACATATTTTAATTTCGACACAAAACATTCTTAGTTTTTGAAATATTTTGATTTAATAACAAATATACATCATGAATATACAAATCATTCCTGCTTTGAATGGTTCTCTGTTTATTTATTTCAGAAAACATAGACCTGAAAAACATTGATGTAATTACTATTTTATATGTGTGTATATATATTAATATTTAAACATCTTCGGACCCTTTAATATCTGCAAGCAGGAATGCAAGCCACTCAAATTCAAAGCAAAATTTAGAGGACATTAAAAAATATCTTTTGGGCGATGACGAATATTCTATGGATTCACTTCAAACTCATCTACATCATCAGATGAGAGTATGTCAACGAGCAGTGACTCAATATAATTTTCAGATGTACCTTAACCAATTCATGTATTGTAAATTTTATTGTTGTGATATTAGTTATTATTTTGTAAGTCTAAAAAACTTAATTTGTATTCAAAGATCTTTAATATATTGTTTTTTAATTATCAACTGAGAGTTTTCTTTAAAAGCCCGTTTTAAAGAAATTGAAATATATCAAATTGATGTTTTTTTTTTTAAATGTTATAAAGATTTTATAAGTCTTTCCCGTCAAGAATGACTTTTGTCTACTTCAACCGTAAGAGCGCCGCACTGTGCGACAGGTTGATTACTCTCCTGACTTAAGCTAGAAACTATCTACGACTGTTTACTCTTTCATAAAACGGACACTGTTGCGCCTAGCCTGCATTATGTTTTGTCTAGAAAATTTTGTTTGAACCATTTTGGCGTTTTCGTTCAACTTAAGATGCCTACACCCTCTACCTATTAGACTATCACACTTCTATTATTAATATCTTACTAATATATATAATTTATTTTGTTCGAAAATTATAATTATATGTAATGTGTTGCGATTTGTCGTAATTTATATGTACTTTCCAAATGTTAAGCCAGTCATGTAATTTTGACAAGTAATGCTGTAGAGTCAGTGAAGTATGATTCGGATTTTTATCTCTTGTTAAAATTGCTGTGTCGTCTGCATATGTCGCTGTAAGAATGTCAGAGCTAATTGGAATGTCTTGTGTGTATATGATGTAGAGTAATGGAGCAAGCACTAAGCCTTGTGCCACTCCTGCTGACGCCAACTTAATAGAAGAAAGCTCTGAGCCTTGACGGTCAGAGAAAGATCTATCAGAAAGAAAGGACTGTAGAATAAGATAGTAGGTCGGTGGGAGTATTGTCTTTAGTTTAAAGAAAAGCCCTTGGTGCCAGACTCTGTCAGAAGCTTGAGCAACATCCAGAAATACTCCAGTTGCATACAATTTGTGCTCTAGTGCCGTGCATATGTAGTCAGTAACTCTGTGTAATTGATGTATAGTCGAATGTTGTGTTCTAAATCCAAATTGATGGTCTGGTATTACGTTCAGGTTTGTTAGTATATCAGAGAGTCTTTTGTATAATAAATGCTCGAAAATTTTGGAACAGACAGGAAGTAAGCTAATAGGTCGGTATGATGAGGGGATATTTTTATCTTTGTTTGGTTTGTGAATCATTGTAATATGTGCGTATTTCCACTGTAGAGGGGAATTTAGTAGTCCTTAGTATTGCGTTGTAAATAGTAGTTAAGAACACTAGAGCTTTCTTAGGCATTTGCTGGAGTACTCTAGCAGTGATCAGATCATAGCCAGGAGCTTTTCTTTTCGGTAACTTTTTTATTTGTTCGGCAACTTGAGCTGGTGTGAAGGGAGGTGGAGGTAATGTCAGTTGAAGGGGTACATCTAAAGTGCTGTGTATATGTTTGTCATGTTCAATGTTATTGCAGTCGTATGTGGTGTAAACACAGTTGAAAGATGTTTAGCAAAAAGTACTGATGTTTCTCCATCGGTCACGGCCCAAGAGCCATCCTCCTTTCGGAGGGTTGCTTGGACTTCACGATGCCCGGTAAGATTTCTAGTACGCCTCCATAAGCTTCCATCATCAGATTTAAGGTTACTAATGTAATTATCGTAATTCCCTCTTTTAAATTTTAGTATCTGTCGCTTGAGTTCGTTATTGAGTCTATTAAAAGTTCGTTTGTCTGAGGGCAATCTGTCAGTCTGCCATATGTTCCGAGCTCTTCTCTTTGCTCTGATCAAATCCCTTATGTATTGAGGGTAAATGGGTAGTTTTTTTTTCCGACTTTCTATGCGTGGGAACTGAAGAAGACCACGCAGCTTCTTGTATGTTCTGAGTGAAATATTCTACTGCATCATCCAGTTCATTTTCAGTCTTGATAGATAAAGGAATTGAGAGAGAGTCGTTCAAAAAGGTTCTAAATGCATCCCAATCAGTTTTGCATTTATATTTGTTTTGTTGTGGGGGGAGAAATATATGGAGAATTTGTTGGTCCACTCTTCACCAAGCCATTTTTAAAAAAATAACAGATTTAATTATTTTTTTTTCTTACCATAAACTTTTATATGAAAAGAAAAAAAAAGTTCCTTCATCTGTCAAAGACCATGACAAAATGGTTGGAAATTTTTTAAACACAATTTTATATATATATATAAAAAAAAAATCTAAATCATGAATTTTTGTATTTTTATAAAAATTCCTACCGTTTTGTTTTAGCCTTTGGTAGAAAAATAAACTTTGATGCTCCATAGAGTAGTGCCGGCCCTAAAATGCATTTATAAATTATGAGCTTTTGAGTTGTAGTGAATGACCCCTTGACAGGATAGGATATAATAGAAGATATAATAGGAGATAGAATTTGTATAGTTTTGTCCGTTCAGTTTTTAGTTTCTTTTCAAAATGGGCCGAAAAAGTCATATGCCTGTTAAAGTAAATGTCATGATATAATAATTTATCAGAAATTTTGTATGAATGTCCATTTAATTTAAAACTGACCGGAAGTATTTTCTTTCCTTTTTAAAATGAAAATATTGCACATAAATCCTTTGAACTTATAAAATGCTTGTTAAATCCTGGAAGATTTCCAAATAGTATCCGTATGGACGAAAACTAATTTGACAGGAAGTAGAGTGGCCAAGGATATCCCTCCGCTATTTTAAAAATCTTTAAATCCTGACAGATTGCAAAATGGTATCCTTAAGGACGAAAAGTAATTAGTTGGGAAGGAAAGTGGCCAAGGATGTACTTCGGCCTTCAAAAATCGTCAGACCCTGGCAGATTTGAAGTTAGTATTCTTTACTGGCTTTCGTGTCATTATGTTTTTTGTTTGTAAACAAATAGAAATGCTTATTTAATTATCTTGTTAAATTCACTGGTGTATTTTAACATTTATAACCATCTTCAAAATATAAAATAGGTTGTATGGAAATCAGAATATAAAAGTAAAAAGTCACGAGTTTTTGAATTTATTCATACCTTTTAAAGATTAATTTGAAAAAATATATATAATTTTCTTATTGCTTAAAACTCGGTTTCTTTTTGTTTCAGCGGTCAAAAGCAATGGGGACTGGAACTACTCTTCCAATGGAAATGGTAAGAAAATTACGAATTATTTATTACTCTTCCTTTAGTTACTCTAAACTTCCTCTTAGTTAAAGGAAGTTAATTAAAACTCCTTCCAGTGAAGATAGAGAAACAGGATTGTAAAATCAGTGGAGGAGGGTGAGACGGTTGCTAAGATGATCTTCAGGAAATTAGAAAAGTTTCCTATGTGAAAAAAAAAAAAAAACATCGGGTAAAAAATTGGGAAACTAGGAAATCTTCACTAAAAAACATAAGATTCTTATTCAGAATTTCCAACAACCTATTGTGTTCCCCTGTTAGTTTAATCAACTGGACCCGCTAGGATTCAGTATAGTTGGAAGAATCTCTGGATAGAGCGATAGTGCCTTATCATCATTTTAATTTTTGATTGTCAATGTTCAAAAATCTGTTTCCTTTCATTTAATAACAAGGAGAGGACATACTAAGCCTCTCATGGATCTAGTTGGCAATTTTTTTGGAGGTTCCTGGTCAAAAAATATAAGACAAATGTTTTGCCGTTCCGACTAATAGGCCCCAGAAGCCAAGAAAAAAAAAATAAAACATGATTAATATACTTTATTTTATATCTGGAGTTTAAAAAGTGATATCGACATAATGCTTACATCAAAATTTTCATTTTTGGGTGCGAATCAAACTAAAGTCGCTTCATAAATTTGGGATTAAATTACCTAATTCAATTCTAAGAAAATGATTAGATCTTCAAGTAAACTACTTTTATAGTTTTTTTTTCACAAAAAAAAATATTTCAGATTCTGATTTAACTCTCAAAAACATTGAAATACGTTTATTCAATAGAAATAAAATATATATTTTTTCACCCTCTTTAAGGGGAATGAAATTTTTAAACCGATTATTGGTAACGTTTCTTTAACTCGCCATTATTTTGTCACGCAATTTAAATTAATTAGTATCGCTGGAAAAAGGAGAGCCTCAGCTTTTTTTTTTTAAGTATATAAATGCAAAATTCGATGAACAAAAGCCTATTTGAAAAGT
The DNA here is from genome assembly GCA_003667255.2 of Euschistus heros. Lineage (NCBI taxonomy): Eukaryota > Metazoa > Arthropoda > Insecta > Hemiptera > Pentatomidae > Euschistus > Euschistus heros. Next base: position 2,417,102 of record RCWM02000078.1, on the reverse strand, counting down.
TTGAAAATCCGAAATACAGATTGGATTTTAACAGGAGTTGGAAACAAGATAGGAAGGTAACCAAAGACATTTCAAGCGTATTACCACCCTATATTTTACCACCCGTCTAACCGTAATTCAAGTCAATTTAAAACAAAATGCATACCAATTGGTCAGGCAAATTTTGAAGGTTATGATTTTTTATTTTACTATTTGGATGAAATTTTGTATTTAAGAGCTCTTTTAAATGCTAAACCAGAATCTGAAATATTTTTTTGTGTGAAAAAACTATAAAAGTAGTTTGCATGAAGATATAATTATTTTCCTCTAATGGAATTAATCTAATCCAAACTTATAAAGCGACTGTGTTTGCCGTTTAATCTGCACTTAAAAATAAAAAAATTAGTGCAAGAATAATATCGATTTCACTTTTCAAACCCGAGATATAAAACATATTAGTCCAATGTAATTTTTTTTTTCTAGGCTTCTAGAGCCCATTAGTTGGAACGGCTCATATGTTTTGACCAGGAACCTCCAAAAAAATTGCCAGCAAGATCCATGAGAGACTAAGTGTGTCCTTCCCTTTAAGTTTGAAACTGAAAGTTTATATTACACCTGCAATTCTAATGTAATGTTTAAAGATACATTTGCTTAGAGTACACATGTTTGGAGGGACATTTTACATCACATGGCCTCAAATTAAAATGTACTACATTTGATTAAAACATCCCAAAGAATCTGTCAATATATATTCTAATAATGATAATTAGAACAATTCCTTCTTTTTCATAATGAATTACAATTAAAATATTGATATTGAGTTCGTTATTCAGAATATCTGTAAGAAGACCGTGCATTTAAATTTCATATCGTTGACAGTTTACCTACTTAAATCTCAACCAACATGCTTTATATTTATTATATTTGTTATATCGAACCCCGTTCTGATTTCTTAAAAACACTAGACAAATGTGGACTGCTGTATATCAATGTCTATCTGTAAAAATGAAGTTAAGAAGCCTACGTTTGAATTAAGAACTGTTTCTTTGCTATAAGGCCTATTAGTTCTACTCTCCATTCCACCAAATATCAATTAATCATCAATTGAAAACTGTTTTAGTTGTAACAATCTTTTAGCCATCTCAAAAAGGTTTGTCACTTTTAAAGAATAGAATAATAACAACAATCATACAACAATTGAAAGTTGTATAATATTGGAAATGTGATTGATTTTATGTAGGTACTTTATAGAATACATATTATTTATTCTCAATAATATAGAACTTATTCTTAAATATAATATTGAGAAATATGTAACAATATTTGTTTATTTACTATAAAAATATTAACCAACAGATTGGGAAGGAGTTTGCCAAACTGGAAAAAGGCAATCACCAATTAATATTCACACCAAATGGACTCTGCCGAAGTTTAAAGCAGCACCTTTGAAGCTGACAAATTACGACCAAGATGTACCAGTTTCTGTGACCGTTGATCAGGGCCATTATACAAGTATGTATCATAAATTTTAATGTATTCATTTTAAATAAATTTATTTAAAAAAAAATCAAAACAGTAGGAGATTTTACCCCATATATATTCTTCACTTAATCAGATTCACTTAATGCTATCATTATAATAGTCAGGTGTGAATGAGGATATAAGATTATATATATATATATATATTATGTTATACAATATTTCTGATAAAAAAAATCGCCTGTCAGTAGTTACAGATAAAGATTAAATCCGAGAATGCATTCGATAAGAAAATGTTTAAATCTTACTTAATCGGAAGCTCATTTAAAGTTGCAATAAATTGCAGGTAGATTAATGATTTTTTTCATCAATTAAAACCAATTCGTAAAACAAAATTAACGAATAAATTTCGTAAAGTTCTACAACTTTATTCTATTTTTTTTATTTTTCAAAGTATTTATTGAGATAGCAGTGGTACTCAAAATATAACTTAATAAAGATGATGGCCTGCCAAAACGTTACCTGGAAAATTTGAAAACAATAAAGAAATAATTGTTTATTATTAGTTGAAGAGAGGTGGTCTAAAATAAAACCTATTTAAATTTGTAACATTAACCCTAGACCATTCTATTCTCCTCACGAAACTAAAAGCCCTATCTTTTTCCTCAAGCTCTCTCCTCTGGTTTCATTCCTTCCTCTATAGTAGAACTCAAATAGTATCCATACCAAACCAGCCACTTTCCTCTTCCCTTTCATTGACATCAGGGGTAGCCCAAGGTTCCAGTGTCTCTCCTACTCTTTTTTGTGCCTACAAAAATGATCTACCAAATTCCATTCACCATTGTTCCTACCATCTATAAGTGGATGATTTCCAGATATATCTATCCTTCCATCCCTCTGATTTAATTAAATCATTCTCCCTTATCCAAGAAGACCTTAATACCATTTGCAAGTGGGCCTCTGATAACAAATTAAAATTAAATGTTGAAAAAACGCAGGCTATTATCATAGGTTCTAATACCCATCTGAGATCCCTTCCCCACCTCCCGATCCTGTCTATGAACTCCCAACCTATTCAATTCCACCCCACAGTCAAAAACCTTGGTATTACCTTTGACTAAACCCTTTCATGGAAACCTCATATCTCCCAAATTTCTCGACGGGTTATGGTATATCCATCCTTAAACTATTCCATTCTTCCCAGGACTCCCTTCCTAAACCTACTCGTCAACTCTTGGTTTCTTCCCTTATCCTACCCCATTTTGACTACAGCTGTGTTGCATATGGTGGGTTGACGGCGGAACTCGAGAGTAAACTAAGGAGACTAATGAACTGTTTCGTTAGGTTTATCTTAAGGGTTCCAAAAGCCTCCCACACATCACGTCTATATACAGAGTTATAATGGCTTTATCCTTCATCCCGCATAAATCACTTCCTAGCCTCCTTCCTCTATCAAACCATCAATTCTCGGAATCCCTCCTACATCTATAACATCTTCCAGTTCAGATCCTCGGTCTCCTCCCGCACTACAAGATCTCACTCCTCTGACCTGTATACTTCTTCCCATAGGAGTACATCATTTGACCACTCCTTCATTTCCCGTGCTACTTCCTTGTGGAATTCACTACCCTGTAATATCCGTAATGCTCCATCTCTGTCCACATTTAAATCCATTCTCTTTCAATACCTCCTTTCCCTCCAGAATGATACTGACTAGCAAAACTTCACTAAAAAAAAAAAAAGAAGTGCATTCAGTAGATGTAAATAGGTTTTTATTTTTTCTCCTACAATTATTGGATTTTTGTAATTTTTATTTCTATATTTGTTCTTTATTTGTAAAATTGTAAATAATTAACCAGATTGTTAATTTATTTTATTTCATCTTATGAAAGCTAGACTTATTGTATTTATTTATGTACATCATATTATTCTTAGGGGACATCGTTCCAGAATAAAGTTTATTTTCTATTCTATTCTATTCTCACGGGGCTTGGCACTCTAGCATGATCCACGCATTCGTGGAATTTCCTCTGTCTGAACGAGGTGGCGTGACTTGCCTCTGACGTCATCTAGAGAGGGGGGAGTCCACGACCGCTCACGCTCGGTATCAAACCTGTTTGATTTTCAGGCGTGGACCACGCCACTCGAGAGATTTAACAAGTGATTTATTAAGAACAAAAATGGATAATATGTTGAAATATTGCAGGATCCGAACGATATTCCGCCATTGTTGTCCTTAAGGATACTTTTTAAAATATTTTTAATATTTAACGATTTTAATGTGGTGGAGGGATATTCCGCCTTTGTTTTCCTTAAGTATCCAGTTTCTGACCTAATAACATTTTTTCTTCCGTTTTTTTATAGGTCCACGTGACTCTCTCAATCCTTTTGCCACCATACCAATAAAAACTGAATTCAAAACTGCACAACTTTCCACGAAGCTCCTCCATGGTAGGTTTCTAGAGGCGAACTGAATCGTGGTCGTGTGAACGGTCCACGACTCTCGGCTAGTTCACTCTTCTCCCCCACTCCAAGCAAGCACCACGACCGAGAAAACGAAGGCGTGCCACGCTTTCGTCTTTTTGCCCCGTGAGAACGTAGCCTTAGGGAGCATTGCTCCTCCTAAACATATCAATACTCGAGGATATTTTAAAGTTAAGGAGATAATAGGCTGGTTAAAATCCAAATTAGTTGGGATAACGTTTTGCTTCTTGTTAATAAGGCCATCTATGTGTAATAATATTGTCAAATGGTGTTAGAATTTTGCCCGGTTATAGCTTTAAATTTTTTCAAGTCATAGTGTTAGTTTTTATATTTTAACAATTTTTGTTTAACTATTGCAGATTGCATTTTTCCAAAAGTGTTTCTCCAAGAATCTGTGTGCAATTTGTTTTATAGGCATCGTTTTGTTTCTTGTTTGCCAAAATTATAGTTGTTTACGTTATTTAGGCATGTTTTAAGTCGTTATTTTTATTCTATATAATATTTTGTTGGTATGTTCTTGTATTTTCTATCGTTCCTCAATAATCCTTTAAAAATTGTGCAATTTTCTTTCTCATTTCAATGAAAACATTGTAATTTACAATCGTTTCCTTAAAAAAAAACCTTACAAACAGAGAAAAAAATCACTTGGCTAATCTCCAAACACTATCAAGAAATTACTTGCATCTATCAAGCTTTGACTTTGCTCCAGAATACGTTTCTAATGCTTTTTTAATTTAAAAAATATGGTGGTGCAAATATGTTGGTCACAGGTATCCAGTTGACTTTGTACCAAAGTTTAAAAACAATAGAATTAATTATAAGTTTTGTAAATTTTGCAATTCCAAGATTATGCGATGAATCAACAGCATTTTTAATCTAATTATTCAAAGCAAATATTTTAATACATACATTTTAAACATTATTGATAGGTAGTTAAGGAATGAAGTTCAACAAAAATGGTGCAAAGTCCATTTGCCGTTTTACAGTAGATTAGAGATAGACATATCCATGGTCTATTGTTTTTTCCAATAAGGGAGAATTTTTTATATTTACCTTATTCTTACCTATTACTTTATTCAAACAACAGTTATTTTTCAATAAAGAAAAACAAAGTGAAAATATCTCTTTCAGTGGCTGATAATGAACTATCAGACAGGTGACAGCACCACAATGTAAAAGCTGGAGATTTGAAGGGTTAACGACAGTAAAGATATTTTAAAGTAAACAATATATATTTTTTGTTGTTAAATGGTTACAGTAAATTGAGTTTACACTTTTTTTTGTTCTTTTTTTTTGCCATAAATCTATAATCTGAATTTTGCGATAGTCCGAACTTCCTTGATACATTTTGTTTGTATTAGATATATTCTACTCCAAAAAAAATTAAATTATTATTTATTATAGTTTCAGTCCGTCCAGACCCAAGTGTCAGAATCAGCATTTCTGGTGGAGGACTTCGTGGAACTTATGTCCTGCAACAAGCTCACTTTCATTTTGGTTCAGAACATCTTTTCAACTCTAAGAGGTATTAAAAATGAAAAGTACACCAATAGATGAATTTTTAAGATATGAAGTATTGAAATTAGTATCAAAATAAGGGAATGAGATAACAAACAGTAGCTCTAATTTATCTTATTTTAATATTACAATTCTAAAAATATTTTGGAATGTGTGCAAAGGCTTAGCTCTTTACATTTTTACAACTCCTAAGTGTAATGAGATGAAGTTAAAGGCTTAAACCTGAATAAAAACTAATAGAAAAACACCAATGATAAAGATTAGAGTTAGCCCTTTGAGTAAAAACTCAAGTGCCAAATGATCCTTTGGTTCATAGGAAATCAAGAATCATACATAATAAAATGGTTAATTCAATTAATCATGACTTTATTTCAGATAAAAGAATATGAAAATTAAATGTTGTTCATAGAAGATGTCTGTTCTTTTAGCTTCTTTTTGGAAAATGTATCACCTTACACTTGATACTTGATTAAAAATACAGATCTATAAAATGTATTACATTAGATTGATACATTTGAGGTATATAGTCAATGTGAGACTAAATAGTAATCCTGCAATCATTTTTTTATTATTATCATTACTACAGATTAAACTTAGAAATGTAGGAAACTTCCCTTTACATAATATATTTCTATATATTAATAACAAATGTATAATAATTTTCCAAAACTGTATCTTAATATTAAGTTTTTTTATGTATACAACTAAACTAATAATGAAGAAAGAATATAAAGGTAAAATTTAAGTGAATTAAAATGATAAATGTAGAAAGTAATAATCCATGAGGAATTTTACGATTAAGTCATGGTATTATCAAAATTATAGTAAAAGATATATGTACAAGTATTTACAAGCAACTATTTTCGCTACCTGTTGGGCATGTTCTCCACAAAAAGTAAGAATTTTCATTATTAATAAAGAGGGTATGACTGCATACCCCAACTATCTACTTCTCTTAATAAAGAGGATAAAATCTTTAAAAAGAGATAATGACCATATTATAATAGGAAATTTGAAATCTAAAGTTTATTTCTCTCAAAATTTATAACTAACTGGAAGATATTTCACCGATTCAGGCATCATTACAACTGTATAAATCATAATCGAGGAAGAATAAAGTAAATATTCATTACCAAGTCTAGTATGGATTTACCAAAAAGAGACAATTTGTCATGAACTGATAAATACTAGTATTTATTTCTTCAGCCTTTTGATTTCTAAAATGGTAAAAATCAACCTGTTAGACATTAATAAGTACTACAGAAGAATCCTAATAGGATTATGAATTATAACTGTCTGATATTTATAATAAAATTTCATTAGTCATGAAGGTTGCGAATCATTGAAATAGTGGATTAGGATCAGTCCTGAAGAAAAAGAGATGACCTGGATAGCAGAATTAAGAATAAGATATTAGGATCTAGACAATATTTAGAGGCAGATTAATCGAAGTATAATTTATTTTGTGAATTATACACATTCCTTATAGCTAGAACAACAGTCGAAAGAATAAGAAGAAGGGATTGAATCAAGGTACATCCACACTGAGAGCCATAAAGCAGGATAAAAAGAAGCAAATGTACAAAAAAGAATTTGAGAAAAAAAAAGAACTTTGAGGGTGATTAATTAGGCGTAAACTATTTCAATGAATAAGACCATTACTTTATAAGATTTTATAATTATCTTTTAATTTTGTATTGCTTTAGTCTGTAAATTAAATTAAGCCTATTGAAAATTTCTGAGATGAATTGTTTTTATATATTGATGATAGTTATAGTAATTGCTGTTTATAATTAAGGAAAGATTAAATTACATTATTCCTTTAGAAAAGAATGAAATGGTATATTGATTAAGAAAACGTAGCTCAGTATACATTAAGAGATTATTTTACTGAGATGTAAAATATTTTTTTATCATTTTCCATCACTGCTATAATTGTCAAAATTAATTTAATGTTTATTTTTGTTTCTTTATTAAATCTGATGAAAGTATATGGACTTATACTTTTAATATAGTCCAATACTTATTATTGACAAAAAAAAAAAAAAAAAAAAAAAAAAAAAAAAAAAAAAAAAAAAAAAAAAAAAAAAAAAAAAAAAAAAAAAAAAAAAAAAAAAAAAAAAAAAATTTATATTAATAAATTAATGAGATAAAATAAAATTATGGTGAAGCTATTTGAGTTATAACATAAACTAATGACATCCTATATATATATATATATATTATATATATATATATATATATATATATATATATATATATATATATATATATATATATATATATATATATATAAAATTTACATAATAAGAATTACTTTATGGAGAAATGCTGTATTAATACTCATGTTTCCATATTTCTTTTTAAGGTACCCTCTAGAAGCTCATTTGGTCCATTACAGAGATATCTACGGCAACCTTACAGAACCTGCAACTAATGATCCAGAAGGAATTGCTGTTCTTGGAACTTTATACTGTGTAAAATAACTTATTGTTAATATTAGATTTAATTTAACTTTAGATTTAAATTTAATTTAACAGCATAAGCCAAAATTATTTTTACACAATCAAATTTATATTGGTTTTCATAAACAATTACTATTTAGTATTTGGGTTTTAATATACACTCTATGTGCTGTGGTATTGAATTCACCAATTATTGAGTTGGAGACCCTTTAATTTTGTAATAATTATGTCCTTTAAATTTTTCTTGTTAGAAACACACCTTTTCCCAAATTGATCCTATAGATATTTCCACAAATGCTCAATAGGGTTAATGTCTGGTGACTGAGGGGGAAGGTATGTATAACTAGGATCATTATCATGCACAAAAATGTTCATTTCTTCAATTTTCAGCACTAATTAGGAGATTTCTTTTTATTATGTCAATATATTTTATATGGTCTATTATGCTATAGATAAATTCAAGACACCCCACTCCAGCAGCATTCAAATTACCCCAGACCATGAGTGACTTTCCTCCATGCCTAACAGTGGAACTATATTTCTTATTTCCATTGTTGAATTCTTTTTCTCCATACTTTTTGACTTCTCTCAGGATTAAACATTTCAATTATACACTCATCCTTAAATATTACCCTATTTCAAAAGTTACAATCTTTTTGTGTTCTTTGGCCCATTGATATATTATTATTCCTTATTAATGGTTTTCTCCATGAAGCTATTCTGCTGTTCTGCCATGAAGCTCATTCTGTCTCAAGCATTAACGCATCACTGAAATACTCTCTCATTCCCATCTCAGACAAATGTTAATCTACTAGTTTAGGGGCACTAATGCTTGTTTCCTTTTAAATCCCCTCATGATATGTCTTTCATATTTAGAGTCAATTTATCTTGGTTGTTCTTTTCTCTCTTTATATTCAAAAGGTTTTCTCATTCGATACCTTTTAATGATACCTCAGACTGTTGAATGAGGTATGTTCACTATTTTGCCAATTTCTCTAAGTTGCCATAACTCACTATGTAGGCCTACTATAATCACGTTTTTCTATTTAGTCATCTCTCTAGATTTGCATCCCATTTTCAATTTAAAAATGGCAATAATAAGCGCTACACCTATACAAATGATTTCTAGGTAAAGACTGATTCGAGTTCATCCTCAAAAGAATTAAAACAGGGAGCGAAAACAGACGCTAAAGTCTAGTTTATGAATACTTTTGACTGTTTCTTATTAGTACATCTTATTGTAATGAATAAGATATTAAGCTAAATTCAGTCCATTTTCTTATGAAAAAATATTAAATCTATTCTATAGTCATGAATGTAGTATTATGTATGTTTGAATTAAATAAAAATGTTATAGATTCAAAATTAAACAAAACAAAATAAAACTAATACTAATGTACAAACACTTATGACTCTGACTGTAAATTTCTAGGAGTAAAATTAAATTTACTTTAACATGACATTATAATTTTATGGCTTGGTTTATGAGGCTCTGGATATCAGACTCCTGGGCCTGGTTTTGAATGAAGGGCTAGTAATCTTATTGAGGCACATCCAGCCTCTGTAAAGAGTGAACCTGAATCTTCAGTGTGATAAACCTCGTTTTCGAGCATAATGATTACCATATCGCATAACCATTGGACAAGGATTGGTACTTTCTCAACCACAATTCTTCTTGAGGTATTAGATTCAAATCCAAAGGCCAATAAATAACCTTGCAGAGAGTCAATAGTAGCCATAGTACTGTCATTTATATAATATGTAATTGTATGGGCCACTGACAAAACGGCATAACAAATAAGGGCCACAGCAAGCTGAAGAATGTTAAATAACTGGATTGAATAGCAATGCAACTACTAGATTTATTTGTAACAGATGCGATGATGACAGTAAGGTTCTCTGAAAAGGAAATTATAGATATGTAATTTTATATATATAATTATAATTATAGATAACATTAGACTTTGTTGAAATAAATGTAAAAATAAAGGGATCCAAGATTTGCGAAATGATTCATGATTATTCATTTTGCAGTATTAAAGAAGAATGCATTAAATCTTAAAATTCTGTAGGAATAAAGAAATTATCAACTTTTAGTTAGAATGGAAAATACCCAATTTATGAATGACCAGCATTATTTATATTTATTAACATAATTCACTGAACAAAGCACAAGGAAGAAATAAGTCAATATATAACAAATAATTTAGCAATAAAAAAATCCTTAACATATACAGATATCAAAAATTTTGTTCCCTTAAAAACTGCAAGAACTCAATTTTGACATAGAATAAAATTAATTTAGCTATTGACCAAATAAAAAGTATTATCTAATCTGACCTATTAGATAAAAAATTAGTCATGAATTCTAACAACTAACCATTAAACCATTATCTGATTTTTATTAGTAGTAAAATATAAAATTATTTGGTTCATTGTGATTATAATGAAATTTTAATGCATGATAACGATAATTATTTAAGAAAAACTGTTCAGTTGTATTTATTTTAGTTGTATCTTTTATATTTCAGCAAACAAAAATGAACGAAAATATACAAAAGGTGATAGACGGTGCTAATGGCCAAACTGTCACACTGAATTTCAGGGACTTCTTACCAAAAGATTTAGACTTCTATCGTTACCAAGGCTCCTTAACAACACCACCTTGTTCTGAAGCAGTGGTGTGGTCTGTTTTTAAAAATACAGTATCAATTTCTAAAGAACAAGTGAGTAAAATGTTTAAATAGTTAAAAAAATTTCTCTGGTAAAGGCTCATTGAGGTCATGGAGTAGTAGTAGTAGTTTCATTATTTCCAGAAATCAGAGGCAATTAGTGATTGCAATATTATTAAAAATATTTTTGTTATCATTAACTCATTTAACATTAACCAAATATTTTGAATATTTATAAAATTACAGTATTAATATTTACTTTTTCCTTTAAAAAAAACTTTGAAACCATGAATTATTTTATACTCTTATATGATAAGGCCAATCTTCTATTTTCTTTTAGTGACTACTTGATGGTAAAAATCCTTCATATCTAGCCAGTACCATTTGTTCATGTCCTTAATCTTCCTCTTTCTTATCAACATTCAATTATCTTCAGTCTAGTTATAATCCATCCTCTGTCCCCCTTTGTAAAAGTTTTAACTCTAAATTAGGTAAGTATTTATAAAGCCAGTTCATTTCTCTCTGAATCTTATTTCAATTTCAAATATGCCTACCGAGCTCAAGTTTCCTATGTCTGAAACTGTCTCCTCTCTCCAATATGCCAAAAGTTTATTTTACATTTTAAAATCCTTTTGTGTCCTTCTTATGGTTCTGGATATTCTATTCAGATATAATAATTGTGTTACTCATTATTACCTTTGCTATAAGTTTCCTTTGTTCACTTACTTTATATAAAAGATTTATTTTTCTTCTTAATCTGAAAAAGATTTTGTTTTCTTTCTTGTGATAGATGTTTGAACCAGAACATATAAGATTACTTATTTTTATAATACACTTTTTTTTAGGTTGATACAATAAGGAGTGCCTTCCCTGAAGACGTCCAAAGCACTTACAGGAATGTACAGCCTTTAAATGGACGCATAGTTGAGAGGTGGAATTTTGGCAGAGGAATATTTAACAAAATTAATTTTTTGAAGAGCCCATTAAATGTATTGTCAGCACAGTAGTTGGTGTCCAATAAAAATGTTATTTTTAAATGAATAAAGTTTAAAAAAAAAAAAAAAAATATTCATAAGGAATAACTAATATATCAACCCGATAATAAGAGGAAATTACATCAGCTGAATGATTATCTATGAGGTCTAATCTGAATATGAAGACCCCAGTTTTCTTTCTTTCCTAGTATTAAACCCAAAAAGTTCATTTACATTATTTATCATTTCATTTTCAACCTAATTCCTTGATTCGGTCATTATTCTGTATTTTTTGGAAATTTGGTTTTGACATGGATATGTTTTTTTGCTGGGGGTCTATACTTTTTTGGTGTAACGGTATTTTCACAGTAAATAATATAAAATTTTGACTAGCTCTAGCTTTGCTTGTGTTGCTTGGATCAGAAATTTGATGACAGTTCTTGTCAAAAATTTAGTGTAAAATATTTTTGTTTTACAACATTTGTCACTAGGGTCTACTGTTTAGGATCTATGCTCCTTTGAAAGGAAAAAAGTTACTTTTTGTCTAAATTTTTTTAAGTGTTGGATCTTCTTTGACACGCTCTAGCTCTATTGGTGTTGCTTGGATCGAAAATTTGCTGACATTTTCTTCATCAGAAACTCAATGGGGAATATTTTTGTTTTATAGCATTTGTTGCAAAGACCAACCGTTTAGGAGCTATATTGATTTGGATGAAAAAAGTCACATTTGAAAACCCTATTTTTTCTAAACTTTGTTTATTTTGAATAATCATTGACTGTTAATTAAATTATTGATTTAAGTAATTTCATCCTTTTAATTCTGAAATGTAAATTGGGAAAATCAGTAGATTATAGATAGACATTCATGATCTATTGTTTTTCCCAATCAGGGAGAAATTGATTTTTTTTCAGTTTGAATATAATTATATTAGGAACATATTCATAGAGTTAGTCTTTCACCCTTATAAAGTTTAATCTATATATTTTTTAGTAATGTATTGGAAGTTTGTAAAATGGGTATTTATTTTATATTCATAATTAAGATTATAAAAATATAAGTTATTTATAAGATCATAACATCCAATGAAATAAATACACTTGCCTAAGTGCACCAGCTTTTAGTTCCATTTTAAGCAAAAATATATGTTAAATAAATAAAATCTAAAATGGACAATAATCAGTTCAAACCTGATAACTATAATCTCAACTAGGGAAGAAAGGAAAAAAAAAAAAAACCTACAGAAAGCTCATTAATAAAAAGTTCACTGAATTAATTCAAATCAAATTTAATTTGGAGCAATAACAGATTATATTTAACTAGAATAGTCAAATGCTCAAGCTTTTTTTTTTTTTTTTTTTTTTTTTTTTTTTTTTTTTTTTTTTTTTTTTTTTTTTTTTTTTTTTTTTCTTTCTTATTTGGGCTTAACATCCTTATTAACTCCATACTAGGGAAAGACTTAAGCTGAATAAGGTGTATTAAATGGTTCTATAAACTGGCATTGGCAATGGTGATCTTTTCAGTCTTGAGAATTTTAGTAATATCATTACTAAATAGATAAAGAGTATGTCTATATATGTCATGCATTTCCTATAATTAATTTGATTTATGAGAATGGGAAAATGGTATTAACAATAGGGAGGGGGAGAAATAAAAAATAATTGAACCTAAAATAAAAAAGGATAAACACATCAATGGTGGGGTCTTTCCTATTTTAATAATTTAGTATTTCCTGAGGCTGGCGTATATTACTTTTTTTTATTCAACTTTTACAATATATAATTGATTGCATATATAGGCATGTTTTACATTAGACTCCCTTTGATCATGGAAGAACTGAGAAGTAATTAAAATGATCGAATTATGAACCCAATTATATCCTATGTGAAACTGGCTCTAGGTTTCCAATTACAGAGCACAATTTGCTTATTGTAAACATTGTAATGTCATACAAATTTTTGTTTTTAGATGATTCCCCTGGAACCTGACTAGACTTAAATTAGTAATGTAGCCTTTCTGGCCTTTTGATCAATAAAGTTGTAGAAATACTCAACTTATGTTTTAATTGAGATGAGTAATCGTTAGGTAAAGTATAGTTTAAAGAAAAGGAGCTCTTCAGCGGGCTACCTGACCCACTGCTCCCAGAAGTTTTGGTCCATCTTGTAAACTTAATGCGCAAAAACAGTACGTCATAACATCGAAAAGGAAATGGTTGTTATTTTACATTATTTAGGCTGTGTGCGTAGTTCCAACGGCGTTTTCAATATCACGCTCCCGATAAAAACACGCAACTAGGAAAACGTGCTTCCAGCCTTATAAGCCTTGCTCATGTCCCAATAGCGGAAAAAGGAAAAGAAATCATAGAAGAGTTCAATGAAAAATTGAATATGTATATGAACTTCAAAATCCTCTTTGATTGCCTTTAGAATGGGCATGCTCCTGTATACTCTAGCTGTAAACGTATAACGCTTCAAAGTAAGGTATAAGGTATACGAGGTTTCTCTATTGCATTATATAATCAGACAATTTGGATTCTGTTCAACAATCACCAATGAAAATACCCGATATTGTGAAGAATTGTGTAAATAACTCGTTTCACTCTAAAAAGTTATTGAATTGTCCCTACCTGTCTCAAAAATTTGTGAGTTCCCAACTCCACCACGCCTTTCCTAAGACATTGTATGGCCTATAGTCCTAGTTTATATAACTTAGAACATGGTTTTATTTTCCGTTGAAACATTAGTAATTTATTCATCGTTTATCACATTTAAATATATTAAAAAGAATACTATGAATTCCTAAAAATATGCCAAATTATACGATTTATATTGCCGTATAAGATGCATATCGTCCCTACATATGGTGTTCGTAAATAAATTTATAAATTATCAAAACGAAAGAATATTTGAGATTGTTAAAAAAAAATTATGGGGAGAAAATTTGCATGTTTACTCATTAATGAAATTTGTAGATAAGTGCGGTGCAGAATTCTTAGAGGGGATCGAACTATCGTTAGTCAGCTCTAAATATGTATAATGTGTACTAAACAACTCATATTTGTAAAATTAGATTATCATTATTTCGATACCTGGGCCTTACTCTCTCTTTTGTCTCCCATGACATGTTTAAATGTTTCAATTCCCATGTCTCTTGTATCTATATCTACTTCTTTTTTTTTGTCTATTCAAATTTAATTTTCACGAGTGATTACAAATATATTAATAAATTCTATTTCTTCCTAACTTGGAAAAACAATAGATCATGGATATGTCTATTTATAATCTGTTACTGATAAGGAAACTGTCGTCAAATTTTCGATCTGAGCAACACCAACAGTTCTAGAGCGTGTCAAAACGTTTGGTTTTTTGAAGGTGAAAAGGTTGCCAGGAAGGCGCTTTACGTTAGACAAAAAAAAAACAAAAAAACATTTCAATTTCTCCCTTATTGGGAAAAATAATAGATCATGGGTATGTCTATCTATAATCATAAATGTTATAAAAAAATAAAAGTATTTTCATTAAATTTCTTTAAATTATCGATCCGAGCAACACCAACAGAGCTAGAGCGTGTTAAAATGTTATTTTTTGATGGTTAAAAAAATACATTACAACTTGACTTTTTTCATTTGAAATAATTACACTAAAAAAATATAGATCTCTAACCTATGATCATATCCCTATCAAATTCAACAGATAAATATACCCAATTAAACAATATTTCTGCCTACCGCTACACAGTGGGGCTATTCTTGAATCTAGCGGGACAAAAGTCTGAAAGCGATCGTATGAATAATGTAATATTTTTTTATGATGAACAACTAGAAATGATTAAAAAAAGGTTATTGAAAGATTGATAAAACATTTAAAATTTTATTTGTGACCTGTTGTTTTAATAAGGAAAAAAAACTTCACAAAACCATTTATTGATTTATCGATGATTATATAAATTGAATTTTAAAAATAAATGAATATGTCTGCTTTATGATTATAATGCCAATATTATGATTGGAAAAACTCCTCTGTCACAACTAACATATTCTCTGAAAATTTGTATAGTAATAAATAAATAGAATTCATAATAAATATAAATCAGGACAATGTGTTATCAAACTAAAACCTTTAACACTTTAATACTTAATTATTATCTTAAAACGAGCAGAACTGAAAACATTATATTGTTTTAAACTGAAAAGAAAACAATTGTCTATAATGACAAATCACTTGGAGATTATCACTATCATCACTATATTGACCACTAACAAGGGGAGGACACACTCAGTCTCTCACGGATCTTGTTGGCAATTTTTTTGGAGGTTCCTGGTCAAAAAAAATTAGACAGGTATTTTGCCGTTCCGACCAATGGGCCTTAGAAGCCGAGAAAAAAAAATAGCATTAAACTAATTTATTTTTTTTCTCGAGTTTAAAAAATGATATCGACATGATTCTTGCACCATAATTTTCAGTTTTAATTGCGAATCAAAGGAAAAATACAGTCGCTCCATAGATTTTGGTTTAGATTAATTAAATTCTAAAAAAATGATTAGTTTTTCAAGCAAACAACCTCTATTGATTTTTTCACACAAAAATTGAGGTCAGATTCTAATTCAGCACCCTCAAAAACATTAAAAAACGGTTATTCAACAAAATCAAAAAATATCATTTTTTTTTCACCCTCTTCCAGGAAAATGAAATTTTAAAACCGATTATTGGTTACATACATTTAAATTGCCATTACTTTGTCATGCAATTCACTGGTTGGTATCGCTGGAAAGAGGAGAGTCTCAGCTTTCTTTTGATGTATATAAATGTAAAATTCGATGAACAAAAACCTATTAAAAAAATTGGAAAATCCGAAAAACATTTTGATTTTTAACTTGAGTTTGAAACCAGATAGGATGATGAACCCAAATACATTTCAAGCGTATTACCACCCTATATTTTGTGTAAAAAAATAAAGTTGATACGTTAAACCGTCTAAGCGTAATTCATGTTTTTATCAATTTAAACAAAAGTTGCCTATTTGGTCAGGCAAACTTTGAAGCTTACAAACTTTTATTTTTCTATTTGGATGAAATTTCGTATTTAAGGGTTCTCTTGAATGCTGAATTCGAACCCGATATCGGTTCTTGTGAAAAAATTATATTGAATATACTTCCCTTGAAAAATTTTAGCTTTTACACTGTAAAATGTGATAGAAAATTCTTTTAGCCCTAGAATTCCATCTCAGCACCCTCAAAACTCAGGAAACGTATGTATATATATAGATATCAATAAAAAAAAAAAAAAAAAAAAAAAAAAAAATATATATATATATATATATATATATATATATATATATATATATATATATATATATATATATATATACTAATTGGGAGAAAATAATTTGTTACTTTAATTATTATTAAAATAATTATAATTATTAATTATTTATTGTAATGATAACTTATTACAAATTAATATTTACATTATATACAGACAGAACCACATATTAGATTTGATTGTAAAAATAAATAAAAAATAATAATTGTAAATAATTAACATTTTATACCTATACCTTATACCATTTGGTAGGCAACTTTTGTTTAAATTGATAAAAACATGAATTACGCTTAGACGGTTTAACGTATCAACTTAATTTTTTTACACAAAATATAGGGTGGTAATACGCTTGAAATGTATTTGGTTTCATCATCCTATCTGGTTTCAAACTCAAGTTAAAAATCAAAATGTTTTTCGGATTTTCCAATTTTTTTAATAGGTTTTTGTTCATCGAATTTTACATTTATATACATCAAAAGAAAGCTGAGACCCTCCTCTTTCCAGCGATACCAACCAGTGAATTGCATGACAAAGTAATGATGATTTAAAGGTATGTAACCAATAATCGGTTTTAAAATTTCATTTTCCTGGAAGAGGGTGAAAAAAATGATATTTTTTGATTTTGTTGAATAACCGTTTTTTAATGTTTTAGAGGGTGCTGAATTAGAATCTGACCTCAATTTTTGTGTGAAAAAATCTATAGAGGTAGTTTGCTTGAAAAACTAATCATTTTTTTAGAATTTAATAAATCTAAACCAAAATCTATGGAGCGACTGTATTTTTCCTTTAATTCGCAATCAAAACTGAAAATTATGGTGCAAGAATCATGTCGATATCATTTTTTAAACTCGAGATAAAAAATAAATTAGTTTAATGCTATTTTATTTATTTTTCTCGGCTTCTAGGGCCCATTGATCGGAACGGCAAAATACGTGTCTAATATTTTTTGACCAGGAACCTGCAAAAAAATTGCCAACAAGATCCGTGAGAGACTGAGTGTGTCTTCCCCTTGTAAGTAAGGGTGTCATACACGTGTCTGCGTCTGGTATTACAAGTAAATTAAGAAGACTATTACCGAAAGTCGTATTTTTCTCAGGTAGTAGTCTATATGAGGTAATTAAAGGATAAGACGAGATCAACAAATTATTCACAATGTCTGTGTTGGTTACTGAGAGAGACATTTTCCGAGGAAAATGTTCCCTGTATCTTTTTATCTTTTGTGTAGGCTTTTTTGGACGTCCTCTGTGAGTTGCCCAATTGCAAACTTTTTAATGATATAATTGAACAGAAATATTTTTTCTACCTATTTTTTTCTTCCTAAGGGAATTATTAAAACTGAAACCCCCAGCCCGCAACGCTTCAGCCAATTCCAACCGCGCAACTGAGAGTACTCCGCCTGAAACACAATTTTTGGTGCTACTGATAAATGGGCAAAAACGGGGAGTAAAGTGCAATATATTCACTATAATGAAATGTCTCCTGACACACAAAACCATAATTTAATATCTACGTTTACCTATGTAAAAAGTTTCAGATTAAAACATGAATATGTTTTTTTACTTGTGAACTTTATAAATGGCGTGCCTTCGGAGTATCTAAAATACCGTAAATATGAAAATAAATTGTACTAATACTTACTATTTTGAATGCAATTCATCGTGAACTGATAAAAATAAGAAAACTTATTACGATGTTTACTGTCGAGTGCTTGAAAGAATTCTAACTTTTTTTTTCTCTTTAATTTTATTAATCCACACCTGTCACTTATCATGTGACAACAAGCAGATATGATAATTGAAATATACTAGATAATTGGCATGTCAGGCATGAGGGAGGACAGTACCCAGCGGTACTCATTTCTAACATGGAACATGATATTTAATCAGTCTTAACTGAGTAGATCCCTCAGCCAACTCCTTTTTAGTCTCCTTTGGGTATTATCTGGCAAGCTTCTGGAGGCCATACTTTGTATTAAATTATTGATATATCCGTGAAGGTTGTCGTGAAGTCTTTTTTATAAAGTCTGGATGTGATCTTGTACCATGGGTATGTGCAAGTCTGTGTGTAAAGCTTTGTTATTGACATACCAGGGTGATTGTGTAATGAGTCTTAAAGTTTTTGACTGGAAAGTCTGTTTTTTTTTGATGTGTGTTTTTTTAGCTGTTCTGTAAATTTTTGAAGCGTACGTCCATAGAGGTTTTAATAAGTAAGTATATGTATTTAGTCTTTGTATTATTTTCAATTTAGATTTAATTTTAGGCTTACTAAAAGCGAAAAGCATATAGAAGCACAATCTAAACGGATGGAAGAATTAATAGTAGAAAATTCAAATCTAAAAACGAAAGTAGGAGAGTTGGGGATTCACCTGAATAGGGCTGAGCAAGGATTACTCCGTAAATCTATAGAAATCCGTGGCATCCCAATTCGCTCGGGGGAAACACCTGCGGCCATAGTGACAAGCATAGGGGCAGGTCTGGGTCTGAAGTTGAGCATAGAGGATATAGACCAGATCGAGCGCCGCAGACCAAGGAAAGAGGATACTCGTCCTCCACCTGTTATAGTTCGTTTCGTGAGGCAGACTCTCAGAGACGAACTCTTACAAAAAAGAAAGGTTAGGAGAGATTTTTCGATGGGGGATATGGGGTGGCCGGAGAATAACTCTCACCGCGTATATCTCGGCGAGGAGATGACTCCTACAAATAGACATTTGTACTGGCTCACCAGACAGAAGAGAATAGAGGGAAAAATCAAATACGTTTGGTTCGCCGTCGGGAGAGTGCGATGCCGTAAATATGATGGCCACCCAGTGGTTATCATTGATTAGCAACAAGACCTCGACGCCTTCTGACTTACCGGTCCTTATCTTCTTATCGGCCTACATAGGACTTTTTCACGGACTATATATATTGCTCTGCGGTTCTCGATATATCTATTAGTATTTTTACTCTTTTACTATTCTACATTAATTTTCTTTTATTCTAGTAAATCTAAATTTATTTTTGTACTTTTATTATTAGCTATTTTCATTTTTTTATTTTTATTTCATTACTCTAATAGTATTCTCATTATTATTTTCTATTATTTTTCAGAAGAATCTAACTGTTGCCTTATGTTACTATTTTTTTATACTAAATATTATTATTGGTATTCAACCAGTTATCTAAAAGTTTGCGTTTTCCCATCAGATACTATTCACTTCCCTATCTCTCCAAAATGACCAACATCCTAACTACCTGTCACATAAATGCCCAATCCTTATCTGCTCATTATGATGAATTCCTTCAATATTTTACCCGAAATTCCTACCATATTATTGCAGTGTCCGAAACTTGGCTCAAACCTTTCATTCCCTCTTCCTTCGTTTCCCTCCCTAACTACACACTTATCCGCATGATAGCCTCAAGTTCCGAATCCTTGAACGCTCAAATCCTACTGATCAACCTCAAATCGAGTTCCTTTTTGTAGAAATTTCCTACAAAACTCACCATCTCCTATACGTGGTAGTTTATCGCCCTCCTCAGGTTCCTTTTGACTCATTTTTCGAAACATCCCTATACAACTGTGTTCCTTTCTATACCAATATCATTATTTCAGGAGACCTGAATTCCAATTTCCTCTCTGACTCACGTGATAAACTGTTCCTTGAAAACCTATTTTTTTCCCTACATCTCTTTATAGTTCCGTTCTCCCCAACCCACCACACTTCGTCGTCTGATACCTGTCTTGACTTGTTGATTATTGACTCAGAAGGGGACCTCCTCGCTTCTTCCCAGTTACCTGTTCCTTTCCTATCATCTCATGATCTAATTCAAATATCTTATATCCAAGCACCTTCGTTCCGCCCGAAAACTATTGCTTTCCGCAATATAGAATCCCTAACCCGTGAAAAGATCCTTTCAGAGATTGAAGCTCAGAACTTGAATGGAATTTATACCGCCTCCTCGATTGACCCCATGGTAAACATCCTCACCACAAACCTCTTAAATATCCTTAACATCCATGCACCTCTCAAATCCTCCTCCTTTCGTCGTCCGCCTGCTCCTTGGATAAGTCCAGAAATCAAACAGCTCCAACGAAATCGAGATGCAGCACGTAGACGATTCAGACGCACGAGGATGACTAACGACTACCAAACATTCAGGATGCTTCGTAACTTGACACAAGCCTCGATTCGTCGAGCAAAATCCACTTATTTCCATGAAGCCCTCTCTTCTGCTCCTGATTTCAGATCGAAATGGCATCTCCTCCGTAAAAGTTTCCCTTCCTGATTCACGCACATCTCCATCTACCTATCCGGTATCTCCTGATGAACTAAATTCATATTTTGTTTCTTCCTTCTCTTCTGATTCTCTTCACCCTTCCTCCCATTCTACCTCAGCTCCTGCATACAACGATGCTAATTTTTATTTTTCCTACATCTCCCCCTCTAAACTTATTTCCTCAATAATGAAGTCCAATTCCAATTCTACCGGCATAGATGAAATCCCTATAAAATTGATAAAACTGTGACTTCCCGAAATTACACCAGTCCTCTTATTCAATACAATTTTTCCCTTCAAAATTCAGTATTCCCTACCTCCTGGAAAAAAGCCCTAATTCATCCTATAAATAAAACATCGAATCCCACATCTCCTAAAGACTATCGCCCGATCTCCATCTTATCTAACCTCTCTAAACCCTTAGAAAGATTAGTACAATCACAGTTATCCAACTTCCTTGAAGCATCCAATCTCCTCGATCCCCTACAATCTGGTTTTCGACCCGGCTACTCTACAAAATCTGCTCTCCTCAAAATCACAAATGACATGTTTACTGCCATAGACGAAAAAAAACTGACTGCACTGATACTTCTGGATTTTTCTAAAGCGTTTGATTCCCTGGACCACTCTATCCTTTTTTCCAAATTAGAATCTTTAAATTTCTCCTTCAGTTCCATCCGCTGGTTTCAGTCTTTCCTTTCTCACCGTTCCCAAGCAGTTAAAATACCTAACCAATCTTTATCTACTTTTCTCAATATTACTTCTGGTATTGCTCAAGGGTCCAGCATTTCTTCTCTCCTTTTCAATACCTACATCAACGACCTACCTAATTCAATTAATCACTGTTCCTATCACCTCTACGCAGACGATTCCCAAATCTATCTTTCCTTTCCTCCTTCCGAGCTACCTTCTGCTTTCGCCAAAATTCCAGAAGACCTGAATAGAATTAGTTCCTGGGCGACCTTAAACAAATTACAATTAAATGAACAGAAAACTCAGGTCATTATAATAGGATCTAGCTCCCTCCTTAGTGCATACACCCATTATCCTCCCCTAATCCTAAATGATCATCCTATCCCTTTCAATTCGTCTGTTAAAAATCTCGGAATTATTTTTGATCAGACCCTTTCTTGGAAATCTCAGATTGCCCAAATCTCCCGCCGTTCTATAGGTCTACTTAAATTATTCCATCGATCCCGTCACCTTCTTCCCCAGTCAACTCGTAAGCTTCTAGTATCCTCCCTAATATTTCCTTACCTTGATTATGGTTGTATAGTTTATGGTGGTCTCTCGACGGTTCTCGAAGACAGATTGAAACTAATTATGAACTGCTTTACCAGATTTGTCTTCGATAAACCGAGGCGCTCCCACGTTTCCTTCCTCTATTCCGAATTAAACTGGCTTTATCCTATATTCCGTAGAAAATATTTCCATGGATCATTCCTTTACCAAATTATCAGCACCATTCATCCTTCCTATATTTACAGTACGCTTCAATTCAGATCGGCAATCAAGGCATTGAACACAAGATCCCGTCTTTCTGATCTATATACCCCATCCCATAGAACTACTGCATTCCAGCGCTCTTTCCTATTCCGCTCAACCATCCTATGAAATTCCATCCCTTCTCATATTAGACAAGCGAAATCTCTAAAAACATTTAAATTCCTTTATTTCCAGTACCTCTTCCTAATCCAAGGTGACGCTTACTAACAATATATGTTCTCAATTAAACTATATCTAACTCTTTCTGAAACACACTCAGTGTTACCAATTAAATAATTTTTTCTCACTCCGAATACAACATTTAGGTTCTTATATTGTATATAATTAGTATTGTATCACAATAACCTATTTATTATTTCATTTGTAGAATGTCTTCTTATTTTCCTGTTCATATATTACATTATTATCTATGTATACATTATCATTGTTATATTAATATTTCTTCTTTATTTTATGATTTTTTTTTTCGTCTTATTTATTCAACATGTCTCTGATCAGATGTAACTAATATCATTTCTTTCTGTACAGTTTGTTATTCTTAGGGGTCTTGGTCCCAGAATAAAATTATTTTTCTATTTCTATTTCTATTTCTAGATCGTTTATGTAGAAGTGGATATAAAAGTCTCAGTATTTTGTTAAGGCTTAGGCGTTTCTGTTTCACATGGGCCCCATGTCATCCTGTCGAACATTAGGCCTAAGTATTGAACAGTGTCAGTCTGTTTAATTGGAACATTGTTAATAGAATTCTAACTTAATTCTTGAATCGTACAGAATTAAAGTGGTATTAGTTGGTTATTTATTAAATTGCTTTATTGACATTGCCTCAGTCTGATTCACTTTGTTTCATGTCTTCCAACATTCAGCCTGTTAGATCAACTACTTTCTGCATAAAAAAATCAAACTTCATTTTTGGACATTTGTACCGCTAGAGTCACGGAATGGCCCCACAGTGCGCGGTAACCAACGCTTATGTATAACAGTTAAGTGATGCGGGTTTTAGTATCCAAATAGTGAAAGGCGATCCTGATCAGTCAATGTTATTAATTGTTATTGTGGTGGCTTAACGTCTATTTGCTCCCCAACAAATGCAGGAAGAATGTGTTATCCTACAGGTTACCAATCTACTAGTGGGAAGGTCAGGACTCATTCCTTGGGACTACCACAAAGTAAAAGCACCTAATTCATTAACAAGTCTTTATCACAACTGTTTAAAATTATAATTATGTTCAGATTAATTGCGTCCTCTGAATGGGAATAATATCCAAAAACCACACTTATGGCAAGCAAGAGATCTTTGGAAAAAAAATGTTTAAATTAAAAACAATTCACTATCAATTATTCAAAATATTTATGTTTGTTAGATATATTAGATATATGTATTTCAAAAGTGACGCAACTCTAAAATCTCCATTATTTTTTTTTTTAGAAAATAAACAAAAAATTGAACGGAAACTATTATTATTGCTTAAAAATACCAAATGTATTATTTTCTCCAGATTCAGATTTAATGCCACCTAGATGTGCCCAATTACCATAAAAACATTTGCTATATTCTCATTTGAAATATTCAGAATACAAGGCAAACTTTTGATTAATTTTCTATCTGAAACTTGTTTTATTGCTGTTGAATATTTTTGAGTTAATCCCAACTTGTCATTTGTAACATGATACAAGTTTTTACGGGGAATAAATCAATTTATAGAGCTTAACCATTGCTCTGTTAACTTTTAACAAATATTTTATTTATTTTATTTTTTTTGCGAAAAAGACCAAACATGATCTCGTAAAATTTCACTTTTGGTTGGCGTGTTTGCGCTTCTCCTAGGCAGCCGTTAATTTTTCTCTCATTAGGGCTACAATTATTTCATTGATACTTATTAAATATATATATATATATATATATCATATATATATATATATATATATATATATATATATATATATACGCTTTTTTTTTTTTTTTTTTTTGAGGAGGTTCACTATTTCAGGGTTAGCTCTGTAATAACAAGGTATATAATGATATACCTTCTTGATAATGATGTTGATTAAAGAATAGTAACCGGTAATGAACTGTGTGAGTCAGTTTTCATGCGTTTGGTATTAAGCACAGTAATCTAAAAAAAAAAAGTTCTCCAAAAATGATAAAGGAGACATCAGTCAACTGTTTAGCTTAGTTTCCAAGACATCTTATCAAGTACTCCAGACTTATTATCGTTATTATGGCTACATGATAACATCACTGTGTCTTAAAATGGTTATGTGAACTATTTTTTTAAAATATTGTAGATCTTTGAATATATCTTTTTAATGATCCAGTACTTCCGTGTTCCTTGGAATTTTACATATTAGAAAAACAGTATGCTTCATTAAGTACGAATAGTATGCTTCAGTAAGTACGCCAACAAATTTTACTTACACATTTATTACATCATATTTATTTTTATTTAGAAAACCACCTAATTGAAATATTCTAGTGTATCTAAATTATAATTTTTTTTTTTGTCGGGGTTCTCCATGGTAGTATCCTAGATCCCACCCTCTACACGGTGCTTACAGCGACTCATCCTAGCCCCGTCCTCTCCTTGCAGGCTGATGACATATGTTTGTTTTAACCAAATAATGATCCTTTAATTCCATCCCAAACACTACAATTTCATATTATAAACCTAACAGTGTAGAAATCGGAGGATTAAAATAAATCCAAAGAAATCGCATCCAATAACTTTTGCCTTTCATCGTAAACCTAAGACATCCTCTCCTACAGTATCCTTTAGTAATACTCCACTGAACCCTGTTGAACAGATACGCTACCTAAAACTCCATTTGGACTAACTTCCGTATTAAACTGCAAATCCATAATCAGTAAATCTTAAGAAGTTATTGACATTATAATATTATTCAACACATTCAGTTGTATTTATGGTATACGATAGTTAATATAAATAAATAATTAAAAAAACAAAACAACTTCTTTGAATAAAAAATTTACCCACGAACTGTTTAAATTCATTTTGATTTAATAACAAAAATGTCCATAATTCCATTACCCCTTAACCAATTCAAAGCAAATTCATATAGCTGATAATATGACCTGATGTAAGAAATCTGCTTGAACTAGATTGGTCATACATGTTTTAAAACTTATGTTATATCAAAAACTCGTTTTCTATTGGGTTGTCCGGAAATGAATGCAGGATTTCATTTTTAAACCAAAACCTGATACATTACTTTTATCCTACGTCGTAGTTTCTGCCCAAAAATCCTATTAAATAAGTTCCCATTACCCAGATCTTATACAGTGTGATATCTTGGTTTCATCGTACAAGGGTAACTCACAAATTTGAATGCTGACTTTTGTGTGGGTTGTAGAGACCTATGATAGTGCAAAACTATAGTTTTATCCGCCATTAAGCATTGGAAGACAAGAAAAAAAATATGAAAATCACGTTTCCTTTTTTTTCTCAGCTCTCAGTTAAGATAGAGAAATATTTTTTTCACGTAACATTGCAGTTTTGTATGCTATCTCTTTTCCACAACCAAAACCTTATAAATAATCTCTTTAATAATAATATCAGGTTTTGGTTTAAACATGAAATTAATTTCCGGACAACCTAACACAGAGATATGTCTTTTTTGGGGCTCGATGGCCGAGTGAGATGGGGCGAGGGTCTTCAGCGCGCTCGATATTGAAGGTCGTGGTTTCGAATACCACCAAATTTATTTCGTGGTGAACCCACGAATAAATCTTGACCTTCCCACCCATAGGTGGGTACCACAAATAGGATAACCCTTCGTTCCTTCCCTACTTGGAGTACATCAGGACGTTAAGCCCAAATAAACAAACAAACAAACAAGTCTTCTTTTTTTTCGTGTGCTTAATCGAAATCTGGCGTAAATATTAATATTAGACTTTTCCACTTGTTCTACATTAAATTAAAAATGTTTTGGTGAAAGAATTATGAGGTTACCATTACATTCTTTTCATACTTTTAGTCGAGATTTAAATAAGATTTTCAAACTGGGTTTAATTTTTTTTCTCAACTCCTAGGACTCATTGGACGAAAAGAAAAAATATTTACAAACTTTTGTTTCAATACAGAACCAAAAAAAATTAATTTATATCATAAACGGCCTCGGACAGTTCGGAAGTTCTGATTAAATTTCATAAATATTCTTTCCGCCTTTATAAATTAGGCAGTTTATTTTACAATTAGAGTATCTGGTGAGTAAAGTCCTTCATCCCCGTCGTTTTCCAGTTATTCCAATACCTAATAACTTTGCTTTTTCCTCCCAATTACATTTGAAGTAATTTAGAATTCCTTGGTTTAAGAAATATTTAATGCAATCCATCCTCTTATAGTTCATGTATCCGCTTATAGTTTCATGCAGGGTTTTTTAAAACTTTTCCACAAATATTTCCCTTTTAAGTCCCATAAGCGACTATCCTAAACATCCAAGCTGAGCTAAACATGATATTGTTACGGTTAGGTGAGTTTGGTGGTGCTGTGGGCATGGGCGAGCAGGTAGCCGAAAAGGGCGGCAAATGGCCTGGAAGGGTCACGGCGGGCCAGAAGGCCCTAGATTTGTAATCTGGCCAGATCTAGAATGTTCGGCGTAGCTTTAAATAGGCCGACTCCTAGCCTAGTGAGGCAGTATCCATGTGTCAGTGATCAAGTAACGATCAATCAGTCAAGTGTCAGTGACAGTTCAGTCATTGAGTTAGTGACAGTGATTAACAGTGTCAGTGAGTGTAGTAACAGTCTCTGTGTGTCAGTGTAATAGATTCTT
Source organism: Euschistus heros (assembly GCA_003667255.2). Classification (NCBI taxonomy): domain Eukaryota; kingdom Metazoa; phylum Arthropoda; class Insecta; order Hemiptera; family Pentatomidae; genus Euschistus; species Euschistus heros. Next base: position 2,389,659 of record RCWM02000078.1, on the reverse strand, counting down.
ATGTATAATTGTGACATCTAGTATTAAGATATTAAAGATAAGTATTGTGTAATATACATATTAGTGTAATTAGACCTAAGTATAATTGTTATTAGATTAAGTAGCTTAAGTGACCTATTTGTATTTATTAAGTTGTAAATAAATTAGTGTTTAGTATTTAAGTTGTGATTTGATTAGTCATACCCCCAGTGGCCCGTAACAATTTGGTGTCAGAAGTGGGATTACAGTTGAATTGCTATTGTTTGTCCTGTATTTGTGTTTTGTAATAATTGGGCTACTGGAAAATGGCTACTCAAAGCGTTAGATTAAATGATTTAAAAGTTGCAGATTTGAGGCGGGAATTGGAGGAGCGCGATCTGCATACCTCCGGATCAAAAACTGTGTTGCAGCAGCGTTTGCGCCAGTTTTTTATAGACTCGGGGGAAAACCCAGATTGCGTTAATTTTGAGACCGAATTGAGCAGATTATCTGCAACTTTTAAAACTGAATTAGGCAATGTAAGAAATGAATTAGGTAATGAATTAGGCAATGTTGAAAACAAATTAGGTAATGTGAGAAATAAATTAGGTAATGAGTTAGGTAATGTTAGGAATGAATTAGGTAAAGAGTTAGGCAATGTTGAAAACAAATTAGGTAATGTACAAAAAGAATTGAGTACTGAGTTAAGTAATGTTAAAGGTAATTTAAGTACACTAGAATGTAAGCTAAGTACTGTAGAAAATAAGTTGATGGAGACTGTGGACAAAAAGTTAGCCGATGTAGAGTGTAGGTTAGGAGAGAAGGTTTGCTCGATTGAAAATGACCTAAGTTCATTTAGGTCAAGAGTAGAAGACCTTGAGGGACGCATGAGCAACCCACCGAAGGACGACAGCGACAGATCCTCCGAGAGCAGCTCTCACAACACCATTCGGCTTGCCAATGCTGGGACGCCACCAACACACAACATCATTCCAGTGTTCGACGGAAAGACACAGTGGGAGGATCATATGACTCTCTTCGAGACAGCGGCTTCGATCCATGGATGGTCTCAAGAGACCCAGGCTTCAACGTTGTGCCTAGCCTTGCGTGGAGACGCCTTGGGAGTACTCCAGGGGATGCCAATGACGGAGCGGTCCAAATACGGGGAGCTGGTGAGAAGACTGGAAATGCGGTTCGGCCACCGCCACATGGACCAGCTATACCGCTCACAACTAAGAAACCGGATCCAAAAGAACACTGAGACGCTACAGGAATTCGAAGCTGATGTCGCCCGGCTTGTGAGGAATGCCTACCCATCGGTCACCGATGATGTATACGAGAGCCTGGCGGTAGACAAATTTCTGGACGGACTTCGGGACCCGGAGACACAACAAGCTGTGAAACTCGCCCGGCCAAAGACTTTAGGGGATGCTTTATCTCAGGCCATGGAGTTTGAGGCGGTCGTGCAGCGGAAGCAGAGCCTGTTGTAGTCCCCAGCATAGAAGACATAATAAAAAGGGTCTTGGAGGCCCTCAGGACTCGTAAGAAGGAGATTCGCTGTTGGGGCTGCGCCCAACTGGGACACCCTAGAAGCAAGTGCCCGTCCAATAAAAGAGAAAAGCCTCAGGAAAACTAAGGAGGGTTGGTGAGAAGGGGCAACTGCCGACCCGTAATGTGAAAGGCCCCAGGAAGACTATCAGAGTGGCATCAATAGGAAACAAGACGACCAGTTTCTATGTGGATGGGATGGTGAACGGACAGCTGCGAAGCCTTCTACTGGACACCGGCGCAACGATGACAATCCTGAGCCCGAAGACGGTTCCCGCTGAGCAGATCTCACCAACTACTTGGGCACTACGGACAGCCACAGGACAGCCAGCCCAGGTCTACGGGGAGACAGTTGCCACCTTCCTCATTGGAGGTCAATTTCTGAAGCACCGTGCTCTCGTGGGCGAAGTAGATGAAGAAGTCATATTGGGCACGGACTTGATGATTGAATACGGGCTCAAACTGGATATGGCAAGGGGTGTGGTGACATTAAGGGATGAAGAGATCATCCTCCGACGGGGCAAGGACCTCTCTTCACGAGTGCTCTTACTAGAGGACACCATTCTACCCGCAAGGGGCCAGGTTTGACTCAAGGGACTTTTGAAGGTCAACTATCTGAAGGTGAATGTGTGGTACTAGAGCCCGGAAGGTACGAAGAAAAGGAGCTCTGACGAGGCGTGCTGGTCGCCAGGTCTCTCGTTAAGGTTGGACGCAACACTCCAGTTCGTCTAATGAACCTAAACAGTTTTCCGGTAGCACTGAAGAAAGGAGCACTGATTGGGGAATGTACAACCGCTACCTCAGTCGTAAGACAGCTGCAACGGCATTCTACTAATCGACGAGAGCTCTCGGAAGAATTATCCAGATTTGTGGAGGAATCATGCCGTGATCTTTCACCTGAACAAAGTGAGGAAGTGCGCAACATGGTTACCCAATGGCAGGATGTCTTCGAGATCAGCTCAGGACCTCGGGGTAGAACAAACATCGTCCAGCACAAGATTGACACCGGAGATACCAAGCCCATCCGACAGGTTCCGAGAAGGCTACCGTTAGCCAAACGAGACGAAGCAGAGAGAATTATTAAAGAGATGGCGGCTGATGGTGTAATTGAGCCTTCGAGTAGTCTCTGGATGTCTCCTGTTGTACTGGTGAAGAAAGACGGCAGTACGAGATTCTGCGTCGACTACCGCCTTCTTAACAATGTCACCAAGAAGGACAGCTATCCGCTTCCAAGGATCGACGATACGCCGGACACCTTGGGAGGCTGTAAGCTGTTCTCTACTTTGGACCTCCGCAGTGGATATTGGCAGGTTGGATTGACTCCTGAGGATAAGGAGAAGACAGCATTCTCAATCGGCACGGGACTCTGGCAATTTACGGTAATGCCGTTCGGGCTTTGCAATGCTCCTGCAACATTCGAGAGGCTGATGGAAAATGTGCTGAGAGGTCTTTTATGGGAGACGTACCTGATATACCTAGACGATATCATTGTGCTAGGAAACTCCTTCAACCACCATCTGAAGAATCTCGAGAAGGTCTTCGAACGGCTGCGTGCAGCCAATTTGAAGCTGAACCCAAAGAAGTGCAACCTCTTCCGGAGCCAAGTAAACTACCTGGGGCATGTTGTTTCTGACAAAGGAGTCGCCGTTGACACAGAGAAGATTACGGCCATCACCGACTGGCCGGTACCTCGCGACAAGCACGAAGTTAGGAGTTTCCTCGGGCTCTATACCTACTACAGGAGGTACGTGAAAGGGTTTGCTAGCATTGCAAAACCCCTAACCAGGCTTACCGAAGAAAAACGCACTTTCCATTGGGACCTCGAGTGCCAAAAGTCCTTCGAGGAGCTGAAAAACAGGCTTTCCTGTCCTATCCTAAGCTATCCACGCACAGAAGGCAAGTTCATACTCGACACTGACGCTAGTAACACCGCTATTGGAAGTGTACTTTCCCAGTTGCAAGACGGGGAGGAAAGAGTAATTGGCTACTTCAGCAAGGCACTATCAGCCCCAGAACGCAACTACTGTGTCACGAGGAAGGAGCTTCTGGCAGTTGTAAAATCCATAGAGCACTTCCATAAATATCTGTACGGAAGAAGGTTTCTCCTGAGAACGGACCACGCGGCTCTAATGTGGTTACTGCGATTCAAGTCACCAGAAGGACAAGTTGCGAGGTGGATTGAGCGCCTTCAGGAATATGACTTTGAGTCTGTTCATCGCTCGGTAAACACTCATAAGAATGCAGATGCACTCTCGAGGAGACCTTGTATCGAAAAATGCAGCCACTGTTCCCGGCAAGAGGAGAAGCAGGCGACAGTGATGAGGACTAATGTTGTTATCGACAGTTGGCAAGATGCAGAGGTGTCGAAGGAACAAGACGAGGACCCTGATTTGAAACCAATAAAGCAGTGGAAGCTTTCAGGGCAAAGAAGACCACCCTGGCAGGATGTTGCTCCAATGTCGAAGAATACAAAAACGTACTGGGCTCAATGGGACTCTATTCTAGTGGACAACGGGCTGCTGAAGCGAGCATTGGAGAACACAGAAGGAGATCAGCGCAGACTACAGCTCATCTTCCCAAGGAAAAAAGTGCCTGAAGTGCTTAGGGAACTTCACGACGGAGTATCTGGCGGCCACCTTGGAGTTCACCGTACATTGGAAAAAGTACGTGAGCGTTTCTATTGGGCTAATCTTAAAGAAGACGTATTAGACTGGTGCAGGCGCTGTGCGACGTGTGCGGCCTCCAATGGACCGATGAGGAGAAAGAAGGCCCCTATGAAGAAGTATAACGTGAGAGCTCCATTCGAGAGAATAGCAGTTGACGTCGCTGGCCCTTTCCCTTTGACTGATGAAGGTAACCGATACATTCTTGTGGCCATGGACTACTTCTCTAAGTGGGTGGAGGCTTATGCCCTTCCGAATCAGGAAGCCGTCACAGTTGCGGACGTTCTTGTGAAATTAGCTCGTCAGCAGGTTTGGAATACCAATGGAGCTTCTCACTGACCAGGGACGGAATTTTGAGTCTGCAGTCTTCTCCAAGATGTGTGAGACACTAGGAATGCGCAAGACTAGGACGACGCCTCTTCACCCGCAATCTGATGGCATGGTAGAGCGCATGAACAGGACCATGGGTCGGTATTTGTCTAAGGTTGTCTCCGACCACCAGAGGGACTGGGACCAGTACCTTCACCTATTCCTTCTAGCCTACCGCAGTTCAGTTAATGAAACGACAGGGCAGACCCCCGCCAGAGTGGTGTTTGGCAGAGAACTTCGCTTGCCCTGTGATCTGAAATTTGGTTTCAAGCCTGATGAAGAAGTCGCCGGGGAAGATTATGTCACGAATCTAAGGATGCGAATGAATGCTATCCACGAAAAGGTTCGTTCAAACATTCAAGAAGCAAGCGACAGAATGAAGGAGCGTTACGACATCAGGGGAGAGAAAGGTGGCTTCCAGCCTGGGGACTTGGTATGGCTACATGATCTCCGGAGAAGGCAAGGCTATTCACCCAAGCTTCAGAGATCCTGGGATAGCCCGTATGAGATCATAGACAGAATTAATGACATCATCTATAGGATCAGGAAGCAGCCAAGAGGAAAACCCAAGGTAGTCCAATTTAATAGACTGGCCCCGTTCAAAGGCCGACATGGCCCAACCGAAGACCAACAAGTGAGGCATCTCTCTCACTTTAAGACCAAAAACGACTCAGTTGCGTGGCCTGAAGTTTTAGGTGCTCGTGGAGTGACTCAAACAATCTACAGAGACATCTTTTCTCTACCAGTGGCCCATTGCATCCCTGAAGATCTGAGAAACTCTCGAGGGATCGCAACTGTTTTCAGGAAGAAGTTTGCCGGAACTGAAGAATTAGAACAGCAAGGGTGCTTTCCAAGGGTGTTGGAAGGGCGCTTCACCAAACGCACGGAGGCCAGCATCTGTTTTACTTGGTTACCAAGCGTGCCTCCCATCAGAAATCAACGTACGGCGCACTACAGCGAAGCCTCAACGACCTGCGCAGCCAGCTTTTAAGACTGCATGTCACTAAGCTCGCCATCCCCAAGTTGGGCTGTGGATATGACGGCCTGGAATGGAAGACCGTAAGACACATGCTTGAAGAGACATTTGCCAACTCTGGGATAGTCATATTGGTGTGCACATTTAACCCCTGGAGATCAAACGGCGACTACTTCGAAAGAAGTTCATCGCAGCTAATTTCTCCAAACCGTGCTCTGGGGCAGAGCAATTTTAAGGAGGGGGCAGTGTTACGGTTAGGTGAGTTTGGTGGTGCCGTGGGCATGGGCGAGCAGGTAGCCGAAAAGGGCGGCAAATGGCCTGGAAGGGTCACGGCGGGCCAGAAGGCCCTAGATTTGTAATCTGGCCAGATCTAGAATGTTCGGCGTAGCTTTAAATAGGCCGACTCCTAGCCTAGTGAGGCAGTATCCATGTGTCAGTGATCAAGTAACGATCAATCAGTCAAGTGTCAGTGACAGTTCAGTCATTGAGTTAGTGACAGTGATTAACAGTGTCAGTGAGTGTAGTAACAGTCTCTGTGTGTCAGTGTAATAGATTCTTATGTATAATTGTGACATCTAGTATTAAGATATTAAAGATAAGTATTGTGTAATATACATATTAGTGTAATTAGACCTAAGTATAATTGTTATTAGATTAAGTAGCTTAAGGGACCTATTTGTATTTATTAAGTTGTAAATAAATTAGTGTTTAGTATTTAAGTTGTGATTTGATTAGTCATACCCCCAGTGGCCCGTAACAATATGTTCAAGACTAACGATAGTAATGGAAAGAAAATACAAAGGTGATATCACATTACTTCTAATAAATCCTGTTGTATGTGGGCGGTGTACCAGCTAGTATTGATAACAGATGAGGATTATATGCGATAATATTCTAGTGAGTAGGACTATAGTGTCGTGTGCTTTGCTGACTGAGTACAGCAACAGGGTGGTTGTCAACTCTAGTAGCTGAGGGCTGCTGTTCAAATGCACGATCACGTTCTACACGATACAGTTCAGTGTTGAAAGTCTCATCCAGTTATTTACTTCACTAGTAGAATGTGGACTTATATTGTCTAAAAAGCATCACTTCTTGAAAATGGTAGTCCATTAAACCGGCGCACAGTGGGACGAAACTATGTTTTTTCTGGACATCGCATATTGAGCCTCTAAATATTTTGCATCGACTTCAAATTTCATATGGGTATGTTTTCAAAGGTGTAGAATTCGAATCTAAAGTCAGTTTTTTTCCAACATTTCAGGACTTGGCTCTGTTAACCAATAGTGTGTCTAAAAAAATCTAATTTTCGTTTTTTCGTGTTTTGATTCAAGGGATATTATTTTCTATGATTTTTGATGTGCTCTATCGAATTTAAAAATCTGCAAGTCAATCAGTTTACCGTTGTGTGAGTTATACGTGTTTTATGCCTTTTTCGTCGATCGGATTTTCTAAAAAATTAAACAATTTGCGGTTTGTCAGAAACCTGATAGGTAAAAATTATTTTAAATATTGTTTCCAACCGAAAACGGAACTATTTAGTTATTTAATAGAAGTAATCAATTATAGCCCATAGGCTCCTACACTCTGGTTATCGAAATTTTATCGTTGGTTCAAATTCGTCGAGTCAGTGTCAGCATTCAGACCTATTCCGATATCAATTTTAAGCATTTTTATTGGTGAATATCTGTGGATAACATTTGTAAAGTCCATTTGTTGTAGCAAGTTGGACCACTTTTTTGTACAAATTGAATTATCAAAGTAAATCCAAATATTCTCCAAGGTCGCAAGTGGTCGCAGACCATTTCGAACTTGAGTTACTTTTTACAATCGATATTTTAATTTAAAATGGTTGTCGACTTAAACAAGTATAAACATTTTTCAAAAATCAATTTTTTGTTGAAATTTTCAAATTTAAATACATTTAATTTTTGAAATTATTATTATTACAGGAAAACGTTTTATTGCCAATTGTTTTATCATGCTAAAAACTATGAAAAGCAAAAAATTTCTATCGGATGTGCTAACAATTTCTAATGCAATATAACAAAACAGGAAATTTGTGAGAACCTTTCAAACAAACATAGTATATCGATGTTGATGTCCTGTTTGTACGTCAAAAAATTATGTTTAACGTACTGTTCTTTATCGACAATGACCACAGCAAACATTTAATAAGTGATTCAAGCTACAAATATAAATTTTTGTTTTCAACCAATGTTCAAAAAATTACATAGGCTCGTCCCACTATGCGACATGGGGGTTGAGAACGGAGGCCCTGAAGGTTCCATATAAAGGCGCAATTTTGCCTATTATTACTTAAGGCATGGAAACGTGGCATCCAGGAATCCAGATTAAGTACAACCAGGCATAGCTGGAAAGGGTCCAGAGGCTAATAGCACTCAAAATTATCAAAAGTTTTGCGGACACTTTCTGACGAAGCCGCTTTTATTTTGGCCAAAATGATCCCCATTAGTATCCTAGCTGACAAATATGTAGGTAAAATAACCCAATAGGGTTATTGCTGAAATGAAAACACTAAAAAGATATAAACAGACTAAACAAAAGGGGTATAACAAGGATTATAATGTGAGGGGAAGGAGTTCTGCAAATCCTATAAATACGTAAAAAAAATCTTTGATTACAAATATTCTCCAAGGTCGCAAGTGGTCGCAGACCATTTCGATCCTAACTTACTTTTCAGTATTGATATTTTGAATTAAAATGGGTTTCGACTTAAACAAGTTTAAACATTTTTCTAAAATCAATTTTTTGTTGAAATTTAAAAATTTAAATATATTTATTATTTTTTTTATTTTTTGTAATTATTATTTTCACAGAAAAATGTTTTGTAGCCAATTGTGATATCATGCTTAAAGCTGTGAACAACAAAAAATTTACATCGGACGTGTACACAATTTCTAATGCAATTTAACAATACGGGAAGTTTGCGAAAACCTTTCAAACAAACCTAGTTTATCGATCTTTTGTACTGTTAGTGCGTAATAAAATTATGTTTAACGTACTGTTGTTTATCGACAATGACCATAGCAAACATTTTATAAATGATTCAAGCCATAAATATAAATTTTTGTTTTCAACCTATGTCCAACAAATTACGTTGGCTCGTCCCACTGTGCGGCGTTTTCGCAGATTTAACTAAATACAGAACAAAACAAAAACCATTGTTTTTCAGTACCATCTAGCTAGAAATCAAAATTGTGAGCTGAATTTTCTGCTATAATATTTTCCCTGGAGTTACTGGAGTTCCCTGGAGTACTTTGCCCTCTAATTGTTGGACTGTTTATCTTTTACTCTGGTTATTAAAACGATAAGCGGTTTCCCTATTTAGCACTATTTCGATTATAAAATGAATATTGTTCGGAAACATGAACCTTTATTTTATTTTATTTTTTCCCCCTACCTTGCCTTTTCAGGCACCTGGAGTATAGAAACACGAATCTTAGTCAAGTCGTTTTTGCTATCTAAGCATTCTGTGAGCTGTTAAGTTTTGGTTAGTTAGAGGTTAGACATTCTTTAAGGCAAGGCGCATATTGCGGCGCGTCTGACACAGCTCGACGCGATCGTACCACTCGCTTAGTGTTGGGGAGCGCATATTGCCACGCAGTTTCTCCCTGACTTTCGTCCAGTAGACACGTGTTTTCGTTAGTAACAATTGTATTTATTAGAAAGTTTAGAATGAATGAAGTAACAATAAAACTACATTTATTAGATTTAAGCTCAGAATCTGATTTAGATTATGATAAAGTATTAATGCAATCATTGACAGCCAAGAAACTGAAACCTTTTTGTATATTTTATCTTTCTAAAAGAAAACCCAATAGGGAATTTTAAATGACTTAGATTTCTTAGAAAATTATCCGATTCACAACTGTTCACGAAAATCTAACTGCACTAGGGTGGTAGAGGGTTATAAACACGTAAGACACGTATCATGAAAAGCTGCGTTTCGGGCACCGTCCCACGCGTGCTATCAATATGCGCAGATCAGTTCATTTTTGTGTGGTACAAAAAGTCGCGCTGTTCAATGTCGCATCGCGCTGTTCAATGTCGTATCGCGCTGTTCAATGTCGTATCGCGCTGTTCCACACACGCCCTCAATATGCGCCATACCTAATGCTATTTCCCCAGTGAGGACTTAATTCGGTGGATAGTTTTCAAAATTCCGTTAGAAAACTGGCTGTTATGTACGTACACTGATTAACTTGGATAAGCGGTCCTCACGAAGGATATAGCTTTTATGAATATCTCATCTTCAACTGTCAAACTTCCCACAAAACACCTTTCTTCCAACAACTTGGACAATGTTCGTTTTACAGTAAAAATTGAGAACTCTTCTTGTTAGCCTTGGTAAACGATAATTAGGTAATTAGGGTAAAAAATGAATGAATCCAAATAACGACGAATATATACATATATATATATATATATATATATATATATATATATATATATATATATATATATATATATATATATATATATATTATTTTGAATACAGCACTAATTTTGGATAAAATTTGGATACAGCATTAACCATAACGCAACAATCAATTGAATAAACTTCTTTTTGGATGGGCAGTTTCTCCTCTTCGATCATGGCCAGTCTTCTACTATTAACAATATTAAAAATATCAATTCTCTCACACCTAAAAAGGGAAGCTTTCAGAAAATAAATAAAAAACTATTTTAAAAAATGTTATTTTTTTTAGTTTGCTATTTCTTAGTTTTTGATTTTCATTGAAAAAAAAATTAATTATTTTAATAAATAACAATTTGGTAAAGGAATTTAGTTCCTTAATTATATTTTGTATCGATTTTTTTTGTCAGGACAACTATTTACGAACGAAAATGTTTTTTACTACATCCAGTTGTATATATTTGACTTCTACGCTTGCTATCGCCCTTGTACCCGGTTTGACAAAAAGTCTAGGAAATAACTAGACTAAAAGTGCTCGATAATTACTGAAAGTAAAAATAAGTTAAGCCAATAAACTTAGAGGAAACCACAAACATTCATCATTCGTTCTAAAAACACGCAGATAATTTAAAACCTCAGTACTATTCAGTATAGATTATACTTTTTGAAAATGTAAGACAATAAATCAATCACATTGATACTCACCTAAGGAGGCGAAAGAGAAAGGGCTTCTAAAATATATCAAGACCTAGAGCAGACTGTGTAAAGGAACGAAAGTCCTTCAGTTTGTTATCGTCCCTACATTTATTAGTCAGGGCAATCCTTTAAATTTTCTCTGTGAATGGTCGATTTTCCTACTGGAAAACAAATCAAAACTGGACCATTGGGAATAATTATCTGGTCATTTAAATAAATATCTGAATTGGTTTTGAATGGTTCTATTGTTTCTAATGATTTATTTGATATTTAATTTTAGACTATTTTCTACGTGATGCATCAATTTCACTCCCGAGTCTTTGTTGAATTTAGGGTTATGTCAATTTAAACGGATAGCGAAGTTGGAATTCTGCGTGTTATTATTATTTTCCCTTGTATGTTCTTTTAATATTTGGTTTACTGATCGTCCCTTGTTGTTTATCCTTGTGTTTATCTTCATTGTCATTCATTACCTTTGAGTTCTTTTATTCCGTTTTTTTGAAAAGGGTGTTTTTGACTTTAGGTGAAGGAATAAAGATAAATAATTGGTTTCGGTTACCCATACAGATGTGGTTATACACAATAATTCCTGTGGTTATACTAATAACATGTAAGCTAGCAGCCTTTAATAGCATGATTTACCGTATTTTGAAAATACCGCTAAATGATAAAAAACTAAAGTGGGTGTAGTTAGGACCACAAGCTAGAAGTGTATGTTTGACCGATTTACATTACCAACTAAATCAAAAGATAAAAGAAGAAAATAATAAGGGGAAATAATTTTTTTAAATGAATATTCCATTTGAGTGAATTTTATTTTTTGATTAAATAGGTGTTTATCTGACAAGTATGTATTGGAGAAGCGTCTGTGTAACAGTCCTATTTTATTTCAATCTTAACAATTTTCCCAAGGTTGCTGCCGCAAATAATTGATTTGAAAAATACTAAATATAATAAAATAAAAATTGTTTAAGTCAACATGGTCAAAATAGTATTGGTAATCGAGCCTCTATGATGCCAGGTCGAATTGATTAAATAAATGAAATAAATTGAAGTGGTTTCTCCGGGCCTTAAGGCAAATAGGATAAAATCAGCTTGTTTCTGTGAAAATAGATCGCAACACTGAAACATAAGCTTCGGACGATCGCCACTTCTCAATACTATAATATGTTTTAAATTTGAAAACTTGAGTGAATTCAGCAACAAAAAAATCTAGAGAGCCGCTATTTTCAATTATTTTTATTTTTCTTACTTTTTGAATATTTTGATTACTTCCATGAAAAAAGGAAAGAGAAAATAAAAAAAATAAGAGTTTTCCGGCTTAAAGGACGGGTTAATTCTGTGTATCTAGTTAAACGCGCTATCCTGTCTAATCTTGCTTCTTAAAATATTTCCGTAAATAGTTATTCGACTTTGAAGGTTGACGTGTCATTCGATTAAGCATTAACCCCTTTAAGTTTTAAAGTGGTCGTATTACAAAGACATGCGAGCGATGCCAACGGATATCTTTTAGTTAATTCAATATTTCCCCTCTCTATCGCCCTTCTTCACGTCATACCATCTCAACAGAATGAGGTATAATTTCCAATGGGGTACCGTTTTACAGAGGTTAAACCAGGTCTGATTTCGGGTACTTCACAATTCAGCCAGTGGTTTCAGTTTGTGAAAAAAAAATTCCAATTTTCACAGAGATAATTTTCGACTTCCTATTTAAATATTTGAAGAAGCAAAAGTGTTAGATCTATACTATGCTTGAACGAAATCTGCAGGGTTCTTCCTGTTTAAAAAGGTATGACAATTGTAGCTTCTTCCTCAAAGACTAATAAGGAAAAGAATGGACGAAGACATCAAAAGTCATGATCCAAGAGTGTACCAAGGGCTGCATACTGCGCCTTGTGTTCCCACTCCTGTTATTATCGCATCATCATCCATTTCTAAGATATATCCAAGGTCTCGAGTCACTAGTTCTTCGGAAAATTGTTATCAGATCTAAATCTAGATAGTAAATCTAAAGCTACGGGTATAGGGTACGGTACGCTACGGTAGGCAACGCGAATTTACTTTTTTTAACCAATCCTAAAAGTGCCCATCGGGACAAAAGAAATTTACACTTCAAAAAATTATAATAAAGAAATTCAAACCATATTATGACCATAACCATATACTATATATTCCACATTATCTAGCAATAAAGGACAAAGTAAAATCACGATTAACATTTTTGAAAATTCGTGAAAAACTATTAATAGTATGTACTAAACGCCCATAGAGGACACATCTATACTGAAGAAATACATTTTGATTCCATATTACGGTCCAATATCTCTCTAAGTCGGAAAGGAATTAAAAAAATTAGTGTTAAATCCCGCATTTAAAATAAACAAACAATTGTCATCTTATTTCCTTTTACCTAAAAACAAAAACAACCTTTCCAGAAAAGCGGTGTTGATGAATTCAAATGTAATGACAATGAAGATAAATACAAGGGAAAATTACAAGAGACGACCATTAAATAAAATATTAAAAGAACATACAAGAGCATACTACAACAAGACGCAGAATTTCATCTTCGCTAGAACATTAAACAAAGACTCGGGGGTGAAACTGATACACACGTAGACAATAGTCTAAAATTAAATATCCATAATCATTAGAAACAATAAAATTGTCCACAACCAATTCAGATCTTTGTTTAAATGACCAAATAAATAATTCCAATGGACCAATTTTAATTTTTTTTCCAGGAACAGAAAAAGCGACCATTTGTAGGGAAACATAAAGGATTGTCCATCTACTAGAAGTGGAATAAAATTCAGAAATTCTGATTAAACAATATTGCTACAACATTTCTTTACTGTTTGAAGTAATTTCGAAAATTTCGAATTTCCCAGAATTTTGGATGCTGGAAAATTGCGACGGAGACATCACCTTGCTCTCCCCTGTAGGAGCCTCCTGAAAACACTGAAGAAAAACATACAAGAAGAAAAAAAAAGAAGAAAGAAAATGAGATTTAATGTTAAAAATATAATAAAAGAAATATTTTATTAAAATATAGAATAGTAAATTTAGAAAAAAAAATATAAGAATAAAAATTTAAATAAACTGAATATTTTATTTTTAAAATGATAAACAAGATATTAAGATAGAAAACAAGTAGATACAGTAAATGGTAAAGAAATAAATATAGAATAACAGTAGGTAGTCGACAATATAATTGATAACTAAATATATTATTTATTTACAATATTATATTATTGTTAGTATATGAAATAAATATATTATTATTATTTTTTTTTTTTTTACAATTATCAACTGTATTGTAAACTGCCTAAAGTTGTTCCTTATTAATGTATTTACTCGTTAACTCTATCCACTAGTCTTTTATCTTAATTTCTTTTTAAAAATAAAATATTAAATTTATTTATGTAAATTTAAATTATTTTTTCTATTTTCTTTATTATAGTTGTTCTAAGCTAATATGAAGCCAATAATCATCCGCTTATATTTGTTTATTTATTTTAAGATATATTTAATTAATTTGACTACCCCACTCCAATCTATGTAGATATGTTTTGATAATATGCTATCGATGGTTCCCCCCCATCTACAGTAAACATAGCGCTGTATAAAACCGACGTTGGCGGCCGTCCTTCGTCAAGACTCCCCTCCGCTCTTGTATCATCACACCACTTCTATGCATTGTGCCAGTTTCGTCTTAACGCTCCTACTCGCAGCAGGTAACAGATCCCAAAGCATGTTTCAGATAGAAAATTATAAATTAAGGATCTGAAAGTTAATTTTAAAGTTTAATTTTTAATATTCATTATAAAAATAAACTAATTTTACCTACAACCCCCGTATCTAAAATTAATATTTGTTTTTCCTATTTTATATCTTTTCTAAATATAAAAACAGCGGTTCATTAAAAAGTGAAGATTGTTCAATAGAATTGAACAATGGTAAATTAAACATTTTGTTTGTTTTGATTGAATTGTAGATAGCGATTAATAACATTTAAGCTCTTTTTATTTCAACTATTGTGTCAGTAGTATTTAAAGAATGTTTTCGTGGTCTCACTCAGGCATTTCAATCTATAAATGTATCCAATTTATTTTCAATTTTGTTTTGTTGATTTACTTACTGTTCCTTCTTTCGATCGACATACCGTTCTATTGAACCAGCCAACCTCTTTTGATAAAACTTAAAATTATGCAGTGATTAGTTAGTTGTAAAGAACGCAAATAATTTCCATTGAAACCTCAATATACACAAAATATAAACCATTCAATGAGTATAATTAAGTAAATCAAAAGCGATGTTATACCACGATCGCATTTTTGTTTTGTTTGGTATCTATAATTGTTGGTAGTTTTTGTGGCAAATATTTTTTTCTATAGTCCTATAAATTTTCCCCAATGTATTTCATTTTTGTTTTAATCAATATAAAATATCTAAACAAACATGCATTTTTTTTTTTTTCTGCATTGATTAATCAATTATTTTTGGTTTTATTTTATTTATTAGTTACAGTTTAGTCTTAAAACATATTACTTTATACTCCATATTTTAGGAAAAATTGTAATTTTAAGAAATAATTTAAAAAAAGAAAATAAGAAAATATACTAAAATGTTTATTAAAAATATCACTTAAAACTCTCTTAAAAAGATTTCTCATATCATATTAATGTGACTCATTTATTCAATTTAAGACACTAATACCTAATCAATAGATTACTCATTATCTAAAATGGTGAAGCTGAAGCGGAATAAATAAAGACTAATTAGATACAAGATAAATTATTTGTTATTATTATATCTCAGGCTGTTGTGAAGAAGTCAACAAATCAAAATCGTGCAATTTTCAGAGAGCATTTTTGACCATTTACTAAAATCCTGTAATTACTCCAAAAATACCATTTGGCCAAAAGTAAATATTTTAAGACCTGAGAAGCACAAATTAGTCTTGCCGATTTTTCACAACACATATTTTAAAACCCCTGCTTTAAATGTTAATAGTTAACTCGTGTTTAAGGTAATTGGACATATCCACTTCTTTATGACCACCACCGATATATTTAGATTTTAGATCCATTTTTATTTAGACTTTTACATTTATATTTCAACTTTCTTATTCATATTTAAACATTTTACAATTTTTAAAAATCTTTTCCCATCTTCTTTTTAACTATTCCATTTATATTTCAACTTTTTCTATATATTTTTAGTATTTTTCCATAAAGGTTGAACCATTTTCCAATTCTATTTAAACTTTTTCTAAATGGAATTAGGCCCCTAAATTATTATGGTAAATCGGAGGAAAAGGATAATAATCATTAAAGCGCCATATAGTGACAATCCAGCACTGATTATAAGATGAAAGACAGTACATATTGTAAAATAAAATAAATCATTCATTATTCTTAGCACTCTCATGATTATTATCCTGGTCTCTAATATCCCATAAAAGTTTAGGGGCCTAATTCCTAATGAGTAACTTTCGACTGGTGAGATAAGATGTTCGAATATTTCTAATTTCTAATATGTTATTTATATTTCAATTATAATATCAATATATATATATATATATATATATATATATATATATATATATATATATATATATATATATATATATATATATATATATATATATATATATGGATGGTATATTGATTATTTCACTAATAAGGGTCATTATTTAAACATTTAATTTTCGTCTCTATGAGTTTTGTTTGTGTTGTTTTTTTATTGAAACAGGTGCTAATTAATCTGAAAATCTTTAATCTTTTGGAAATATCGCTCGGAATAATTTCGAATTAGAATGGTAATTACTTTAAGCGTTCGTCAAATTAATTTTTGCTGTTGATGTGGGCAGAGCCCAAACTGTGATGAATTGATTTTATCAACGTCCTTACCTTTCACGCCAGGGTAGTTGCTGTACTTGTAATACAATTGATTAAACTTCTGAAAAGTATTCCAATAAAGAGCAATTACAGATAACAAACTGAAAATATTATTAATTGATTCAAAAAGTTTGTAAAGTACGATATAGATATTTGTAGACATTACAGGTTAACAGATATAAATCTATAATATCTAATAAAGACTTCTAAAAATACTTTTAATGTTCATAGTGCTTCATATTTTAAATACACATGGTAGTTATAAATTCTCTACATATGAGCTTATAAATAAACTTTGGCCACGCGTCCATGCGATATATTAAAAAGATAATTCTTTTTCCTCTTCTTTAGCATTATTCATATTAATAAATTAAAAAGGATTATCGAAAACAAGATTGTTTTTTAGGGTTGAGTGGATCAATTAAGTCCCTTTTAAATCATAATTATCGTTCAGACCTCAAGAAATCATGCCAAAATGATTATTAAAGGGAAAAGTTAATGTTCTCACTTGTGTTTGAACAACGTTCAATCTCCAGCAGAACTTAAACGAGATCTGAACTCATGATTTAGAAGAGCTAAAATGTTCTCCATTTTATAACGCTGGATGGAAAAAACACCACCCTCTTAGTGACGAATGTTTGAAAATTTTTGATGTAATGGAATTAGTTAATTATCTGTGAAACTTGGAATAGTTAGACACAAAAAATGAGAAAAATTAGTGAATTTCCAAAAAAATATGAATTTTTTTCTCAATTCTTGTTTTATCTTCCAGGAGTTAGTGTGTTCGAGTTTAAAGTTTGTCCCCTCGGAAAAAATGAAGTATTTATAACAAAATAAAAATAATCCTCCGAAGAATTCCAATTATCAGATTCTTTCTTTTAAATAAAATAAATCGTATTTGACGTAAAAAGAAGTTTATACAAAAATTAAATACATTAATTTTTTACCTACAATTTCTATTTCTTCAATAACTTTCAGATCAATACTAAAACTAAAGCTGTAGTCAGAAGCTAGTGCGCGTTGAGGTTACAGTCGAATATTTGTGTATTTTACAATTTGTTCGTGGTTATATTTCGATTCACTATAATTTGAAACTTTTTCTCTGGTTTCTTGAGTATCAAATCACCAAGTGTATGTTTTTTATTGTGTCTATTTAATCATTGCATTCGTATATCAATACAAATAAAGATATTACCAAGTTAGGCTACAATATTTTTTTTTATCTATGATGACATCAGGAACTAATCTTTGATGATTCAACTATTAGGATATATCTCCTCAAATATCTTAAAATCGTAAACGAATAAAAAATTAAGTTGAATTCATTTTTTTGCTAATAATGTGACGAAAAAGTTAAGAAATTATTTCATTATATAAAACTAATTTGCTTAAACCATAACTTTATACTAAGGATTATTAATAAAAATTCAAGATATTTATCAGTAAATATAAATATAAAAAATAGAATAAAAATAATGCTCCTTTAAATACATAATATTTGAATTTTTATATTTTAGGATTTCACGACATTTTTGTTTGAAATGGGTCCAAAACATTACATTAAAATAATAATTTTAATTTACAATTAGTTTTTGCATTATTGCAATTTTAATTATTATTATAAATATATAAAATTAGAAAATGCATATCGTACTTGTTAAATATAAAATTAATTAAAACTTAATATGGCTTCCTTTTTTCTTTTTAAGGCGTTAAAGCAACATATGCTATATTAATATAAAAGTGAGCAGGCAATAAATAAGATTTATTTATAATTATTAATTTTGTTATTTAATAGCTCGCCTATATATCGTCACACAGTTTAAATAATTGGTGGAATTTCTTATTTATTACCAAAAATATAATTTATTTTGCCCTTTTAACTGTTTATCGTAAAGAGGGGTATATCACTAAATGATTTCAAAAGTTTTAAAATTAAACATTTACTTAATCTATTAATATTAAGAATTATTGATATTGATCTTTCCAATGATCTTAAAAATAGCAATAGTATTTTAGTATTGTTGGTGAATATTATACGTAATTTCTTTGTTTTATTTTCACCAACTGCCGATTTGATCGGAGCAGTTTTGGCTCTGGATTTAGAACAACCTTACATTGGTCCTCTAAAGAGACAAATCACCCTTTGCGAGGCACTCGTCCAATCTGCAGGTTTCTTTTAATATACAATTGAACAAATATGCTCCTAAAAAAAGAATAAACGTATTAGATAAAATTTATAATGTAATCGACTTCTTCCATTGGGACTCGCTAATTCCTTGTAATGCTATATAATGCCGATATAAACAAACATTATTTGCATTAATTTTAAAGGAAAGGATATCCAACTTTTTCGGGATCATTGATTCTAAATTCAGGAAATGGTGAATATTGGGTTCCTAATAACCTGAATTAATTTGTTTTTAACTTTTAGTCTTTATTCACTCCTGCCAGTTACAATAGTGACAATGGATGGATTTGAAAGGATGTAAAATATATTGCGTGAGGCGCATGAAGGGAAGCAGAACCCAACTTTTTTTTTTAAAGCTTTTGACTGAAATTTATAAATATATCCAATAAAAAAATTACACATCTCGAAAATGTGAAGATAATGCTCATAAATACTTGTCAATTGCTTGAAACTAACCATTGGTTGGACTCCAATGAAATTTTTATATTAAAAGGTCCTATTGGCTATCTTCTTTTCAGATACTTCTTTCAGATAGAGGGATATCTGGGATAGAATGGAAAGCAAGTTGAAATAGAAGTAGATTTGAATAGTTATGGAATTTATCATGATACGATAGATATCTGGTTTGAGCCAAATCGGCAACAAAGGGTATATAAGATCTTTAACCAAAGCTCAACTCCGTATGTCCAAATAGGTCTGATTGCTGTCATGCAAATGAGCTCTTGTAATTAATTGGAAGGTTTGTCTAATAAATGTTGAAGAAGTCGAAAACAACGAGCATTCGATTCCGAATACCCCTTCTGAAACAAAGACGGGTTGGGGTCCTGTAATAAAGAATTTTTAAGTGAGAGGAGTTGGTTAGTTCCTTTACTAATTATTGACCTGTACATTCATTATCACTCAAATTTACTTGATGCATTTATTCTGTTCGGGTAAAAATATCAATAAATGGACGAAGTGTTATCCTTAACTTATTTATTCGGTTTATAAATATCGGCTGAGAAAAAATGAATTGATCTATTAATTTAAATTTAAATAATTTCACCATTTATTAAAACAATGGATACAAAGATAAATACAATACAAGAAGGAGACTGAAAAGAATATGGATGAGAGATCCCCTCTTGCAATCTCTTATAAGCTAAAGCTCGGAAGAGTTATCGCAGGGTATTGTTATTCGCCCTGATTGACACGTTTTTTTATGTATGTATAGAGAGCCAATGATTGTTAATTTATTATTTTTCTCATCAACAGGTATGGGTACAACAGACACTTTCTTTACTTTGTTTTTTTATTGTACACTTTCTTTATTCCGTTCAAAATTGTACCTATACTCTTAAGTAATGAACCAAATATACATTGTAAATTCAAAGATGTTAAAATGGTTATAATGACAGAAGCTCGGAGAAGTTGACTGTTGGGCTCATGCTGGAGTTGAGCACCAGGCAGCTTGGCTCAGCTCCTCTTTATTGTATAATGATTTATTGTAAAACCTTTTGTGCTCTCATCTCCGCCCATTTAACTTGTTGCTAAATTTAGATTGTGTTACTTTTAATACGAAAACATTTGTTTGGTCTGGTTACCATATTCGATTCTTCAACTGCCACCACTTATTGATAATGCGTTGATGGTCCATTTTAATCGGAATATTTCATATTAAAAAAAAACAAAACATATTATGGCAAATTTTTATATGCTATTTTTTTATTTCAGTTTTTACATATTTCTGACTATGCTAGTAAGTGTGAATTACAGTACAAAGAACTTCCGTCAGTTGTACCTGTTTGTTTTCGCTTCATCTGACCATATTACTTCATGACTGTTATAAAGTCTTTTGCCCGTCACTGTATTTAAAAAGAAATTTTTTTTTTTCATTCATAAAATTCATGTATTATCTAGTGATATGTTTGCACAAATGGACATGATTCGTCACAGTAATGAAAGTACGTTTAAGATGTTTTCAAAAAAAGTTTAATACATCGATAATTCCATTACTAATGTCAATTTTTAACAAACTCAAGTCGAAATTACTACAAAAAGTAGATACAAAGTTTGATAATCTTTAAAAAAAAAACAGATAAATCCAGTTCTGGAGCTTTAAAGAGTTGTGATTGAGGATTGAGGATGATCATATCTGAATTAAGTGTGAAATGAGATCATAATAAGAAATTTTAACTTCGGACAACGAACCCTCGTTGAACTCGTAAAACGAATGTTTTACCGGTGACCTAGTTGGTCAATAACGATACGTTTTTGAGGAAGGCGAAGTGTTGCGCGGAGGTTGATAGTTAGATATTAGGAGAGTAGGAACAGTTAGGAACTCAACTCTTCTTGTACTAAACACTATCTTTACTAGTAGGTTCTGGATTTGACCGATCTTGCTCTATCCTTCTCGGCTGTTTGTTATATAACATTTATCGCTAGGACCTATTGTTTAAGAGTTATATTGGTTGAATTAAAAAAGGCAAGTTTGGAATCCCTATTTTTTCTAAACTTTATATATCACAAATAATCATTAATTGTTGATTTGATTTAAATAATTTAAAATAATAAAGGTAAACGGGAAAAAAAAAGAATATAAGGGCATAGACGATTAGCCGAATTAAGCTATTTAATATGAAAATTTATTTCCTACAGACAAATGAATCGCAGGTTAGCGAAAAAAAAAAAAAAAAAAAAAAAAAAAAATGAAAACATGAGCATTGACCTAAAACGTGTTCTGTGTTATTCTTTCTTTAGCCGATAGGTTCTAGGGGCCTTTAATTTTTTTTTTTGGTCTAATTAACTACTTGGACATCAGAAGGCGATAATTATAAATGCAATCGGATATAACTTTTAGTGAACAACTGTCATTTCTCGTGTCTTGTATTCTTTCTTTAGCCGACAAGCTCAAGGTGGCCATTTTTTTTCTCTACGCAATATACCTTTTGCACCTTCAAATTGTAAATTTAATATTTTCCTTAATTTTTTGTTCTGATTTCTTAAAGCAGGAAGAGTCATCTTCGTCCATTTGATTAATCGGATAATGAGAAATAAATCAAATGAATATAAATAAGTATCTGATATTGGATTGGATATCTTAGTCATGGTATCAGCACCGTATTAGTCAGAAATGATATTACTAATCATGTCTGGACTTGATAACAATGAAAACTAGGATATTTACCCTTCACTAATATTAACGTTATGTTTTGTTGGGAAATAAAACCATCGAACTTTTAGCACTGCGGCATATTTTCATATGGATATGTTTGTAGATCAGTTAGGAAATTTTATTCAGTGACAAACATAAAAATACGTCGTGATATACATAATTACGCGCTGATAGTACAACACAGCAATACAAATTATTTTAAAGGACATTCAAACTTTTCTAGTAAGGTCCATAAGTTTCCAGTCTGATTCCTTTGCAGTGGCCTTTGATATAAATGATTGTTGGGCAGGGCCATTGTTACGAAGAAGTCAAACCCCTCTTCTAAAAGTTTTTCTTTTCTGTTTGATGGTGTCCCACCTCGTGAAGTAGTGCTGAATAATACTCACCATTTACTGTTGTGTTCCTTTCCATAAAAATCACTCAGTAGCACTTTTCTATAATACCAAATTATGGTGGTGATTACTATCATTGTCGGCTTTTGCTTTTAGTGAAGATCCTTCAGTGGCTTTTGCTTTACTGAAGGTGCATTCATTTGGAGAAAATGCAAATGTGGGAGAACTGTTCATAAAAGCACTCTTGATATGAGGAGGATTAAGGCCCACTTTATTTTAAAAAATAAATAAATAATAACAACTGCTCGGTATTAGATCTTGAACGTTATTATAATCCAAAATTTTCTTAAAGATTAGATTCACACTGTTATAATTGAGGAAGTGCAGGCGATGGATAAGGGGACAGGCGTGTATTTGCATGACTATGTAGGTTTTGGCTTAATTGTAAGTAGGGGCTTATGGAAGGACGGGAACGAATGGACTTGACTACCTACTTATTAAACATGAATGATTATACCACACCTCAATGGTTGAAACGAGGACGACCCTGAAATCAAGTAAGGAAGGAAGAGGTATCAATGAGTACTGGTCACACACACACACACACACACCCACCCCCACACACACATGCACACACGCGCGCGCGCGCGCGCACACACACACACACACACACACACACACACACACACACACACACACACATATATATTTGTTATCACAAGATTGTACATGAGCTCCGATCTGCCACTGGAGCTACTTCTTTTTTACAGCAAAACCTTCATTTACCATGGCGATTTAAAATTACTACGTTCACCGAAGTACTGCTATGATTTGACTAAGGGTGTCTCATAATTATTGTTATATTAATCATGTTATTCCTCGTGAAAGATCTTCGAAAGTGAACTATTTAAAAATAATACTCTTTCAAATCGAAACTATCAACAGACCAAATTCAGGGAAAATAAAAACGCAAAAGGAGTACTGGAAATTTCCTTTCTTAAACAGGATATTAAGTTAAGAAATTGCTCGACCCAGAATTTGAATATGATAAAGATCAATTTTACAATCTAAATATTCTAGGCCTTCCCCTCCCTACAGTATGCCAGTCACATCACACAAATCTCTTGTAACTACGAGTATATATTTGTTGAGGGCATTAGTAATTTACAATATAATTTAATTAAGCTAATGAATGTTCAAATGCTTTATGCAATTTACATTTCAATGTTTAAAGTAATTTACGTCAGAAAAGCAACACTGTTGGGGTGTGGTAGTTTAGTATCTGCAGTCAGAAGTGAGGTTCTTGCTTTTATTACATTTAGTAGCCACTTTCGGATAAATAAAGTCCTATGTATATGCTTACAGGTTGCTTTACGTAGAAGTGGTATTTGATTGGAATATCAATACAGTCAGAATGTATTATTAATTTCAACATTATTGTCTTGTTGGCTGGCACGCGAAGACAGAAAAGGATAGGCCCTCCTATCCTAGCTATTCTGTAGCTCACATTTTTTTTTTTATATGGTGGACAAAAAAAAGGGCGCAATGGAATAATTACAGTATATTAATCGTAATAAATTTTTTATAACTGTTTCGAATAATTAATAATGTAGTGATGTAGCTGATCTGTGAATGAGGAACATTTCTGAAGGATTGAACTGTTTAGGAGAAAGAGATTATCTGGAAAGTATTTTTTACAAGAAAATGTCTTAGACATCAATATTAGATACACAATAACTATGCAGTCAGTACAAACAATTAGATATGCAGAAAATGTTCGTAATATTTATCAAATATTTACCCGACTATTATTTTAATTATTTTAGTTTAAATTTGCTTACGTGTAAATTCAGGGGTCAACTTACGTTTGAGTTCGACTTATATTCGAAGTCTATTTCTGTTCTATACTATTCCAGTTTAACCGAACTTTTGAATTTTAAGTAATTATTTTTGTTTATACTTCAGTGATCTGTGGTATACAATTGTTTAAATTAATAAGTAATAAATTGTTCTCTTAATTCTATAAATTATTATTAAAATGACGTTTAGGTTTTTTTTACTATTTTCATTTCAAATAAATAAATAATAGCAAAATGCAAATATGTTTTTCTATCAGAATTTAAGTTCTTTAATTGAAATTATAGAATTAAACTTATTGATTTTTTAAGAAAATACTTAGACGATCAGTCTTTGCATTAATTTTTTTTTTATTTTTTAATAAATGGAGCACTGATTTTTTTTTTTGATAAAATAACGATTATTTTTATTTTAATCATTTTTCAAATGGTGAAAAGGTTTATATATAGCAAACATTTAAAGAATTAATACGAAAAATAGTTTGGTTACTTTTTTATTTTGTTTTCAAGTTTAATTACCAGATAAATAGTTACACTTCTTTATAACATTTATATTTCTGCTACATAACGTTTATTTCTGCTTTAACTATTATTCTAATTATGTTTATATTCTCAAAACACAGTTTTAAGTTTCACATACTTCAGCTCCTCTCTCTCTCTCTCTTTTTTTTTTTTTTTTTTTTTTCAGGGGGGGGGGTTTACTCTCAGTTAAAATATACCAATCCCCTAGAAGTTATTAACGAAGAACTTTATCCTGTTTTGAACACATTTTTAAAATATTTACTACCTATTATTTTTATCCAGTAAAATGTTTTTGTAATAAGGGGGGGGGGTCATCCTGTGTTCGAGCAAATACATCATAAATAATTTTTATATATGCATTAATAGATTTGAATTGTCTTCTTATTTTCTCTTGTTTATTTTCAACAATTTTCAAGTTTAAAAAGAGTGTTGGATTCAGTAAAGTTAGTTAAGTTAGTTAAGATAGAGATGCTAAACTGAGAAATTGGAAAAAAAAAAAAATGTGAAAGATAGAAATTGGCTGAGATATCTGTGCAGTACAAGTGGATAATTGGTGCCGTAATACCTATATGATGGTTGTGTTCCGCCTATCCCCGCAATTCCTAAAGTGTAATAAACGGAACATCTACTGCTCTGTTCTACATTACAAATTATAATTTTCAGTAAAAAGAAAATCCAAATAGTGGTATCATTGGAGGGTAAAATTTTTTAATTTCAAGTAAGATGTGTTTCCCTAAAGATGTAACGTAAAACGTCGAACTAAATAGAACATAATTGGACAGGAAGAAAAATAACACAGTACTCCAGGAACGTAACTTTAATACGTAACGTGTAGCACTTAATATAAAATAACACACAAAAATGGAACCTATTACTTTCCGCACTCGTGTAATTCATTCCATTGAGCTCGACACTTTCGCCGTTAAGAAACGGTTTTATTCTATGAAAACAGGCATTTACACTACTGCTTATTTGAATAAAACCGGAACTTACCTCAGTTCTAAGACCTAGAATAGACAGAGCATTAGTAACACATATTTATTATTAAAACGACTTAATGATTTCTAGGGCAAACTATACTGATATATTCTTAACAACAGTGAAAACCACAAGCGGCAGTTTAAATATAAACAGGCGGTCTGAGTTTGATAAATATTGAATTAATGTATGCATGTTTTTACTAAAAGTATTGAGTTTTCATTAAGATAAAAAATCGGGAAAAAGTGACTCAAACTTTTTCCCTCCTAGATTGGCCATTCGTCCCTCTGTTCCCGTTTTTCATTCCGATTTTTATTGGTTAATTTTTATTCAATCATTAACATGACCTATTTTATGTATCTTATGATTTTTTTTTTTTTTTGCGACATTTCTTTAGATCTTATTTAAATGGAGACTAAAGGACAACTGAGTAAATACTTTTGTTTAGTTGGCAAACAGGCAAGTAATCACAGAAAGACTTGAAAACATTACCGTTTCATAATATGAATTGGATTAGTACACCGAATACATCTCATTCATATTGTACCAGCTTTTTCCATTCATTATTTTTTGAGAACTATAAATAATTTACCATTATGTAATCGTTAGAAACGATCTTACGTATTATTTTTATTTAATTAATATGATACATATAAAATAAATGGCGAAAAATTAAACCTTATTAAAAAAAATATATATATTCGGAACCACAGATAATGGGGGCCTAATGTATAGTATTTTCCTTATGGTTGTAACTTGTTTACTTTTATTTTACCTTATTTCAACTCTATTGTTTATGTAAATCAGGTTGCTAGGTCTATTTAAGCGACTTTTTTTCCTTCTAGATGGGTCATTCGTCCCACTGTGCGGCGGTGGGGTAAATGTTATAATTTTGTGTAAATAAAAATTGTGACGGTAGTTTTCAAATTAATATCATCCTTAAAATTTATAAGAATTAACAAATTAATATAATATCTTTGATTTTAGTAAAACTAGGAGCGTAGTTGATTGTTGTGGCGGATAAGAAGTGCCAATGTACTTTCAAAACATAGAGATTCTCCTCAATAAAAACAAGTTGTTATAAATATGATTCAGTGAGAGATAGTGTATTATGTATGGAATCTGAGGCTAGAGCTGCGCTTGGAAACTAGTACTGACAATGAGATAGAACGTGTTGGCAACACGGATAACATTAAAACATATTCTAACATAAGGATGGCAAATATTAAATTTCATAAATAAACTACTCATAAATTTTGGACAGAACTAAAAATAAATATTCAAGGATAGATACCATTTCTAGGCTTATAAAGATAATACGAAAGTTGCAAATATTCACAAGGATATGTGTTTTTAATTTAATATTCAAGTCTCCAAAATGTATACAATGTTATATTTATTTTTTGTTAATTTAATTTTAGTTTAAATTTAATTAGTTATTAAGAATAATTTTTTACTGATTTAAGTTTTTTCAAAATCTAAATTGTTAATTTTTTCAGATTGATTTTTAATCGGTACCAGTCAAACGCATTACTAACAATCATCTGATTTATTGCGATTGCCAAACAACTGAGAATTGGTCATACCTAATACGTTTAATAAAGGATTAAAAAAATAAAAAAGTTAGGGTAAATCCGTTATTATATATTTATTTTGGTTTGAAAAATCCACTTTTCCACCCTGGCGCACCCATGTCTCTTTTTCTCCAGAAGAAAAAATCTAAAACTTTTGTCCTTTAAAACTTTATTTCTAGCACAAAGTGTTCAAACATCATCCTAGAATAAGATCTATTTACGAAACACGGAACGAATCAAGTAATATAATCTATTTCAAAAATAATTTGAAAAATATCAGATAATTTTCATTCACGAGGTCAGTTGATGTGACAGCACATAACTTTTTAGGTAGTGTAAAAATAAATTTTGCTCCCCTTCAAATTAGCTGTTCCTTCAATACAAAGCTAGGATTTTCTGGTCTATTAAGTAAATAATTTATTTTTTTAAATATATAGGTACCTAATTTAATTTTTAACAAAAACATAGAAAATAGAAGCGAACTGATTATGAAATATTTTTGAATCACATTACTTTATATAATGGATATATTACCGAAGAGAAATTGTAAAGTTTGGAAGAAATGACAGGATATTTGGCACCAAACCAGAGGCAACTAACTGTGGATGGTGCAAGAATATGTGGAACGACCAAAGATAAATGCAGTGCAGTCACGAAGAGAAAATGTTGTACTTTCAGAGTTCGCTATACTGGACTTGTTCATTTCCATCTTTTCGGCGAATTGAGCAATCCTATAAGTCGTTATTTCGAAAACGACTTAACTATGAAATGTATATTCATATACAACATATACTAGTACAAGCATAGAAGAAATCCAAACTAATCATCTCACATTTATAAGAACTGTATTGCAATTGAATTTTTATATATAATAAAAAAAGACAGTCATACGATATTACAAATATGACAAATTTCATTTCTGGACAAATTATTTCATTTTTAATAGTGTCTGCATTGTAACAGGTAAAAAAAATATACTAATGATTGGATCATCTTACAATAAAGAGATTATTAAAATAAATGGACTTGATTATTAACTACTCAGCTTTGAAATATGACAGGTATTAGGTATTTTTAACCCTGCAATCTAGCAAAAACAAAATGTTGAGTATAAACAACATTAATTGACAATGAGTCATATCTAAAATGAAAATATCATGTGTACTGAAGTCTATTAGAGTTAAATAAAGATTAAAAATTAAATATAGATGAGCTTCAAAGTAACATTCCTTCTTAAGAAAAGATTTTTTATATTAGCTATAAAAACTATATAGGCATATAAAAAAATCTGAACAATTGTGAATGCTCCATATTATGTCTCAAAAAAAACCATACACAATGATTTAAATATATATAATGATGATTGGTTTCTCTTAGTTAATGAAATAAGAAATCAAATTAGTTTCTCTCTGTAACAAAGGATTTTATTTACAATATATATTTACATTAATTACAAGCTGTTAGCTGTTAATACAATACATTTACTCACCTGTATCAAAACAAACTACATTTAAAGCCCTTATTCCCTTCTTCTTTATACATTTAGAATGTATAGTTAATATTAATTAGTGTTAATATTAATGCAGCCTCACAGGTTAATGACAATCTATTCTTATCATTCACAGCTGTTTATTGTGACTTCTAATAGGCATTCTGGGTTACGTCGTGTTGTATCATGGGAAACATAAGAAAACAACTGGTAAAGAATGAAGTGGTTATCTTTACATATATTTTTATTCTCTATCTCAGTCCTATAAAATTTTCTAAAGTCTCTCAAATCCATTCCAACTACCCCAACTCTTTGGCTCATCCATTAATCAGTTCCACATATCCTTATAACCCACTTCGCAGACTTACTGTAAATATTTATTTTGTTGGAGTTCTGGCAATGACTAGCGCCTCCACTGGATTTTCACACTTGCAAGGCAGTTAACAGAGCAGTGATGGGATCTCATGAGCCAGGCTCCCATAAGTGGAGGGACAAGTTTGGTTCGGTGTTCCATTGGATTGCATCAAAAAGTTTGATTGTATTTAATTTATTAATATATTTTCCAGTTTATTATTAATGTATTTAATATTATTTTTTATTATTTTTTATTTTAAACTAGCTGACACTTCGAACTTTGTAACGTCTGATGGTCTATAAATGACATGTTAACCTTAACTATACTTCATTAAGTATTCATTAACATAAGTAGCAGACGTTCTTCTATCTAAAAATCTAAAAATCTAAAATCTAATCTAAAAATCTAAAAATATTCAATTTGAACACGAATTAAAATTAAAATTAAAAAGTTCATTTCCAAAGCATATCTCTTGTAGTGCACAAAAATATTCAATTTATTTTAGATTATCTAGATCTGACCGATTTCACCAAATTGCAATACTCGGAGAGTAACGGTGACTACAGAACAACCCAACGATTATATGCTGTGTAAATATAAGCATATCGATTGTTTAAACTACCACTGAATGCCGTGCGCTTCAACTATCGGAACTTAGTTTTACTAACTGAGAAACCTTCATAGGCATGCGTTCAACCATTTTCCAAAGTTTCATCGCAATCGGAAGAACGGTTTAGTTATGCATAAGAGACAGACAGATGAACATTCGTTTTTCATTATATATATTTTGTATAGTACATATGTAATATATTTTTAAATTTTTATTTGTATTCATTTGTAATATATATAAGTGGTGATTTATCGTGATTTTTTAAACATTATTTGTAAGTAAAATATCTTACTAGATATTGATCAATAAATAAACAAAATTAACAAGCGTTAAAATGTTTTTTAAAAATTAATAAATAAAAATAGTACGCGTTAGGGGGATGTCCATTAATCCAAACTTGAGGTATTTCCTATGAATTTGGACCCACCCCTGTTGGTGAGATGGGGTAAGATGTGTTGAATAGGCAAGTAAAGAGTGTGGCAACTCTGAGGTATAGTAGGCATTTGTCTATGTTATGTGAGGATCGAATGGATCATTACGGAAAGTTCTGATAAAAGAAAAATGTCTCTTATTCTCTAAGACAGCTGTACTCTTGTGCAGATTTATAGTCTAAAACTTACACTGAAGCTCTTGGTACGAAACTTTGTCAAATGCATTCAGAAACAGTCGAATTGCTGGTAATTTCCACTCTAGAGCCTTCAAAATGTAGTAATTTAATTCAGTATTTGTTAGACGTGATAGGACGTTGATTGTGATTTTCAAAATCTGGTTTTCTCTTTCTGTTGGTATGACTGATAATTTTGGATACAGTAATTTTTCAGATGTTTTAGAATTTGTGAACTTAGAGAATAAACTAATGGATCTGCAAGAGGAAGGGATGTTGATGATATTTTTTTAGCAATATCAAAGAAAGTCATAAGAATTAATATAAATAACAACATAAAGCAAAATTTAAAATTGTTCGATGTTTATATTTACTAGGATTTTAAATTCCGATTTAAGATTTATGATTTTTTTTTTATATAGATTTGTCTTTGGGCTAGGGGTCTATACTTTTGAGGTGTAACATTTTTCTCACAATCAAAAATGTCACAAGTTCTAGCTGTATTGGGGTTGTTCGGATCGAAAATTTGTCCATAGTCTTCCTTTCATAAATTTAATGGAGAATATGTTTTGTTATGCATTATTTGTCGCTAGGACCTACCGTTTAGGAGCTATATTGGTTGATTAAAAAAAGTCACTTTTTGCCTATATTTTTAGATTTTGTGGCTGTTTTGAGAAGTCTAAGCTCTGTTAATGTTGCTCGTTTCGAAAATTTACCGACAGTTTCCTTATCGTAACTTAATGGAGAATATTTTTTGTTTTATAGCATTTGTCGCTAGGATCAAACGTTTAGAGGCTTTATTGATTTGAATGAAAAAAATCATGTTTAAATTTCTATTTTCATTTAACTTTGTTTATTTCGACTAATCATCGGATTGTTAATTAATAATTAAGCTAAGTAATTTGAACTTTTAATGCTAAAATGTAAATTGGGGAAAGCAGTAGATTATAGATTGATATATTCATGATCTATTGTTTTTCTCAATGAGGCAGAAATTGAGTTTTTTTTTTATTCATTATGCATTTCTTATGAAATAACGAATAACGCAGAATAAGGTGTTTGTCAGAGCCTGTTTGTTACTCATTATCAGTTTTTTCTCAAGACGTGGTTTCTCTTTATTGCTTAATTCATACTGCTATCCCTAGGACTATATAATGTATAACTATTTTGAGACATGATAAAAAAGACAATGCAGCAATGATTCTCACTAGGAAATACAACTTGAAGGATGCTGTAGCTGAAAGAATACGATCTGGTTGTTCACCAAAAAGTCCGAACAAGCCATCTGGGTTGAAATTGATAGCGTTCTACAAAATTCAGTCAAAGGCCCCATATTTATGATCAGAATAAATCTATATAAATCTTATACCTAACTGAAGTTTTTTTTTTTTAGTTTTTTTTTTTAATATTTTTTTTTTTTTTTAATATTTTTTTTTTTTTTTTACAATAAACAGAGGTCAAATTTAATATAGATTACTTCAGTCTGGGTTATACACTGAAAATACAAATTTAATTTTTTGTAAATTTGTAAAGTATATATTTTTTCAAAGTATAGGACAAAAGAACAAACCAGGTGAGTTATCGCGGCTGGTAGCAGGTCGTACAGAGTGGCGGATAGATAAACATAAGGAAATCGGGAGTTTATTGGAAGATGGCTGGAGAAGAAGACAGGGGCAGCATAACTAGAACCTTCCTAATGAAGCTGCCCTTGTCACAATCTAGCCACTTCCGGTCGTCGTTTCCAGCTCTTATTTCTTCGCGTATTCTTGGGGTGAGTCGTAGAAAGCAGTTCTTAATATAATATCAATGCCTCGTCAATATAAGCAATCAAAATGGTACGTAATACTGGCATCAATGGAGTAAAATTAAACATTAAATTAATGGGAAAATATGCCAATGTGAGGAAAAGATAATTTATTCAATGATAACGCTTAACGCTCAAAACCCACAGAGAAAGAAAAATATCTAAAGGCCTAAACTGATGTGAAAACTATTCAAACTGACTTTTGACTTTTCTTTTTTATACCTTCTTACTTGAAACCGCTAAA
The DNA here is from genome assembly GCA_003667255.2 of Euschistus heros. Taxonomy (NCBI): domain Eukaryota; kingdom Metazoa; phylum Arthropoda; class Insecta; order Hemiptera; family Pentatomidae; genus Euschistus; species Euschistus heros. The sequence goes on along the minus strand of RCWM02000078.1, from coordinate 2,357,395 downwards.
ACTTTCGCTTTTTTTAAAACAAGGTTCATTCAATTTCTCCATTTTTATTTTTTTTTTTATTAATTGCTTTAAAGTATAAACTTTTATGGCAATCGAGTTAGCTAATAATATTTACATTTTACTATTAAAAAAAAGTAAATAAATACATAATAATAAATAAAAACAAAACAAAATTTTTACATGTTATTTTGCATTGTTTGCATTAACACTAACAAAAAGCATTTCTGCATATTATAATGATTAAAACGAACAAAAGAATTTTTTTTCTTACTTGATATAATAATGTATACAAACAAAAAAAAATTAAATAAATTAATACATTTTTGCAAGTCATGATAATTGATATTGATTATAATGACAATAACATCTAATATCTATTTATATTATATTTTAAATAATCTTCCCGCTGAGGATCGAAAAATTTGAAATTTACATATAAAATCAGTTATAACTTGTATTTAACGTGCGACCGATATCCGTTGAGAATAAATGGGGTTGTGATTTTTTCAATTATTTTGTTTTTGATGGATAATAATTTGTGGATTGAAAAAATCATAAGAGTGTTCTGAAATATTGCCGTTAACATTTAATTGTTTAATTTGAGATACCAGTTATATTGACGATCAGGTTTAATAATATGTAAATATAAAAATCTTTTCAGACAGATACGTGGTAACCGACTTTCTGGTAATGCCATAATTTTAATTTAAAAAAATTATAATTTCTTTTAATACTGGAATAAATAGCGGATTACGTCCTGTTTCTAATCATACAATGTAATTTGGTGTGCATTTGGGCCAAGAATGTAGTGATTTTAGAAATTTAACTAGGATATTATTGATGGTTTCTAGGTAGTTTAAACTCCAGACCTGAGCTGCATACAGAAGTATTGATGAGAACGTAGCATCGAAAAGAATCGTCTTTGTTTCCCAAGAATCACTCTTACCATTTAAAGGTATAGTTTTTACTTTTGCAATTGTTGCTTTTTGTACGAAGTTATTCTCAGTTATTCTCTGGTCATTCACACTTAAATAAAACTAAAAATATAAATATTCTAAAAAAAACGAAGTACACAATCCAGTGTATTATGTATATGATTTTGTTGTTGGAGGTTTTATTACTAAGGCAAATTAGGAAAGAAGGTGTAGAAAAATTCAATTTTTCCCTTACTGGGAAGAACAATACTTTATGGATATATCTATCTATAATCTTCTGTTTTTCCAATTGTCATTTTAGAATTAAAAGGAACAAATTACCGTAAGTCAGGGTTACTTGGACCCACTTTTAGCAGTATTTCAGATCAATCCTTATTTATATTTATACATATAGAATGATTTCTTTACTTTACACTTATAATTTATAAAGAATACCTGTAAATAAAGAATTTAACCTTTTAATTTTGATTTATTTGATTTTTAAAATATTTAAAAAAAATTTGTTTAATGGGTTCAAGTAGACCTTGGATTGGGTTACTTGGACCCATGTTTAGTTTCCATATAATAAAGCATTTAAACATGTGATGGGTTGATGTAGGACATAGGATCTGAAAAAATATAATTTAATCAATGAAGAAATATATTTTCTAGAACATTATAATTACAAAAACGGAAGATTACCTTTTGATTAAATTATCTAGACATTTTATTTGATTGACTAGACAGAAAATATCCCCCTTTTTAGTATTTTAGGAGGATCAATCCTTTTTTTAATATCACTCCACTCATAATGCACAACGTCTTTGTCCTCTAGCCATTTCCAACCTTTTAGAGTTGGTTGCATGCACTCAATAACCGCTCCTTTTTCATCAATATTTGTGATGATGCCGAGAGCTCAAGTTACCCCCTAGGGTCCAAGAAACCCTGAGTGACGGTACTTAAATTAATAATTAAATTAACCATCAATGATTCTTCGAAATGAGCAATGCCGAAAGAAAACAGGGATTTCAAACGCAACCTTTATCATTTAAATTAAAATAGTTCCTAAACGGTAGGTCCTAGCGACATATGTTATATAACAAAAAATAGTTTCCATTAAAACATTTGATGAGAACAGCATTAAAAAATTTTCGACTCAAACAACAGAGCTAGAGCGTGTCAAGAAAGCTACAACAATTTTTAAAAAATAAGTATACGGGACGTTTTTCATTGAAATGAATATAGCTGGATATTATTATATTATATTATGAATATGGATAAATATTATATGACAAAACATATTTTCGATTACATTTATGATAAGAACACTATGTAAACATTTTCCATTTGAGCAAAAACTACGGAGCTAGTCAAAAGCTTGTCAAAATATTACATTTATGACTGTGAAAAAAATGTTACAAAAGAAATGTATAGACCGCCAGCCAAAATACGTATCCATGTCAAAAAAATATTTCAATTTAATTTTACTTAATGATGTCTCATAATATTTTTACTTTAGTCGAAAATTAAAACAATATATAGTTATCTATTTTTGTAGGGTTCCCAACTAAAGATTTAAATCCTCTATTTAGTGTCATTACTTCGAATTATCTTCCAATCTCCTATCTCTGGATTACGTTACATTTAACTCTCAACGAATCTCAAAAATAAATTTATCATTATTAAGATATTGTTATAGCATTCACTGCAGATCATATACTTAAGCCGAAAATTAATTACAGATAGGTGTTTAACTTCCACCACTGGATTATCCTCTTGGCATTGCATATCAAGTGTTTTGTGCGTTTCTCAACAAAGCTTATTGTTTATAACGTAAAAATTAGTATAACGTATTAACCTCCGTTTTTTATTTCTTGTTGTTGAGAGAAAATTGAACCCATGGGTCAGCGTTGCAGTAACAGGAACCTATTGAAGGTAGGATACCAGTGCAAAATGCACAGTCCATTAATTCGAGAAAGTTGATCCTTATCATAATGTCCGACTTTGCAGTTATTACAAGGAAGAGTTTATGTTATTGCTATTTCATAGAGAAAATTTTAAACGCTCTTTACTCTTGTCCCTTTTCTGTAATTAAGATGTACTCAGTTCGGTGAAGGCACATCTTCAACACAAGTAATAATGAAAAACTGTAATCCTAATGCAAATTGTTAAGTAGAGAGGTTATAAATATTCAATGCGATAAAGTATTTCTATCAATAACTTTTTTTATGATTAAGTTAGATCATTATACTTATTAAATGTGATCCTCAAAGTATATTCTCTCCTCATACACTCTCCGACAATTATTGATATAGAATAGTTTAACCAGACCTATTAAGTAAGTTGTAAAATCACAGATACTTGGAAAGAAACTGTTTGTTTTGAGTTCTGATTTTTGATGCTCTCGTAATATCTGAAACATAAATATTTACATAAGTCAGTCTCAGTTCTTATCTAAAGTCCAGAGTGCAATGTAAAACATTACATCTTTGTATTTCATGTAATTAAATTTAATCACGCCATGCCAAAAGGGAAAGAGTTATCAGAGGGTGAAAAGGACATAATTAAAACATTAGGCGATAGAAATTAGGCAATATCAAAAATCATTGATACTTTAAATAGAATAAGGCATCTACTAAGGAATTTCCCTTAGCTGGGCAAGGATTATAGCCGAAAGAAAAGGAATGATAATTTCATGGCAACACTAGTCTGAGAACAGCGAGCTATTTTATGCCAAGCCTCCAGCCCTTCAGTACAATGAAAGAAATTTAAGAGCAAGATCGCGTCCAAACGAACATCAGTAGATGTACTCCTGAAGTAATATTTAACGCATTTTCCCCAAAACAGTCACTTAAAGCGTCTTAAACTGAAAACCAAATCTCCTCTTTAAAAACTCTCAAAGCTAACTAAAGGAAATTTGCTTCTGAATATGTCCTATGGGAAAAGATCTAGAATACTTATCTTAAGTAATTTAATCTGGATGATCCTGATGGATTTCGATACTATGCACCTGTCGACTCAGCTCGCATCCTAAAAAAATGTTTGGCAGCCAACAATATTGCCAATATAACCTGACCAGCCCGAATTACACATCTGAACATTACTGTGAACTTGAACAATAACAATTTAACTCAAAACTTGAATCGTAGAAAGTGGGTCAAAATTTAGCTAAAAGTACATAAAACAACTTTTTTATATCTTCCAAAACAATTGGCTAGGTTATTGGAGAGATACAGTGATTCAGCAGTGTTGAATCACCACATTACTTAGCAGTAAATCTATCAGATATAATAATATACTTTATTATTTAATTTATAATAATTAATACATAAATAAAGTGACCTATATTTTTGTCGTTGCCATTTGTATGTTTTTCTTCCTGTTCGAATAAAAAATAAATTTGTGTTATAAATATATTGGTTTTTGTTAATTTGCAATGTTATAATGATCCAAATTTTTTTTAAAAAGTTTCATCTATTAGAATTAATGTTTGACCAAAAAATAGGGATGACATATAATTTTGTCGACATATAATTATGTCTATGTGAAAATATATTATCCACACATTTAACTACTAAAACATTTTTGGAATTGCTAAAATAATTCTTTAAATACATATTACTGATTGTCTAACACTGAACCTGCGGATCGACTTTACTAACACTTTACCTAGGGTCGACCTAGAAGACTGGTCCTCCTCCAAACCCAGGGGAAAGCTGTGGAGAACCTCCACTCTTCTCAAGACCGTCCGTGCGCGACCTGAGTCGCATCCTGCTCGAGGTGACCCTGCTTTTACCAAACACGGCGGATCTCGACCGGGAGGTCATAAAAAACATCCCTGGTGATGGGCAGCAGTATCACCAGTACTGATATGGGGCCGAAAACAGTAATAGTTGGTTGGGCCCATGAACAGACATCTCCTGGCGGAGCTGGAGTCCAGCGATACGACTGGAGAACTGCGATGGGACCTCACCCTTCAAAGACCGCTGAAGTCGGAAGAGTCCAACCGCAAGGTGCAAATAGTCTCATCACTCATCAGAGGCAGATGGAAAATAGGGCTCTACGCATTCACTTCCCATTATGGCCGCAAATGGACAAAATGATACAGAACGAGGTGCTTCTCTTGTGAATTCCCGCCAGGCATGTAGAGCATCAGGCCCTACTCGGAAGGGCCGCTTCCGAGCTACTGGTGGTAAACTCCCTTCCGGTCGTGGAGTCAGGGCTGGAATAGGGACCTTGGCTACTGACATTTCTAATAAGAAAAACCTCCGAATTATGCAATGGAATGCAGAGGGATTGCTAAAAAAAAAACTAAATCTCATGAACAGAATCTATGAAGAGGTAGTGGATGTAATCTGTATACAGGAGACCTATCTAAATCCCAACCTACGGTTTAGTGTGAGAGGCTATCAGGTCTTCAGGAAAGACCGCCTCGGTCGAAATAAGGGAGGCATTCTAACCATGGTACGAAACTCGCTCCCAGCTAAAGAAATATCTCCACAGGATGAACACCTAAACATTGAAGCAGAAATCCTCGGAACATTGATCCAAATTGGCGAAAGGCAGCTAAAGCTGTATAACTACTATTGCCCAAATGATAAAATGCTATCTCTTCAAGCTATGGACATTCCTGAGGACGACTGCCTTGTAGTGGGTGACTTCAATGCCCACTCTCCCTCGTGGGGATATCGAGATATAGACCAGAGAGGCGAAGAAGTTGAAACATGGCATACTGAAGTTTTCCTTCAGCTGATAAACAGACCTGATGACCCTCCTTCATTCTATTCACGCACCTGGAAATCAACTACCTTACCGGACCTAGCGTTTGCTGTAAACAACCTAGCTAGGGCTACAAGGCGACTAGTGAGAGACCAACTTGGAGGTAGCGACCATAGACCGATCACACTGGAAATAGACTTAAACCTTCCTGCACCTGAAGCCAACCCTCTCCCGAGATGGAACTTTAAGAAAGCCAAATGGAACATTTATACCGATCTTGTGAATAAGTACACATCATGCATCAATGTAACATACAAGGAGGTAAATGTATCAGCCCAGCGCTTTGCCTCGGCCATATTACACGCAGCAAATGAAAGTATACCTAGAGGATGCAGAAAACAGTATAAGCCATACTGGACGGAGGAGCTGGACCAACTAGAAAATAATGTTTCGCTGTTACGTGATGAGGTAGAAAGATTCCCTTCCTCTCAAAATAATATAAAACTGAAAGAGGTAACTGCAAAACTGCGCCATGCTACTCAAAAATCTAAAAAGAAGGCCTGGCGCGAAAAAACTGAGGGCCTCAACATGGACAGGGAAGGCAGGAAGCTTTGGAAATTGGCAAAATCATTGTCAGGTGACACAAACAGGAATGACCCATTGACAGTGGAAAGAAATGGAAAACTCATTACTGGAAAAGCAGCAGGAAATATCCTTGTCGACCATATATGCCAAAGTGGAGCTCTAAATATTAGCCCTGGGAAGAAAAAACAGATGAGAAGGAAAGTAAAAGAAACCCTCCGGGCAGCGAAATCCAAGAAAGCGAAATCAAGATCGGCCATTCACTATGAATGAATTGAACAATGCTGTCAACTGCTTGAAACCATAGAGCTCTCCGGGCATTGACGGTATCATGAATGAGTTTCTCATTAATCTGGGGCTCCAAACAAAGCAGCGTATCCTCAAGCTCTTCAACACCAGCTGGAAGATAGGTAAAGTTCCTGAGACCTGGAAGGAAGGAGTAATAATCCCTGTACTAAAGGATGGCAAACAAAAAAACAACCCAAACAGCTACCGACCCATCACCCTTCTCAGTTGCATGGGTAAGCTACTGGAGAGACTCGTAAACAACCGATTCATATGGTTTCTTGAAAAGAATGACCTCATAGTACCAGAACAGGCAGGCTTCCGACGATTCCGCTCTACAGAAGATCAAGTCGCCTTCATCACCCAAGAAATAGAGGATGGCTTTCAGAAACAAGAGCACACGCTTGCGGTATGGGTCGATCTGGAAAAGGCATTTGATAAGGTGTGGACAGAAGGCCTAATTATAAAAGCTGCCACCATGGGCATCCATGGAAAAGCCCTCATATGGCTCAATGATTATCTGAGGGACCGAAAAGCAAGAGTGAAATCTGGAAATGCAAGGAGCCGAGCCAAAAAATTTGAAAACGGAGTCCTGTCCTAATATTCATTAGGACTGTTCCTAATATTCATAAACGACATCATTCAGGATTTTCCAAATACTGTAAAAGTGTCGTTGTTTGCGGATGACATTGCCCTCTAGAGTAGATCGACTTCAATATACGCAGCGCAATACAGAATGCAAATGGCCTTGGATAGTATCTGCCGTTGGACTGAAGAATGGGCCATGAAAATCAATCTAACCAAAACAAAATACTCCATTTTTAGTCTCTCTCCTAAAATACCGGACGCTCTAAAACTAAATTACAAGCATGAATCTCTTGCAAAAGATGAAAACCCCACTTACCTTGGTATAAAGCTGGACCCAAGGCTCACATGGAAACCTCATATCGAGCAGTCTGTTCGTAGGGGAATGATAAGAACTGCCCTTATGAAGAAAATTGCAGGTTCAAATTGGGGCGCAGACCTGAGGACACTTAGGTCACTATATATGGGCTATGTCAGGCCCTCCTTGGAGTACGGCATCACAAGTTGGGGAACCGCTGCTGTCTCAAACCTCCGGAAAGTTTCGACCGTGCAAAACCAGGGACTAAGGATCATGACAGGAGCAATGAAATCTACGCGTATAGACAAAATGTAGGCCCTTACGAAAGTTCCTTCAATAGAAGACCGGAGAGATGTGAAACTCCTACACCTTGATGCTAAAGCCAGATCCACTCCGAAACATCCTTTCCAAAAAAGAGTGACTGAAAGAAATAGCAATCGATTAAAGCGGGAAAGCAGTATGCACATTACGGCAAGGTTACTTTCGGAAATCGATGGAAAGCGGCGGATCTCAGAAAAGTCTACAGCGGCAGAAGACAACCCTCCATGGCTTGAGGCTCCGAAACCTCTAATAGTTCTGACAATCCCTGGTATCGCAAGCAAGGAGAACTCATCCGAAGAGCAAATGAGGTTTCTTTCCCTTCAGCACGTAAATAATGAGTACCCAAAAGACCAGTGGACCCGCATATATACTGATGGATCGGCCACAAATGCAACAACAAATGGTGGCGCCGGTATCCATATACAATTTCCTGCAGGAAACATAATCGAGAAGGCTATTCCGACTGGCTTTACTTCATCAAATTATCGAGCTGAGCAGGAAGCCATATGTGAGGCATCGAGAATACTTAGGATACTTAAGAGACCAAAGAACTCAAAAATAGTATTCCTTACTGATGCAGCATCAGTGTTGCAATCTCTTAGATCGAAGTGGGGCACGGGCCTGAAAAATCTCTCCAAGGAACTTGAATGCTTGATGGCTATCTACAAAAAGGTCATCCTGCAGTGGATTCCAGGACACTGCGGACTCACTGGAAACGAGAGGGCGGACCAGCTGGCCAAGGAAGGAGCTTCGAATGGGCAGTTCGAATGTACCCTCAGTCTCGAGGAAGTAAAAACGCTCAACAAAGCCGCAGTCAGCCAGCGATGGATTGGGAGACATCCACATCACGATCCTGGAGATGCAATCTACGAACTCACTCGAAAAGAGCAGGTACTCATCTTCCGATTGCGAACGGGACATAACAGGCTCAGAGCTCACCTGTTCAAAAAGCTTCATATTGGATCCGGCCCCCTTTGCGAGTGCGGAGAGGGTGAACAAAATACTGAGCACATCCTTCAGACCTGCAGGCTCTATTCTGAGCAAAGGAAGCTGATATGGCCCTCTCCAACCGATGTGCGGACCAAGCTCCATGGTGACCTGGAGGACCTTAGGAGGACCACTGAATTCCTCATCTTTACCCCCGACCTGGCCATTTAAGGGAAGAACGCAGAAGAAGAAGAAGAATACATATTACTGATTGTCTAACACTCAACCTGCGGATGTTCAAATGAGTGGGCAGTGTAGTATAATAACCTGTGGTTTTGCGTTATATTAATTTCGGATATTCGAATGTACGAATAATGAACTAGAAATTTTGCTTCCAATTAGTAAAATGAAATATACGTATATAACTCATTCTACAGATTTGGTATGACAGAAGTAATAATACGTTAAGAGAGAGTAATAGAATGAGGGATTCTATCCAACCTGACACAGGATACTTTCCAACTGATCAACTGCCCAGAAAAGATGAAGTGTTGTAGACTCCCCTTAATGATAAGCTTGAACATTTTTGTATTTAATGTTATGTTTGGAATAACTGTTTTGGCTTTCATTGGATACAACTTAACAATAGGAGCATTATTGAAGAAAGGCTATGAGTAAAAAAACATTAGACAGAAGTAACACGGAGAAAAGCTACTGTAAGACCGGGAATATTGTAGAAGAAAGGAGATGGACTAAATAGATACAGAATTGTTCCTAAGATAACTTGAAATGAAAATTAGCCAATGCCGTACGCTTCTAGTTGAGGCAATTTAAGCGAACTATTTAAGTTTGCTTTTTTGTCTAAGTAACCCTGTTCACTTAAGTTTCACAACTTATGATCCTATCCCAGCGATAAGCATCTTGATTTAATTAATAGCATATGTCCATAATTATTATTATGTACGTTAATTTTTTTTTGATGTTTTACCGAAAAGTTGGGAATTGGTGGATCGAAAATAATTCATCCTTTTTATGAAAAATACCTATCGACCCAAATATATATATATATATATATATATATATATATATATATATATATATATATATATATAGAGAGAGAGAGAGAGAGAGAGAGAGAGAGTGATTGGTGGCGGGTCATAACACCTTTTTAATTACAAAATTAATAATTCAGTGGTTCATTTAATTTATGTTTTGATACATTTTTTTAAAATTATGTAATGAAGTTCTATCTATAAGTGTAGAATTGTCCTTTTTCGTATGCAGATATTGATTCATCAGTAAGAGTCAAAGTTCTTTTCGAACTGCTTAATGAATCATTACTTTTGAACTTTTCAATATCGTATTGTTATTTCATTAAAATGGAAACGTAAATATGTAATAAGCTTTAATAGAATGGAAAAATAGTTTTGAATAGAATAGAATTTGGAATCATACCTTCAATTCAAAAGAACTCATTTTGGAAAAGTCGAAATTATTCTTGCTAATGTGAAACATCTAATACTATTTCTATTCAATAAATCACTTTAAATATACATGAAAGTATCAATGGCCTGAACTAAATTATATTGTAATATTCTTAATTCACACCTCTTAATTATTAAGCTAATTCAGTGAACCCAGCAACAGCACCTCCTGTCTGCATTTTTATTTATAGGATAGGTCCTTCATACAGTTCATTTTGGCGTTTTCTGGTATTTTCGTAGTGGCCATGTCGTTTATGAGTGCGTTGGGATGTCATTTAATTTTTATTGAAACTGTTTATGGCGAGTAAGTATTTGTTTAACAATAGTTGACATGCAAAGAACAATATGTTGACTTATGTTGCTTACGCATCAGGGTGTTTTTGCGATTATTTTAATCGGGTTTGCCTGAAAAAAAAATCTGGAATTTCTTTATATATCTTTTTAGCTGTTACATATATCTGCGAAGCGAATGTCCAAGTTGTGAATTTAAAGTGTTATGAAAGAAAAGTCTTGGAATTTAATTGAGGAATTACTTTATTTCTTGATGTCTGGACTGCATTTCATACTCCGATCCAAAGTTAGATCTAGGTAGTGTGCAGTGCTTGTCTGTGGATCGGAAAACTGGAGGGCAGGTTTCAGGGCAAGTAAAAGTGGCATGTCCTGATTTGTCGTAATTATATGAAGAGATTTTTCCAGAGATTTCAATTATGCAATTTTGGCAAATAATGTTGTTGAGTATGTGAAGCGTCAGTCAGAGCTTTGTTACTAGTTAAAATTGATGTGTAGTGTACGTAGAATGTAAGAGGTGATCGGAATATCATGGTTTTGTGTGATGTAGAGTAGTGAAACTAGCACTGAGCCTTGTGGTACACCGACTAACAGAAAAATGGTATGCCCCTTGATAGAGAAGAAAATCCTATCACAATGGAAATATTGCAAGATAAGTAAATCAGTGAAAATATTGAGTTTAAAGAGAAGTCTCTAGTGCCAGACTCTGTGGAATGCTTGAGCAGCATCCAGAAAAACTCCATTTGAGTGCAATTTGTGTTAATGTGGCACGGATATTAATACTGTGTAACTGAGGTGCATATACTTTGTTGTGCCCTCAGTTCAAATAGACGGTATGGAATTAGGTGAATGTTCGCTAGAAGATTATAAAGTCTTTTTTGAAACGCAACTTTGGATCTGACCGAGGAGAGGATATTCTCGTAATTGTTCAGTTTGTGGATTATTTTAGTATGCGAGTATTTACACTACAGGAGGCATTAATTAATCCTTAGTATGGCTTTTTAAATAGTGGTTAAGAACACCATAGTTTTCCTAAGATTGCTTTTTGATCATTTTTTTCTTATATCTGTTCTTTATCGATTCTATTAAACATCCATTTGTCTTCTGTCACATATAGCCGCTGTTTCTCTCGTTTTAGTGCAGAAGATTCTGTCATAGTCTAGGCCACATCTGGCACATTGTGGGGGGGGGGATGATTCCAGTATATCGTATACATCATATACCGTATACATAATAAGTTGACATTGTGTACATTGAGAAATTATTCTTTTTTTTTTTAAATAGTTCTTCGATTTAATTATGGATTTCATTAAGAAATTCAAGGTAATTTTTTTTATTGTATATTATTTGCCTTGTATCCACGTTAAGTAAGTTCTTGTCTGATGGTTACAACGGGAATCGTGTATTGTGTAAGTTTTTGTATGATGACTCGAGGGCATTTTTCATTCGGGAACTGTTAAGTGTGAATCTCTCCTCCACTCATTCATAAGCTTGTAAACAGCTTTCTATATATGTCTTCAGTAGCAGAAATGACCCTCGCATCTTCTGATTGAAGATTTTAACCAAAAACGGATGTTCAGACTTTCTTCATTATGAAGAAATCAAACAAAAACTTCTACAGTACTAAAAAAATCAACAAGTTCTTTAAAAACAATAATATTTTGCACGTAATAATATTAAGAATAGTTGGTATTAAATTTGAGAGTATCACAATTTAATTTCATAACCTTATTAGCAATCATTTAACGCATGATAGTTTTCAATGATACTCGTAGTTGATGTTAGTTGTATTAGTTTTGTATTTGGGAATTGAAGATCTTTATTTTAAAATAACTGTTGAGTGTCAGTATGTTGGTGAGTGAAAAGTTTGTACATTAATTAAGTGTACTCACAATCAGTGTGTACGGTGTGTAAGTGTGTACAGAAAAAGGGTAAGATTTTTCGTGCTGTTAGAGATTTTTATTTTATTATATTTATTTTACAATGAAACCATTGGTTTTAACTCATTTTTTTCCGCAATATACATATTAAGATATATATATATATATATATATATATATATATATATATATATATATATATATATATATATATATATATATATATATATATATATATATATATTATATATATATATATTTCAAGTTATAGAACACGAAAATGTCAATAGATAGGGCAAAATAGCATAAAGTACACTTTAAACGTTGGGACAACACATCACAAAATCGAAAAAATCGGGAAAAAAAGAGGATAAGAACCAATATTCATAATAAAATATATGCTTTAAGTTGAAAGTGGTTAATATTTTCTCATAATGCCTGCTGGACACCATCGCTCACCGCATCGCTCAACGTTCTGTTACTATTCATATAGAAAATGAAGATATTTAGCTTTGGAGAAAGTATTGACAGTTAAGTTTTAGAGTTTCAAATCGAAAATTTCATTCAGGGCATCGACTAGATCCTCCATCATAGATGAGTTCCTGTCAACCTTATAGTTTAAAAACTTTTATTTTAATAAATATTGAGCTCTTGTCTCCTGTCACATCGCTGGCTCGTGAGCCAGTTGAGCAAAGCGAGATGTATTAAGCCCCAGATATTCTGAAGAAGAATGAAGCTTGCCATTGCCTGAACTCGAATATCGAATTTCACAATTGATCTCGAGGCTACGGCCGTTTTAACTTACAAGGAGGGTTATTGGGATGCCTTGATCTGAATAACGGCTGATTTTCACAGATAATACCTCACGTCGAATGATATTTTTAATTTGAGAAAGGAAATGTGCACATACTTCTCGAACTAATTCTTCCAATCTAAGATTGCTGCTCTCTCCATTCGGATTTCTTTATGACATTAATATTTCTATATTCCTTTAGGTAAGCAAAACATACAACAAATAATTGTTTCAAAATAACCATACCGTTTTTTAGACATGTTATTTTCCATGTTCAAACTTTCCTCTTACAAGATCACTTCTAACACCCTCATCTGCCACTACATTTCTCTGAGAATGAAAATTAATGTCATGTCCCTATTAATTGCATCTACTCTTTCAAAATCACTGGTTGATCTGAATAAGACCAGCGTGCAGATAGCCATAGTGCCAGGAGAATGATTTATATTATAGTAGACTACCTCAATCTCAGTAATTAATGGCTAACAAATCAAATGGTTGATTCCTGAAGAGTACTTAGAAGTAACTGAAGTGTAGTAGAACTGCTGGATGGATGTTAGCAAAGGCTGGAACTATGTGATAATAGGCTGAGGTTTTAAAATGATGTTTGCTGAATTACTACAGCTATATGCTGAAGATATGAAAGTGTAGAAATTGTCCTCAAGACCTCTATTGCCAGTGAAGAATTAATTAATTAATTAAGAATATTCATAAATAAGGGAAAATCAAAGTAACAAAATATAATACAGGTCGGCCACCATTATGTATATTATTTGTGCCTTGCTGAATGTCCCTTGTCTTGCTCGTTTATGTGAGGGCCTGTATTTATGACAAAATTTCCTTAAATCTCGGGCCTTTTCTTTGCCTGCTCTTAAAACTTCAGAGACTTCGTACACAGCGCTCTTAACTACTCATTCAGAAATTTTTTGCAAATAAAAACGATGTGTCTCGGGTCTTCAAGGCATTGACATGTAGGAAACGTACCACTTTGTGCTAGGGCTATTAAATTGAACTTATTAAATCAGAATTTGAAGCTTGTGGACCATTATCCTCTTATTAATAAAAATAAATGGCACATAGTCCCAAATATTTCTCAATGGATAACGAGCTTAGCAAGGAGATAATTTGAATCCTCCTTTCTATATTGTCTTAATTGGGGAGATATTTAAATTATGTAAAGAAGAGCAATATTGGTTTTGGAACATATATATTATATTAGCTCAGAGGTAGATATTCTTATAGACTTAGAGGTAGATCCTTACCCACCTTTGAAAGCTATATCAATAGCTATATACAGGTAGGATCAAGCTAGAATGAATACCTTGTAAGAGTTGACTGAGTGATGAAAAATTTGGGTCAATGCAGCTCGACGCTGAAAGGAACAAAGAGTTAGTGTAAGAAGTCGGTGAAAAATATGAAAAGCCTTCTGAATAGTGAAGGCGTTGGTATAAAAGTGGTATTGTTGGCAGGACAGTTTTCTATTTGGTGGTCCATAGCTTCAGCATCGTGTGTATTGCCTGTGTGTTCTTGGTCACATCCTCCACAGCTCAGGAGTCTCGAGGACAGCTATGTAATTTATGATTGCAAATATACTTCACATATTTAAAATGGAGAAAACAGCAGGTGGATGAAGTCTTTGGATAGGGTCATTCACCGAATTCTTCCACATTTTTTATGGGATTTCGTTCTAGTATTTTATAGGTCTAATAATTCTGGAGGAGGGGTGCAGGAAATTAATTTTTTGAATTTTTGAAACTATTTCTTCAGTGTACAATACAACTGTAGCCACATTGGGGAAAATAAGCGAAGGGATAAGGAGCTAGTGATTGCAGATTGGAAAAAGAGACGGGAATAATGAAACTGTATAAAGATGGAACCTGAGGGACGTGGTATTTGAAATATGTAATCTTTTCAGGATAGGGTTTGACCAAACTTAAGAAAAACTTGACGGTTTTTAATAGCATAACGAAATTATAATACCATGTCGTTTAGAAAAACCTAGTTATTCAGTATGGGGCTAGATCCTATGACAATGACCGGAATTGTTTGGATATATTGGAGGTATGTTGTTGGTCCAATAGCTTATACTTTCGAGACCTCCTTGCACCTTGCCTGTTGCTGAAAGAAGTTTGGATGTGTGGTTGGTAAATTTGTCAATTATCAGCTTATAGATAATAAGAGTGAAGGATTCATTTTGGCAGGTAATTTATACAGGAGGAGAAAAGAGCAGGAAAAAGGTGTAATCCATGTAGAATGACAACGTAAAGAGAAAGGTAATTGGAAAGAGGATTATTAGGAATGATTATAAACTGGGGAGGAATATATAGAATCCATAACATGATTAAGGCTTCGTTTAATTGTTAGGAGGACTGACTGAAAACCAAGACTATACCAAATAAATACAGTCCTTGAATAAAGGAGATGTTTTCGCTCGGGATAATTGGTTAATCGGTAGTGAACGAGACGATTTAGAGGTTTTGAAAGGTTTAATAAGATGGAAATAGGACAATAATCGCTTGAAGTAGAAGGTTTGAATTGAAGATTTGTCTTATGTTGGTTATTATGGTAACTGATGTTGATTTAGGAGGAAATTATCGACATTTAAATTTTGTATATTATTTGAAGAAAAAATTCAATTTCTCCCTGAATGGGGAAAAACAATAGATCATGGATATGTCTATCTATAATCTACTTATCTTCCAAATTGAAATTTTGGAATTAAAAATTGCATAAATTAATAATTAAATTAAATTAACAATCAATGATTATTCGTAATACACCAAGAAAATGGGGATTTCGATCGTGATTTTTTTCATTCAAACAAATATAGCTCGTAAGTGGTTGTCCAGAAAATATTCTCCATTAAATTTCTGATGAGGAAACCGTCGGCAAATATTTGATCTGATCAACTCCAATAGAACAAGAGCATGTCAAAAAAGCACACTTAAAAATGTAGGCAAAATTTTTTTCATTCAAACCAATATAGCTCCTAAACAGTATGTCCAGCGACAAATGTTAAGTAACAAAAAATATTTTACATTAAATTTGTGATGAGAAAACATTCGGCAAATTTTCGATCTAAGCAACACCAACAGAGCTATAGCGTTTAAAAATTTTACATTGTTGAGGGTGAAAAAAACGTTTCAGCGTGACTTTTTTCGTTCAAACTAACATAGCTTCTTAACGGTAGGTCCTAGCAACAAATATCTTTAAGTATAAATGCACGTCTTTTAAACTTAATCACTCATCATAAGAATTAGTTCTGGAACACCGAGACGTATTTCCATCATTTGAAATTTCGCAGCATATTGCTGGTTTCACAAATCATATCTTTATTAGGTTGTTTATCATTAAAATGTTAGTTTAAATATACAATTCTAATTGAAAGTAGCCGAGAGGTTATTTTTATTCTTCTAATGGAGTTTCTTTCTCTTCTTAATGTTATGGAAATGAGAATTAAGAAATCATTTGATCTACTATTGTAAACATGTTTATTTTATCTAATAAATAGATCTAATAATTATTTATTTATATATATATATATATATATATATATATATATATATATATATATATATATATATATATATAAATGATAATATAGATAAATAAATAAATAAATAAATTTTATCACTTTAAATATATTTATAATATTTCAGAAATATATTAACTGTGGTATATACAAATAAACTTTTCTCTTAACGGGGGTTTTTGAAAACTCACATGTATTCCATATAGGTTATTTCCCAGTCCATATTTGTCTGAGTTCAGAAAAAAGGGTATATTTAAACAATTTTTTGTTTAGTGAAAACGTATTGTTTTGTTGTGGAATAAAGTAAATATTGTCTTAAGTGAACAATTGTTGTTTTAACTGAAAAGTATACCTAAAGATTGCTAATAGTCTAGCTGAGATATAAAACAGCCTTTATTGGCATTTGCGTTACCATAACGAACATTAAACAACTAAATTGGTTCTAAATGGTTCTAAAAAAAGGCTTGAAGTGGAAAGTTTATGGGTAATTTTTTTTATGGCTTACTTTATATTATTTGGGGTGCTGCACACGAATCTGAAGTTTTCCAACAAAATTACCATCGGCAAATATAAGAAAAAATAGAAAAAAAGCTTTAATTTTTTTCATTATTTTTCTTGTAACTTGCAAAGTAATCATTTTAATCAAAATACCTTTCTGTATTAAAATAAAGAGAAGAAAATGACCTATAATTTATGTCCTTATGTTTTATTTGTCAGACGTAAGGTATCCAAAAAGGAATTTAGCCAACTGGGGGCCAGTCCCACTTCTCCACAAAAATATGTTCGTCGTCTTTTTTTTTAAATAACTCCGAAACTACTCGTCCGATTAAAAATTAATTTTTTTCATCTTAAAGGTGATGAAGTTTACTATTGGGCTCTTTATATGAAGTTTTAATCGGGTGCCTTGAAATACACATGCCAGAACGCTAAAGATCCCGTACTTTTATGAAATCCACGTTGTTGTGGCACATTTTTCGTTATAACTCCGAAACTATTTGTTCGATTCAAAATTTCATTTTTTCATCTCAAAGCTGGTTACATTTAGAAAATTTGACCACTTTTTAGATAAAAAAAGAAATTTTGAGTCGGACGAATAGTTTCGGAGTTATAGTGACTAATGTGAAAAAAAACGTAGATTTTACAACAGTACGGGCTTTTTAACGTGCACTTAATGGACATTATCAGAACTTCATATTTAATATTCTAATAGTAAATGTAACCATCTTTAAGATGAAAAAAATTAATTTTTAATCGGACGAGTAGTTTCGGAGTCATTTAAAATAAAGTATGACAAGCATATTTTTGCGGAGAAGTGGGACTGGCATTAGTTGGCCGAATTCCTTGTGGATACCTTACGTCTGACAAAAAAAACTTAAGGACATAAACTGTAGATGATTTTCTTCTCTTTATTTTATAATAGAAAAGTATTTTGCTTAAAATGATTACTTTGCAAAATACAAGCAAAATAATGAAAAAAATTAAAGTTTTTTTTCTATTTTTTCTTATATTTGCCAATGGTAATTTTGTTGGAAAACTTCAGATTTGTGTTCAGCACCCCCAAAAATATAAAGTAAGCCAAAAAAACAAAACAATTACCCATAAACTTTCTACTTCAAAATACCTTTTTACTGGACTAAATCTGTACAGCAGATACCATACACCTATATGACTATTATAAAGATAACAAGGTCTATTTGATAATAATTGTGCTTTACCTAGTAATCAATTTCTTCATTACCTAATAGCACAGGTGATAATCATACACTAATATTTTTTTATGTTGCTGTAAAAAAAATATTTTAAACTCCTCTTTGTCAGTTAAATTTTGTTTTAATTCACATTATAATTCTATTACATTGCATGACAGAAAAGAAGCATGAAGATATAGGTGAACACAATTAAAATATAAATTTTAATTATTGTGCTGACCTCGCTAAATCGTATTAAGAAATTCCAGCGGAACATCGACCAGATATATCAAGAGTATTCATATATAAACCCTCGAACCCAAAAACTAGGTGGAAGAAGCCATAGCAAAGAAAAAAAAAATTGTAATGATATTCATTTTTGGATTTTTTAATGATATATAATCGTATATGGTACTATAATCAAATGTATAAAGAAAGTCATACATACAAAGCCATTTTTTTTTTTTAGCAACATCTATTTACCCTATCACATCTGTTAATTATAAGAACATCTAAACATCTATTTACAGGCATTAGATATGCTGTAATCATATCACAATATAAAAGAATTGGGCGCTAAGAAAGCCTTTAAAAGTTTATCTTTGAAATTGATTAAGAATGGAAAAAATGATTTTTATTTTTTAAAAAAAGTTGTTATTATAATTAAACATATGAAAAAAAATTATACACACACACACACACACACACACACACACATATACATATATATATATATATATATATATATATATATATATATATATATATGTATGTATATATATATATACATTCTAAAATTAAGTGAACTTTTGTTTAATAAAGTTTTTTAGGATTCACAAGTGTAAAACCTGCTGTTCTCGCGAAAAAAAACAAAACAAATTCTAGTTGATTTACTTTTTCTTTAAGGGTGTGTTTATTCACTAAAAACATAATTGAGCTTATTGGCTATTCAAAGTTTCAATATGAAATTAATTCTACTTAAATATACAGTAATAATTCATTTATTGCTGTAGGCAATAAATCATAGATTAATACGAACCAATATTTTAACTGTGTTACTGAAAATTTTGTAAACAGTTAAATATACATGAGTTTTCTTGTAAATAAACTGAAATTTATTTGTAAACTTAATAAGAAAAAGTGCTATGTTTACAGATCATAACAGCACGGTTTGTTTTTGTTTCAGCAGTGAGAAGCGCTGACCAACACTGGGATTACACTTTTAATGGAGATGGTAAGAAAATTGCATATTGAATAATGTTATTTTATGACAGGTCCAATTTATTTGGTCTCCATACATCGCCTATGTGATTAATTGTTTGTCATTTTCCAGGAATGGCAAATTTAAGTAGTAATGCAAGGATGGTTTCCGTTATTTGTATAACGCTTCAGTAACAAAGCGTAATCAAGATGTAAGTTGAGTCTCTAGCAGGCTAGAATTGGAGTTACTCGCGAATAATGTTGTAAATGGATCAATAAGAACTGGTTGTTACAATCTATTAGTAATTAAAACTATTTCCATTGGATATTAATGGAGTGAATGCCTGTTGATCTCATAGCAGATCCTGGTTGTTAGTTTTGAGGAGTCGAAGTATTGTAGAAGTGTTATGTGGTTCCAACTGGTGCTGCGGGGGCCTCAGTCGGTAGACTGGTAACTGAATCTTCGTCGAATTCGTTTGCATTAATTATTGTTTTTGTTTCAACTATTTATCAGCAAGTAATTCTTCGATAATCGTAGGTGAAGCTACCTACGGATGGTGAGGATAAATTTTACTGTTGCTATGAGCTTGAGTGAGGTAGCAGTAGATGTAGCAAGAAACGGCTCATCAGTGATCTTGGGACAGAATGCTTTTTCGAGCTGTAGTTCGTATCTAATAAACTTTGGATAATGATTTCGATGATCTTGTGACATCCTATAGTCGGAATCTTATACATACTGCTTTGTTATTGTTTTTCATTTATTTATATAATGTAAATTAAAAAATGATTGGTAGCTCTTGAAGCTCAGGAGAAAACAAAGCAATTGGATTTTTAAATAATTTTTTTCCTCATTTATTGATATTTACAACTGTACAAAAACATATACATCAAGTAAATGTGTTGATAGTGAATACAATGGCATGTAAATAACTTGTGAAGAACTACTCAGTAGTAGCTAATCTACTAAAAATCTACACTAAAAGGTCTCTAGGCCATCTTCTTTTCAGACGCCTCGGAGGATTATCGGAAATGGAGTGGGAAGCAAGTTGGGAGACTAGTGGATTGGAGTGGTTATGGAGCTTACTATGGAAGGATAGGTATCTGGTCTGGGCTAAATCAGCAACATAAGGAACGTTAAGGTCTTTATGGATAAGTTTATTGGTCCAAAGTAAGGAGCTTTGAGGATTTTTCGAAGGATTTTGGATTTCAAGGATTGGATAAGATGAATTGGATGGTTTAGTGGACCCCCAAAGCTCAACTCCGTACATCCAAATAGGTCTAATCACAGTCATGTAAATGAGTCTTTTGCAATTAATTGGAAGCTTTGATCGTTTGTCAAGTAAATGTTGAAGTAGTGGAGTCCTAGGTAGCGGATCTGTTCAACAGGGATTAATGGAATATCATTAAAGAATACTATGGGACAGGAAGTCGTAGGTTTACGACGAAGGGTAAAGGTTATTTGTTGGGATTTATTTTTATTCTCCAATTTCGACACCATTCTTGAATGTTAATAATATGAGATTGTAGTGATTGGGATGCAATGAAAGGATCATTATTTACTGAACACGCATGTGTCATCAGCGTAAGTGGTGAGGACAGTGGTAGGATGAGTCAGGATATCAGCTTTATACACTGTGTTGAGGATGGGACCTAGGGTACTACCTTGAGGAACGCCAGCGGATTGGGTGAAGAGAGACAAATTGGAAAATTTATGGTTTACTTTGAAGGTTCTATCAGTGAGATAGGATCGAATAATAAGGAAATATGTAGAAGGTAGGAATTTACAGATTTTGTAAAGCAGTCCCGGGTGCCAAACTCGGTCAAACGCCTGTTCCACATCGAGAAAGGCTCCGGTGCAGTACATTCCAATGCAGAGGAAACAACGTCCACCACAAGATGACATTGCTGGATTGTGGAGTGTGATTTTCGGAATCATTTTAAATAATGAATGACATTTGAAGGGGCCACGGGAAAAAACGTATAGTCCATTTTTTGTTGAATTTAAGTTAATGGTGGTTTTCAAGCCACTTCCGACTAAATTTTAGATCGGACATTCGTTTCAGGGAAAGAAGCAATTAGATCTCCCAATTAATGGTAATTGAAGTTTTCATGTCCAGGAGAAGAAACGTTTAGGTTCGGGAGCGTATAGGGAAGACACTTTAATGTCCACGATTCAGGGTTGCTCCCTAAATTGTACACAGTATTGACGTTCGAACTCCAAACAGAGGTTTATAGACACAAAATATCTACTTGTACTTTTTCAGTTTTATTCTATTGGTCAATTAGTAAGGTTTATTTCATAAGATCAAAATATATAGAAAGTGATTTTGTTTCGTGTTCATGGCACAATTAAAATGAATGAAATAAAAAGCCGAGTGTAAAAAAATAATAATGAAAGCTGGCCGTTTGAGAGATGACATGAAGATGATGAGAGATACAACTCACAAACCTGGAGAAAACAGACACTGTATCCGAAAACGAGCGAATGCGTATTTTATTTAATATGTATTTTATTTTGAATGGATTTTATGAGATTTGTGAACACGTTCAATAAAGTAAGTACCAGTCAGGTCTCATAACTGTTTTACCCGTTATGCGTCGGCGAAGTCGGAAATCGGACATTGACTCAAAACACACCTCTCCTCATATTTACATTGGAGGATTAAGATGCTCATGTTTGCTTGAAAGCATTCATAGCTACCATGGCATTACATTGGGCAGAGTTCAGTTTTTATAGGCCAAGAGGTGAGGATGAATACAAGGCCAATAGACGCTTACTACCCGAACTACATTAGAAGAAATATTGTTTGTCCAGAGGATTTATGGAAATACACTACTAATAAACACTATTTTGTAAGTACTTCAATTGTTTTTATCAAACGAAGTTTAATTGTCTAATCTATTTACTGTAGATGTGCCTCATAGTCAATTTTTCTTTTCTCGCTATATATATTTTTATGAGAGCGTGTCTTTCATCCTCCTCATAGCAGCTCCTTTCAGCGCAACTCGAATGTGACATGCACTTTAGCTACCCTAGTATTTACGTTAATCTTTTAAGTGCCTTACATTCTGAGCCAAATTTAGCTTTCTATGTAATATCATCTCTGCATACTGATATTTTTTGACATACTCAATTGGAGACCCTGCTAATTTTATTTGAGGAAATAGGTAACATTTTCGTGGTCGGAAGGTATAAAAGAATTTGGATTTTATGATAAATAGTTTATCTTTATTTTTTTTATGAGTCCACACCTGTCAATATTTTTATGAGTGTCCGTTTAGCAATGCCGCAAATTTGTGATGCATAAGCCCATAGAGATATAGTAAGAGTATGTTGTTTATTAATTTCTGTCTTATTTTAAATTTTGAATGTTTTCTGAATAGTGAGTACTTTAGCTTCAGTATCAATCTTAATCCATCTGTATATTATAACAGTGGACCTGTTATTATATAACAGTGGTGCTAGTATTGATCCCTGAAGTTTACCTGTTAAAATCGGGCAAGTAGAAGAAAGTCCTGAGGAAAATTTCACAAATAAAAAATCTGTCAGAGAGGAAAGAAGATAATTAGGAATGTTACATGCTTTTGGTGGCTTAGGTTCTGAGGAGGATCAAGCGGCATCTTTTTGATTGAGAGTGGTGATAGAGGGAGATTGGTGATAATTTTTGAACAAATCCCAAATCATTTAACTTTTTATTAGGGTAGGCATTTTTTGTGCTTCAGAACGCTCTTCGAACAGAAACATATGCACAAGGTAATCTTCACGGCAATGATCAGATGATATGCAGACGACCAGACTATTAATGCTAAGTCGTACAGGTCTTAGTCCTAGTGATATAGTACAATTGTAAGACTTCTTTCTTATAAGGACTTATATTCTCATTAAAGAGGTTTTGCAGTTGTCTTTCATTTAAATTTGCCTTCAGACCATGAGATACCGTCTATCAATTTTCAGTGTGCAATAATAGAGATACAGATTGTTCTTTTCTCTTTTAAATCCCGCTTGGTTATTGATCATTGTATATATAAACTCTGGACTGCTGTATTGGAAGACACTGATGAGTCGATTTCTCGACGCATGAAAAGGAGGTGAAGAACAGCGGGGAGATTAAAATTAATGCATAATTCTTAGACTTTCACACTTTTTTCTGTTTCATTCTAATATATTTCATAATTGACAAACATAATTGATAATAACAATTTATTAGTTATTATAAATAAATCTTTGACGAATTTAACTTTCATAATTCTAAAAAAATAAAATAAAATACAAATAACAATTAATTGGAATTTTCGATATAGATACACAGGACTGTTTTTCTTTATTCCAATAAAGAACTTCTTTATTCCATTAGTTTATAATGGAAATATGAATCAACAGATTGGGGAGAAGTTTGTCAAAGCGGAAACAGGCAGTCGCCGATAGACATAAATACCAAATGGACAGCTTTCAAGCACGCCACATCACCTTTGGAACTAATCAGCTATGACCAAGAAGTTCCGGTTTCTGTGACAGTTGATCAACGCCATTTTTCAGGTATGTGTCTTATCCCGTAATATTAAATTACCATTTTTGTTCAACATAATCATATTTAGTATTTCAAAAATTCTACTTTGGTGGTCATGGCACCCCAAACGTTATTCAGTTGGGGATTTTTTTTTTTTCTTCAAAGAATATACAAAAACTCTTTTTCATTAGCTGTGTGTTTCTCCAAGCTAACTTTTGCAACATTTTTTATTTGTTTAGTTTTAATTTAATTTAATTAATTAATTTTTTTTTAGCGTTCTCCCGGAATATATACACTCAATAGTAATCTTGCATCTGAGATTCTTTTAAAATTAGTGGATTCATTGCAATAAAAAAAAAAAAATACAGGTTATTAAAGGTTTTAGTATAAAAAATAAATAAGGACCCAGTACAATATGAAGGTTGAAGTTAACTATTATGAAATATCATTAATTCCTAAAAATTCAAAATCAAAACCGAAATAAAACAATAGGAAAAATGGATGGTTGCATAACCTGTAAAAATGTAATATATAGGAATTCCAATGTAAGAAGGAGTGAATCGATAAGGAAGCACATTCTCTGAGGAAAGAAGTTATTAAGAGTCGTATACGAGTTAGGTAAAGATACTGAAAATGTCAATGTCAGCACATAGGCCCGCTACATTTTTGCCCTAATCACCATAATTAAATGGTTGCTAATGATTATAAAAATGCATGACATAGTTATATAACTGCTGAATGCAGCTTTTGAGCGAAAAAAAAAATGTTTGTTCCACAGGGAAATATTAACAGAAATGGATTGGTCGTCAAAGTGGTAGGAGATAAATTTTCAAATTAAATTGCTTTATCCTGCCGACTGTCTGCGCCCTTGATTTATTTTTTAGCTACATGATTTTAAATTATTAACAAATATTTTATTTAATTTTTGATAAGTTACCACTTAGCAAATTTTCGATCCGAGTTAGAGAGAGCCTCAATTAACCCCTAAACTTAAAAAAAGAGGTTTCAAAGGTGACTTTTATCATTCAAACTTATATAGCTTCTAAGCGGTAAGTCATATTGACGAATATTATATTACAAAAAATATTCCCCATTAAATTTTTGACAAAGGTGATTCAGTCAAATTTTCGATCCGAGCAACACCAACAGGGTTAGAGCATGCTAAACTACGCGTAACGCCCTCGCATTCCCCAAAACGTATCGCTTTTGACCACGAAGGTCTCGGGTAAAATATATTCCATGTTAAAAAGCTCCTAAAATTAAAAAATAGAGGTTTCAAACGTACTTTTTTTTTTATTCAAACCAAAATTTTAAACAGCCGAGAGGAATCGAGCAACATCGGTCAAATGCAGATTAAATTTGTTTGTTTCGTAGTAGGAGAAACAGAGACAAAAGTGAACTGAACAAAAAACAAAACTGACTCCTAGTCAATATAGTAGTTATTTAGTATAAGATACACTCTATCCTTTTTTTCCAAATCAGAATCTTTAAATTTCTCCTTCAGTTCCTTCCGCTGGTTTCAGTCTTTCCTTTCTCACCGTTCCCAAGCAGATAAAATACCTAACCAATCCTTATCTACTTATCTCTCTATTACTTCTGGTATTGCTCAAGGGTCCAGCATTTCTCCTCTCCTTTTCAATACCTACATCAACGATCTACCTAATTCAATTAAGCACTGTTCCTATCACCTCTACGCAGATGATTCCCAAATCTTTCTTTCCTTTCCTCCTTCCGAGCTTCCTTCTGCTTTCGCCAAAATTCAGGAAGACCTGAATAGAATTAGTGCCTGGGCGACCTTAAATAAATTACAATTAAATGACAAGAAAACTCAGACCATTGTATTTGGATCTAGCTCCCTCCTTAGTGCATACACCCATTATCCTCCCTTAATCCTAAATGATCATCCTATCCCTTTCTACTCGTCTGTTAAAAATCTTGGAATTATTTTTGATCAGAGCCTTTCTTGGAAATCTCAGATTGCTCAAATCTCCCGCCGTTCTATTGGTCTACTTAAATTATTCCACCGATCCCGTCACCTTCTTCCCCAGTCAACTCGTAAGCTTTTAGTATCCTCCCCAATATTTCCTTACCTTGATTATGGTTGTCTAGTTTATGGTGGGCTCTCGACGGTTCACGAAGACAGATTGAAACGAATTATGAACTGCTTTGCCAGATTTGTCTTCGATATACCGAGGCGCTCCCACGTTTCCTTCCTCTACTCCGAATTAAACTGGCTTTATCCCACATTCCGTAGAAAATATTTCCATGGATCATTCCTTTACCAAATCATCAGCACCCTTCACCCTTCCTATATTTACAATACGCTTCAATTCAGATCTGCAATCAATTCAATGCACACAAGATCCCGTCTGATCTATTTACCATATCCCACAGAACTACTGCATTCCAGCGCTCTTTCCTATTCCGCTCAACCATCCTATGGAATTCCATTCCTGCTCATATTAGACAAGCGAAATCTCTAAAAACATTTAAATTCCTCTATTTCCAGTACCTCCTTCTTATCAAAGCGACGATTGCCAACAATCTACTTTCTCAATTAAATGATATCTAAC
Source organism: Euschistus heros (assembly GCA_003667255.2). Classification (NCBI taxonomy): domain Eukaryota; kingdom Metazoa; phylum Arthropoda; class Insecta; order Hemiptera; family Pentatomidae; genus Euschistus; species Euschistus heros. Next base: position 2,330,818 of record RCWM02000078.1, on the reverse strand, counting down.
TCTTTCTGAATAATCAAAATAATTTTTTCTCACTTTGAATACAACATTTGGGTTCTTATATTGTAAATAATAAGCATTGTATCACAATAATTTATTTATTATTTCATTTGTAAAATGTTTTCTTATTTTCCTGTTCATTTATTACATAAGTATCTATGAATACATTATCATTTTTATATTATTATTTCTTCTTTATTTTATTTTATTTTATTATTTTTTATTTTTATTTTTATTTTATTTTATTTCTTTTCATTTTATTTATTCATCATGTCTCTGACCAGATGTAACTAATTTCATTAAGCACGTTGTTATTCTTAAGGGACTTGGTCCCAGAATGAAATTATTTTTCTATTTCTATTTCTAAGAAGAGTTGAGCTCCTAACTGCTCGTACTCTACTTTTATCAAGATATCAAGCAACGCGTTACGCCCTTGCATTCCTCGAAAACGTATATCTTTTGACCGACCAGATCACCGGTAAAACATGTTCTATGTCAAAATCTTTATATATCTGTTTCTCAGCACGTTCGCTGATTCACTTTGGATTAATACTGGTGGAAATCAAATGCTTATACAAATTGCAAATAATCCACCGTTTCTAAATACGTGTAAGCGTAAGAGATAAGCAATGCGGGTCTGGTATCTGAATAGTTTAAGGCAATGTAAAACAGTTAAAGGTGTTTAATTTTTGTTTACTAATGAACGCCAGTCAGCTTTGAACCTTAAACCTGAACCTCGAAAACGCAAAATCTATTGTTGAAATGGAGGGAAAAGATTTAAATTTCACCACGTACTGAGTTACAAAAACGAATTGAATTATTGTGAATGTCGTGATGGTCAAAATTAATTTTCATTAGGAACATCTGAATCGACTTGAGGAAAGCATCAAGCTATGAATATTTTTATATCAATTAAAGTAATAGGACGTATATTTAAACAAGTGTTTTATAGGTGTGTAATTTATCTAATTCGCAATATCAACATTAAAAATAACGAACATCTCTTACTCTATAGTAATTGATTAAACCCATGGAGTCGGAGATGCGGGTGAAAAATAGAAAACATTTATAAATAGAATTATTTATCTCTAGATTCGATAGTCATATATCAATCTGGAGAACAAAATTACTTTCTTTAACCAAAGTGTCATAGAGTCAGCAAAAATGAATATTCCACACAAAGTAATTTATAATGACAGACGTCTAGTTCCTTGGTGGAATGAAGACTGCCGGATCGCAATTATGAATAAAAAAAAAACACTGAACCGATACAAAAAACAAGATCGCTGGAAGATTTAATTGAATTTAAAAAAATGAGATCAATTGCTAACAAGATATTGAGGGCCAGCAAAAAAAATTCATGGATGACTTACGTCAATTCTATCAACAATAATACTACCATAACAGAAGTATGGAAAAAAGTTAATGCCATCCAAGGATCCAAAAAACTTGACTTTGTTTCTTCGGTTTCAGTAGATAATCAAATCATAACTGACCCTGGTAAAATAGTTGAGCATTTTGGAAATCACTTTTCTACTATGTCGAAAACTGATAATTATAACATCGATTTTCTGCAGCATAAATGTGAACAAGAAAAAAGCTCGATGAATTTCATACACATGGCTCAGAAATTTTTAATCAGCCATTTACTCTAGCTGAAATGAATTTTATCTTAAACACATGCAAAGATAAATCTACTGCAGGCCCCGATCAGATCCCATATATTTTTTTGAAGAAACTACCGTCAATTGCACATTCATTTCTCCTTTCAATTTATAATGAAATCTGGACGACAGGGAGTTTTCCCGAAGCCTGGAGGAAGGCCATCGTTATTCCAATCAGGAAAACTACAAAAGATATAAACATCGATAACTATAGGCCTATTTCACTACTTTCTTGTGTTTCTAAACTTCTCGAAAAGATGGTTAATAATAGACTAATTTATTTCTTGGACTCAAAAAAATTCATTTCAACTTCCCAGTGTGGATTCAGAAAACACCGCTCTGCTATCGACCAAATCACGAAGCTTGAAAACGAAATTCAAAGGGCTTTTTCAAACAAAGAACACCTGGTAGCTGTCTTCATAGATATCACAAAAGCATATGACATGATGTGGCGCTATAATGTTGTCAGTACACTATCCAAACTCGGTCTCTCAGGGCAGCTATTGACATTTATTAACAATTTTCTTAAAGATAGGTCGTTTCAAGTTAAGGTTGGATCTAACCTTTCTCAATCATTCCATCAGGAAAATGGAACGCCCCAAGGATCTCCGCTAAGCGTAACATTATTTTTAATAGCCATAAATAGCATTGTAAATACAACGCCTGCAGAAGTAAATTGTTCTTTGTTTGCTGACGACTTTGCTATTTATATAAGAAGCAAGTCAATAGAATATATCGAGTGGAAATTAAGAACAACTCTAGGGAATCTCGAATCATGGTCTAAAAATACTGGTTTCAACTTTTCAAGTTCCAAAACGGTGGCCATCCATTTTTGTAAAAGGAGAAAATGCCAAACGCACCCGTCATTAAGTTTGTTTCAACAACCTATTATGTTTGAAGAAGTTTTCAAATTCCTAGGAATCTACTTCGATAAAAAGCTAACATGGTCTGAACATATTCGTCAAATAAAAGCAAAATGCCAGAAAGGGCTAAATTTATTAAAAGTTCTGTCCAGCACTCAGTGGGGATCAGATCGACGAACTTTATTAATGATGTACCGTACTCTGATCAGGCCTATCATTGATTATGGAGCTGTTGCCTACAGTTCTGCTAGTGTTTCAACACTGAAATCACTAGATACTATTCATAATCAGGGACTTCGTCTTTGTATTGGTGCATTCAGAACCACACCTGCCCAAAGTTTGTACATAGAGAGTGGTGAGCCATCTTTAGAATTAAGGAGAAAATATTTGAGTTTAGCATACTTCGGCCAAATTATGTCAAAAAAACACCTCCTCGCTTACGATCCTACAACACATACGATTTTGAATGAAGAGCATAGACGATCCTGCAAATGTTTCCATTGTAGATGCAAAATATGGGCAAATGATTTACAATTATCTTTCCCTAAATATTTTAAATTCCCAGGCAATCCAATACCTAACTGGATACAAACAGAAAGTACGATTGATTACAGTCTATCATTTTTTTCAAAACCCACGACTCCTCATCACATTTACCAAAAAATGTTTAATGAACGAAAAGAAGTGTACTTCAACTACTGTTTTTGGTTTACCGATGCTTCAAAATCCAGCTCTGAAGTTGGATGTGCCATTATTATGGGCTCTGTTTGTTACAAATTTCTTCTACCAGAATCGAATAGTGCATACACCGGTGAGCTCTATTCAATCTGGAAATCGTTGACATTCATAATGAATAGTCAATGCAAATATCATCTGATTGTATCCGATTCATTAAGCTCACTGAAATCACTGGAAAACAGAAACTCAAAAGACGTTTTGGTGATGAAAATCCAACTTCTTGAGAAGGAATGTCTACGTTCAGGCAAAGTGGTAAGATTTCTTTGGGTTCCTTCTCATCTGGGCATCGGAAGAAACGAAGAAGCAGACCAAGCTGCAAATGCTGCAAGATTGAAACCCAATTCAGACGTCATATACATCAATAAAACGACTGCATCGGATTGGCGTATTCATATAAAAAAAAAGAATATATGAATCATGGATTACAGAGTGGAACAAAACAGCTGAAAAATTAGGCAAAATTAAAAGTAGTCCTGACGTATGGAGAACATCAGAAAGGAGAAATCGCCGCGAAGAAGCTGTCTTGGCAAGGATACGAATGGGACACACAGCCATAACGCACACGTATCTTCTAAAGGGATCTTCAATTATTTATTTTTTACCTCTATGCAAAAATAACTAATTTAAGCTAAGAAAATCAAAATAGTATTTTCATGGCTTGAATGATTGAAACTCTACTTGAAATAGTTCCAAATCATGTAAATACCTGTCCCCGACAAGGTTTTCCGTGATCATAAAAAAAAGAAAAAATACTGAGACAGCTGAGTAAGACCTTCCTAGTTAAATTGACCTGTAGACCTACGAACAATTCGAAAATAGTCCGTGAGATTGGAGAATTTCCAAATTATGTAATTTATTTAGAGTTGAAGAGGGTGGGATGCACTATCCGTTGTAGTGTTACAGGCTGGACCCCTTCCAAATTTATTTAATTTATTTTACCAGCTTACTTACTTATTTATTTTACCAGCCGGTTTCTTCTATACATTAGGTCAGATGGTAAAGGAGAGTCCCTCTAAGGGCACTTATTTCCCTTATGGTAACTTTTTATTATTCCCAATTCTCAGTATTATTTCGGGTAATTTCACCTCAATCAGCTGTTGGCTCATTAGAAAACAAGGGATAGTCAGATGCCTACCTACATAAAAAACGGGGGAAACTTTTTTTACATCCTTTTTTGCAATACAAATAAAAAAGCCATTAAAAATTTATATTATTTATTAACTTGTCTTCTAATCTTTTGAGATTTTAACTTATACCTTAAACAATTCAATATCACAATTGCTAGTCTCGCAAAGTGGCCTTAAGCATCTTCAGGGCAAGCTTACATATCTAAAATAATTTAAATTCATTGTTTTTTTTTTTCGTTTTTTTTTGGTCTAATATTGAATAAATCAGTAAAAAAAAAAAATAATTTACTTTCTTTTATTACAATTTTCTAGTTTTTTTAAACTCACTTAATGTTTCTGAATGATGGGGCCCTCCAAACAATCCATTGTAGTACACAGTGTCATAAAAAGGGTTTAAGTATCAATTTTTTATTCTTGATGCATTTTTCAAAATTCACGAAGTATGAAGATATGGTTTAATTTATTCTTGAATTAATTGAACCGTGTAAAATTTAAATGTTTGTTTAATGCATTAAAAAAATTTAGAACTTCCACCGTAGCATCGTCTGATTAGCCATAGCAGCATAAAGTGACGTTAAACGAAATAAACAATCAAACAAGAGTCACTATCATGATTTGTTGCAAGTTCCATAGAAGGAGCGCTTTTGGATTTTGTATGCTTGGCTTATTAGCTTCCTCTTCAATATTCCATTTTCTCACATCTAGACAACACACTCAAAACATTATATCCATCTATGTAAAGTAGAGAAGTCCAAACTGTAATTTTACTGTTCCTGACTCGCAATTCCTATTTTTCGGGCTCAATCCATGTCAAAATCCACCAATGTCTTCCAACACATTGGTGTTGATCTAGAGAGCTTCACAATTTCAATTAAACCTGTAATATAAGGTCTTCTTGACTCAACCAGGCACCATACTTTACTAATACCCTTTACGATTTGTTCCATATGACTTTAGTTTTTCTTCTATTTTTGTTGAAAATATAGCAAATTTATATTTCATTTCTCTGAGTGTCTGTGCTATTTCTCAGTTATATTTCGATTTTATGATTGGATTTGTTACCTCTTGTTGATTATAAATTTTTGCCATTTTTGAAATAATTCTTTCCTCAATAAACTGATTATTATTTCCAACAAATGGAAAAAAAAACAAAAAAATAATTGATGTACTCATTTGTGCTACATGGTTCAATTCATTTTTAAAAAATGACTTCTTTATTTGCCTAATAAAGGTAGAATGAAGGTGGAAGCACATGGTGGCATCAGAAAAATACACCAATAAATAATTGAGTGTCTGAAATCTTTAAACCATTTATATACAAAGAGCCCTTTTATATACTTTATAAAAAGCACCTACCTACCTTGAGACTCTGTATCAATGTCAGAATAATAATAATACAAAAAAAAAAAAAAAAAAAAAAAAAAAATCAAACAAATCCACACATAGGGAATATTTCGAGAATTACTGAATAGCTCACTACATTCATTAAGTTGATTGTAGGACCTTTGTAGTATTAATCCTCAGTTGTTGAGGCATCTTATTAAAAACAAACATTGATTCCTTACTCTCCAAAAAAAAAAAAAAAAAAATAAATAAATAAAAAAAATAAATAAATAAATTGAAAAAAAAAAAAAAAAATCATCCTCAATATGTTTTACATTGTTTTCTTTTTCATGTATTTAACAATATCTCAGTTATACTCTCCTTTGTGACAGCTATTTGAATAAAAATTACCTGTATGATAATAAATACTAATTTAGATTATTATCCTAGAAATCATTTAGAACACTTATATTTTTTAGTGGTAATCCGTCCAGATCCGAATTGCAGAATTGCCATTTCTGGGGGAGGACTTCGTGGAACTTATGTGTTGCAACAAGCCCACATTCATTTTGGGTCAGAACACCTCATCGACTCTCAGAGGTACTGGTCATGAAAAATAATTAATTCACATAATTAAATCCACATTAAATTTAAATTGAATTTGGATTTTTCCTAATATATTGGGTTGTCACACATGAAATGTCCGATTTTTCTTTATAGAGAATTAATGCGTTGCCTGTTGATTCCTAGCAAAATATTTACTATCTATAATAAGCACTTGTTAATCCTCTATTTGCAAACAGTGTTTTTTTCCCAAGTAGGCATACAGATTTTAATATAATTTTATCGGTGGCCATGGAAACACGCAATTTTCAAATGATTTTTTTTTTTTTTTTTTGAGTACAAACTCAGTCATTCCGCTGCCCAGGCAGCAAGAAATGTTAATCTTGTGTTTGGTGAAGAAAGTGCTAATGAAAGAACCATCCATCGTTGGTTTACAAAATTTCCTCATGAGATACGACATTAGAAAATCTGCCCCATGGATGGGAAAAAACAACTGATTCAACATCATACTGCCAAGAAATTGACCATATGCATCAAAATTTGATCAAGCAACAGCCGGTACTGGTAAACAGGAAAGGACCTATCCTTTTTCATGATAATGCCCGACCTCATGTTTCGATACAGAAAGTGAAAAATTAAAGGGGTTGGGCTATGAAGTCTTTCCACACTCCCCATATTCCCCTGATCCTACAGACTACCAATTTTTTAGGAGTTTGGACAACTTTTTATAAGGAAAATTGCTTACCAATGATTTAGACATTAAAAATGCCTTTTATGAATTCCTTTCATCGCGTGACGCAACATTTATCAAATCTGGGATAGAAAACTTGGTAAGCTGTTGGCAAAAGTGTATCGAAAATTATGGTAAATACTTTGAATAAAAAATATGTTAGATTTGGTCTCAATTTTTTTTTTTCTTCCTGGTTCTAAAAACAGTCATTTCATGTGTGACAACCCAATATTAAATTCATTAGAGTTGAATAAAATTAGCAGTAATCATAATTTATTCTATTTTGGAAATTTGGTATATACCTACTAGTATTTAAATGATTCTATGATATAATGGCTATCCAATTGAAATTTTATTTAACTGTACTGTCTATATGATATAAACTTGAGTGTAAAAAAAAAAGTGGAACGTGACACAAATTAAGAGATGGTTCGAAAGATGTTGAAATTCTTCAAATCAAGGATATGATAGTTAAAAGGATTGTTATCCATTGAACTGTAAAGATTTCTTCTTAGGTTGCTGATGAAAAATACTTTTAATATAGTTTACCTCTATTTTACTTCAGTCTAATACCAGATAGGTCCTTACATGTTGTTTTACATTAATTAATTTCCTTTAATAAAATATCCATTTTAATCCCTTTTCAACCTAAATTTTTGGTCACTTGCATTTTTTGAATAGCTAGGGCTGGTTATCACCAACATATTTAAACTATTGGAGGAAAGATGGTTTAAAGTAATTGACAATATTTTGAAGAATAATCCTAATGTGTAGTTTTCACATTGAAATAAATATACTTTATGTATAAAAACTTTAGTAATAACCACCTAGAATAAAACAGGTTTTACAAATATTAGAGATTACAGATTAATTTTAACATATTAATAATGGTAACTAAACATGCTACATAATTACTATACCTTTAATATTTGCTACAAACTTTAATTTGCTGTACTTATTTCAAAGTTACTACTTCAAGCTATTTTGATTAATATTCCTTTAATTCAATTATTCTACATATTTCTTTGATTGAGAAAAAGCATGATAAATACAGCGATTGTTGTTCTTCTTTAAAAAAAAAGGACCTAAGGCTCATATTTAAAACTGTACAACACTTAATTTTTTAGTAAGGACTTTTTAAAAAATTAAAATAAACAATTTTCTTTACTTTTAATTGTGAATCTTTAATTATTTGGTACTTATCATCAGGTACTATTTATCTCAATTATGATCAGTGATATATTTTATAAGTTTTAGCATGCGTTGTTTCTTTATAGCTATTGCAACCAGGCCACAAATTTGTTTTTATTATAAATATTTTCAAAGGTCAATAGCCCGAGAATAAAGATTATTTGCATTTCATTTGATTTTATTCTTGTCATAAGAAGCCAAGATCATCAAATGCTCAGGTGAAACTTATTGTTAGTTATACATCACAGAAGGAGGCAAACTCAAGTTTCATGAAAGCTGTATTATTTAGTGAACAAAGGTTCATATATCTCTTTGTTTTATTAAGTTAAAACAAATAATTATATATTACAGAATGATTTTTTCACTTTAAAATCCTAAAAATTCATGTTATTTTTTTGCTATATTTTTTTTAATAGTCTTGATAAGTACAAGCAGGGCCAGAACTAGAAAATTTGTCAAGGGGAGGGGGCAAAGATCAGTTTTCTGCCCTCATCCACCCACCATTGAAATACAATAGGTACCACCCTAAGCTTTTTTTAAATTCAATAAAATTAAACAATATTCATTGTGATATTTTTATTTTGAAAACGTTTTTAATAACTTATTATTTTTTTTTTTTTTTTTAAACTTTTCTAATTTTGTTGCCTCCTGAAATCTGATGCATGGGGCACCTTACAAATATTTTAAAATAAACTTATCTTAATTTTAAAATCATCAAAACTTATTAAAAAATTTAAATGCTAAGCAATTTCATTCGGTCAGTAACTTCTTTAAATAAATTACTATAAATATATTTAAAAGATGAAATCAATATAAAAAGCAAAATAAATTACATTTCAGAATATTGAACAAATTTGATCTTAAACTAGATAATATAAAAATATTTTATTCTATTATACAGGGTGTCCCAAATTTAAATGGCAAAACTTCAGGAACTTATAGGGGACCGAAAAACTAAGACAAAAAGTCCTTTAGAGATTTGCTCGTTTTTGCTTAGTTTTAGAGAAAATCGCAAAAAAAGAAACAAAACAAGTTTCCATTTTTATACTTATTTATTTACATTTATATTTATGTTATGTGTCCTCTTGCACTAATGCAAGCATCACATCTAGCACTCACTAGATGAATTGCAGCTAAACATTGTTCTGATGATATTTGGTGCACTGCATCTATGATTCGGTCTCTTAATTGCTCTCTTGAGTTGATTGACACTGAATAAACTTTCTGCTTCAAGGTTCCCCATACGAAGAAATCCATGGGTGTCATATCAGGTGATCTGGGTGGCCAAGGTACTACTCCTCCACGTCCAATCCATCATTATGGATAATTTATATTGAGCCAAGCTCCAGCAACTCTGCTATAATGAGCTGGACATCCATCGAGTTGGAACCACATTTCAATCCGCTGCTGTAAGGGAATGTCATCTAAATAATTAGAAAAGTCGTTCTCCAAAAAATGTGTAAATGTGATACCATTCAATCTTCCAGGTAAAAAATATGGTCCCACCAGTAATCGTTCAAATTCCAAGCGAAACGTTAATAACAAATTCATGCTGAAACCTATTCTCAGCATTTTGGCTGATGCTATTCACACAAAAATATCTGAGTAACTGGCTGAAGACTGATTTAGGAATTATAATCCTAGACGGAAGCCAAAATGTAAACTCTCAAAATCTCACTGCCTAGCCTGACGAACTTTGAAAGGTGATAATCGCTACCTGTAACATTTTTGTTTTGTTTCTTTATTTGAGATTTTCTCTAAAACTAAGTAAAAACGAGCAAATCTCTAAAGGACTTTTTGTCTTAGTTTTTCGGACCCCTATAAGTTCCTGAAGTTTTACCATTTAAATTCAGGACACCCTGTATTTAAAATAATTAAATATATATTTAAAATTTACCAATATCATAAAGTACCAGTAAATGACAATTCAATTAATTTTTTGTACTTTTTAGTAATCGATAAATGATTACTATTTTATGATTCCGTTGACAGATTCATTGGATTGAAACTCTTATTTCCCTATATTCTGTTTCAGGTATGCCCTAGAAGCTCATTTAGTTCATTACAGAGAAATCTATGGAAACCGGACAGAAGCTGCAATTAATGATCCTGAAGGAATAGCTGTTCTTGGAACTTTATTCTGTGTAATGTATTTTGGAATGTATAGATAAATAAAAAAAATAGAAGTAAAATTGATGATAACCTACAATGAAATTTTATTAAAATTACATCTTTTGCCTCTTAAGACACATCTGGTTCTATGGATATACATTAACATATGGTTGGAAATAGTATGTATATATACTATAGTATGTATATATATATATATATATATATATATATATATATATATATATATATATATATATATATATATATATATAAATCGATTAATGATTTAACTAAGTTACGAAATCAGGTGCAACAAGAGGAATCAAGCGACTCATCAGGGGAATCGACCGTTAACATCTCCAACCAAGCAATACCCTAAAAAAACGAAAGAGGAAAGGAAGCTCAACCAGATCAATTTCTACTTTGGATTCCTTTTTCCTGAGACCGAGAGCTCATTCAATCTCTGGTGTCGGAGAGCCTATAGTGGATCGGGACAAGTGACAGGACGAGTCCTTAAAAATTGGTTTCTTAAATGTACATGGATTTGGCAATCTTTATGGCTCTTGCAACGTTAATATTAAAAATTTCAGGGACTGTGATATATTGGGGTTTTCTGAAACATGGGTCACAACAGATAATCGGAGTAATCCTGTTTTTTTATCGGATTATAATCATATAGCAGTGAATGCCACAAGAAAAAAACACAATGGGTCGTGGGATAGGAGGCCTGGTTATGTATTTTAGAAACTCTATTATTGTTCGTACACTAATTTTAAGAGAATTTTTTCTTTGCTCGCTTTTAAATTTTGGTAGAAAACAATTAATTGTTGGTCTGATCTATTGGAACTATGGAACTGAGCATAACTATATCATTGATATTATAAAAAAAGATATATCTTCTCTTTTAAGAGATTATGAAGGAATTAATATAGTCATGGGTGGTGACTGGAATGCAAGGATTGGAGGCCTTAATTCTTTTGAGGAGGATTTGTTTGAAGATTGCTGTCTCAGTGGTGAACGTGCTTCTCTGGATAACATCGTTAACAAAAGAGGAGAAATATTGGTTGAACTCATGGAGGAGTTAGGAATGGTAATATGTAATGGTTGCTCACCAACTGATGCCCATGGCCAATTCACATTTATGAGCCAAAATGGTTGTAGCGTCATTGACCATGTGTGGGCTTCCTTTACTTGCCTCAATGATATTGTAGACTTTGAAGTAGCACCAACTTACGCATTATCTGACCATGAATTATGTAAAATCACGCTTTACTCCTCACAGAAGAAAATTCAACCAAGTACAACCTCTAACTCGTTTCATTTATCCAGGAATCAGCTTACATTGGATCTTAACAAAGCCATTTTAGAATATTCAGATGTAATTCTGGAGCCATATTCAAAGTCATCTGAACAGTTTCTTAGTTTTTTAACGGAATGTATGAAGGAGGCAGGGTTACTGAAATTTTCAAGAAGAAATAAGAAACAACAGACATGCAATAAGCGCTGGTTCAATTGTAGATGCAAACTTCTGAAAAAACAGGTAGCAAATTCATACAAACAATGGCGAATCTCTAATCACTGCCCTAATAAACTAAAAAACTATTTTGAGGCAAAGAAAACTTACAAATCAGTAATAAAAGAAACTAAAGATATATATTATAAAAAAATAAAGGATAAACTTAGAAATACTAAATCTCCTTCAGAATTTTGGAATGTTGTCAAGCTGTATAGGTATAGGCGAACCCCTGATAGTCAAATTACATTAAACCAATGGGAAAATTTTTACCACGATATCCTTCCAAACCAATCAGCCAGCTCATGTAAAATTTCGTTCTTTCACTACTTTACGCCTGAATTAGATTCTCCTTTCTCACTTGAAGAGCTTACTCATGCTATTAACAAGACGAAAAATAATAAAGCTACTGGTTTGGACCAGATTCCCAATGAATGTTATAAACTACTGCCAGAAAAACAGGTACAGTTGCTTCTAGACATTTTCAACAGCATCTGGGAACAAGAGAGTGTTCCTCCTTCTTGGAATAAAATAAAAATGTTTTTATTATATAAAAAAGGAGACAGAAATGACCCCCATAATTACAGAGGTATTGCTATATTCAACACTATTACAAAAATATTCACAAGCATCATCAATAGAAGACTAACAAAATGGGTGGAGAAAATGAATATATTACCAAAAGAACAGATGGGATTTAGGAGTGGCAAGGGGTGCCGAGATTGTGTATTTGTTTTGAATTCTGTTATAAATATAGCTCTGAGGCTCAAAAGGAGGAAGATATTTGGAGTTTTCGTTGATTTTAAAAGAGCCTTCGACTCTATAAATCATGGTAAAATTTGGCAGAAATTATATGATGTAGGTGTCGGAGGGAAAACTCTGCGTTTTCTCATGAATTTTTATGCTTCTGCAGTCTTTTCAATTTCTGATGGGATCAATGTATCAGCTGAAATTCCGGTATCCTCGGGTGTACTACAGGGCGAGATTTTGAGCCCTCTATTATTTTTGCTCTTTATTTCAGACATTATTAAATTTTTTGAAGATAGGAATGTGAGAGGGATAAGTATTAACAGTTCAAAAGAAATCCTAATGCTACTGTATGCCAATGATTTGGTTATGCTTGCAGATTCTTGGGTTGATGCTAAGTTAAAATTGAGAACTTTATCAGAGTACTGCCAACAAAATAAACTTGAGGTCAACATAGCCAAAACAATTGTCATGCCATTCCACAAAGGTCGACTTGGAAATGTGAAGAACTTGTATTATGAAGAGCAAATGCTGGCTTATAAGGACCGATTTACTTATCTTGGTGTACCATTGACTTGCTCTGGTAAATTTAGAGCTGCATCTGAATATTTTGTGGCTAAAGCAGCAAGTGCCAACGCAGCAGTGATACAAATTCTTCAAGCCAGTTCATCAGATTCTTGGAATTCAAAAATCACAATTTATGAATCCTTGTCACAGAGTGTTTTATTGTACATGTCAGAAGTGTGGGGCATGGCTTACCCGGACATAATTGAAAGATCACAATTATCATTCCTGAAGGGTATTTTACATCTTCAGAAAAACACCCCAAATTCCTATGTCAGGCTGGAAACAGGTACAAAACACACCCAGGTAAAAGTTTTTGCAAGGATGCTAACATGGTGGATCAAAATTTTAAATATGGCAACTGATGAATTTCCAAGGATTTGTTACGGCAGGCTTGTCGAATTGATTGGAAATCCTTCCGTGCCCTTTAATTGGGCAGAACAATTAATGCTACAATTGGAAAGAATCGGCGCAATTGACATATGGAATAAACAGGATGCGAATGTTGTTAAAGAAAATATCTCAAGCCTGAACATGGCATTTGAGAGTCATTATTTGTCTGTGGACATTGAACATGCAGTCAACTCTCACTACAACACCCATTACAGACACCTTAGCTCTCTTGGAGGTGGTGAAAAGTATTTGGTCATGGATTCAGACATCCAGAAACTAAGAATTATCGCACAACTCCGTTTAGCTAGCTCCAGGGTCTCCAAAATATATTACAATAGAAAAAGCTACAGTTTTAATACAGAAAATCCCTGCCCGATGTGTAACTCAGGACCAGATTCTCTTCACCATTTAATAATGAATTGTTCAGTTTATGAAATATACAGGAAAAGGTTTTTTAGAAGAATTCGTTCCACAGAAGATGATGACTTTTGGTTATGTTCATGGTTGACAATAGATAATGAAAAACATTTGAATAATTTATTTTTTTATATGAAATATTGTCTGAAATTAAGAAATAGTTTGCTTTAACTTATTACTAGTTTTCCATTTACTTTTTGTTTTTGTATTAAAAGTTTGCCATTTGTTTTTTCATTTTTATGTATACTTATGCATTAATTTATCATGTATATAGTTAGATCAACTTTTGGGTTAATATCTCTTGTTTAGTTTGTAAATAATTTTCTTATTTTATTTTATTTTTGTTAAAATAATTCTAAATTGTATAACAGCTCTCAACTCATTGCTCTAAAAATTGTATTTATAAAGCAATAAAAAATAAATCAATCATATATATATATATATATATATATATATATATATATATATATATATATATATATATATATATATATATATATATATATATATATATATATAGGGATTATATTTATTTTAACTCTATTAATTAGATATTATTTCTGTATTCCATTTCATTTTGGGATGACCTTTCCAATAGGTGTAGATTAAATTTTAATTTAACAGTCAAGAAAAAGTTTATCTTTTATATTGGCTCCAAGATTCTCAGGGGATCAATGATGTGAAATAAGTTCTCTAATCAGGGGTTTCCACCATGGTCAGTACTAAGAAACATTACAGAACTTTATATCTCTCAACCCATGACATTTCACACAGTTCATCTGCACCAAAATGAACCTGAATTATATAAAGAAAATCTAAAACTGAATAGTAGTATTCTCAAGAAGTAGCCACAGTACTGCTATCTATCTTCAAACTATCCACTGTGGCATAACAATACAACATGCAAGCTGGAAAATTGCTATTGGAAGATAAAAGGGCTCCTTATTTTGGGATTTTATCATTTACCTTACCAATGAATGACAGCTTTAATAAAATCACCCCCAAAGCAATATAATATAATATTAATAGTTTTGGCAAAAATGCATACAAAAACCAAATGATAAATGTAGTTAAAAGACTAAGTTGTAAGGAAATAAGTAAAACTTGTAGAGGAAGTGAAAGTGTGTAAAGTAGATACTGCTTAGATCCAATAAACTATGATGAAGGGATATATAATTTCAGAATTGACTAATGGATACAAGATGATATTTAAAGTTTTGATATCACTATCAATATAAAAATGGCTAATTATGGAAGATTTTTATCACCGGATAGAAATTTAGGAAGTTAGCTTTTCTACCAATTTCCACTAACCATAAGGATGAATAATATTCCTAATGACTTATCTCTGAAATTGAACTCAATATTCTTCATGGATTTCGGTGGTAAAGTTTTTAATTTTAAAATTTATCTCCCTACCTTGCTTATTAATTACACAGGTTTTCAGTGACGACAAGGTGGCTATCACTAGTAGTAAACATAAAATATTACAATAACAATTATTTTTGTATTTTTTCACATGGTTCTTGGATTTTAATCAAGATCTGTGCCACCATCTTCCCCATCGTGGCCAAGAGCCACCACATGGCCTCTTCTCCTTAGTTTTTGTCTAGTATGTTTACTTCTACTGCAGTTTCCTACCTGTACATGAAACTTTTGTTGTTAAGGTAGTTGTCAATGAGTAACTGCCAAGGGAAATCACCATCAGAATATAGGTTTCTGTTTCCTTAAATAGTTTGGTTCTCAGTGCCCTGTAGGTGGTGCAGACTGTTTCAATGATGTCCATCCACTATATCATGTTGATAGGGGGTTGTTATTCATGTCATGTTTCATGTTTCTGGAGCTTGGCCTGGAAGTTCCGAATTAGAGTTGTCATCCACCACTGGTTCCATTTTTTAATTGTAAGCTCCTGCATACTCTGCTTCCATTTCCTAGAACCCGTACTGATTAGCAACCAAAGAATATTTAGTAAACCCACTTGTTCTTATTTATTAATTTTGAATTTAAGCTTATCTTCTCGCAAGGTATACTTCCTTCTGAGACTTGCACTATCCCACGTAACCTAGATCTATATATATGCTTTGGTTACATCCTGCATAGCATTCCTTTGAAGGGTTACCAGCCAGCTCATCTGGCAGCTTGTCAGCTAGTGTGAGAGATTTTTGGTACCATTCCTCAAAATACCCAGTATCACTCCTTTATATGAACTGGGGAAACACTGGGCTAAATATGATAAGAGTGACAGTGACGGTTAGATGATATTCTTGCTAATAACCACTGCAAATGCAGTTTAAGAGACTAAATCAACAAAAAAGATCTGGGCACATTAGTTATTTAGTAGGAGGAAAAAGATAAGATCTTTAACAGTAAAAAGTTTTAGTCCTACAAAAATGGATTTGAGACGTGATAATTAAGACATGAAAGTAAAAAAGCAGAAAGGAACTCATGAGATATCTTTAATTTTTTTGAGATTATATTTCACAATTTTTTTATCCCTATTATATTCTCATTATTAATAAATAGTTTACAAGATATATTTACTTAATGATATTTATAAACTGCATTATTAGTGAATAATTCAGTCAATCAGACAACTGAGGCATCGGAATCATGAGAGACACTAATCTTCAAATGTCGAGAAGGCAAAACCAGATCCCTTCTTTCATGATTATTAATTTGTTTTTTTTTTATGTCTTTATTAATAAAGTTGGTGGATCAAAAAAAGAAAAAAATTATTTTATTAATTAACTAACAATAAATGATGATGAACCATGAAATTCAATATTCAAATTACAGTTTTTTTGTTTCTTAATTCCAGCAATCCAAGGAGAACTCCAACTTGCAAAAAGTCATAGAAGGAATGAATAATGAAAATATTCACTTGAATTTTCGAGACTTTTTACCAGATCAGTTAGACTTCTATCGTTACCATGGATCTTTGACAACACCACCCTGTTCTGAAGCTGTGGTGTGGACTGTTTTTAAAAACCGAGCAACTTTATCAAAACAGCAAGTGAGTAAATTGAATAAATTATTATAATTGCTAAATAAGCATTGATAAGTAAAAAAATATCCATGGAAATGCTGCAAGGTTTTTAATTATTATTTTATGTAGCATCTATAAAAATTTTTTTGATCTGTGTAAAATTTTGTTCAACTATTCTTACAGACTTTTTATTTATTTATTGAAATTAACAATACCAACATAAAATAATTTGAAGTATCTAGTCAAAGTGGGTTATAAATATAATGCCAATTATTTTTAAAACAACTATCCTATGGTACCACTTCTAACAAAGTTCTATGCTTGAAGGTCCTGAGGTTATGATATTGATATTTTTTCATCTGATATCGATGTTTTAGCAAAACTTAAATTTTATAAGGCTGATTTTATTTTTTATTTTTCTAGCTTGAGAATATCAAGGGGGCTTTTCCTGAAAAAGTTCGTAGCACTTTCAGGAATACACATCCATTGAATGGGCGAGAAGTTGAAAGTTGGGAATTCAGCAGAGTTTTTCAGAACAAAGTACATTATCTGAAGAGTTCAGCTAATCTATTAGTGGCAGCACCATTATTGGCACACAATGTACATGGTTTATTTTGAATAAAATAAAGTTTTTTATAGATGGTGTTTTATCATTTTTCATATTGCCTGTATGTTTATATCTACTAGCATGGGTCAACTGTATTGTGTGACGAGCAATTTAAAAACCTCTGATCAGGTTTGTTTAAGCTGTTTCATTTTATTTAATTTTTCTGGTAACTTTTAAAAGGGGTTTATGTTTTGTTTTTTCTTTATTAAATTCATAAAACTAATAAAACATGTATTTACAATTATAACTTTTGATATATTAAAATTTTAATAATTAATTATTAAATAAATAGTCCTTACCTAGGGTTATCCCTTTTGAAAAAAAGGAAGTATATATAATCCAAACTTTTTTAATATTCCTTTATTATATTCAATACATTATTATACATTATATTTCAATACGACTCTTGAAGTGTATAATTAGTTCAGTAAGACCACCTCTCAATATGTTGGAATGATGCTATTCTCCATTAGCAAAAGCCTAAGGTTTAAGCAGGTTGGCTTCTCATCAGTCTCTCAGAATCCTGGAAGAGGTTATTTAATGTTAGTGTCCTTAGATTTCCATTGCCCAACTCATAAATTGCCAGTAGTTCTTGATAAAAATATCAATGTTTTGATAGATTTTCATCTGCCCCTTGTTTGTTTTTTTTGTCTTCTTTAATATATATTGTTAAAAATATATGATTATTTATTCTTCTTAAGATAATATTTTCAAACCTAAGTAATGCATTGCCTAAGATTTTGATAAAGTCGTATACTCTGAACCTGCTTTTACTACACACACATATTAAAGAGTTTGTTTTATTATATCAATCTGGAGGAAGGGATATTATTCAACATGTTCCATGCTTATATAAGCATATAATATAATTGTTACTATTATATAGACACATATATTCTAGTGATGCAAAACTTGCTGCGAGCCTCTAAAATTGAAGCACTGCATTACTAAGCCATGTTACTACAATCATCATAATCCAGGCTACATACCATGGCTACATACTACAGGCCATGAGGTATTTACCACTTTATTTTATGTTCAAAAAGGTTCCTCTATTTTATTTTCATAAAAGTATTGAAAAAAAAAAAAAAGTTGTAATTGTATTAAATTGGATTTTGCACTAGCATACAAATACTGGTACTGTGTAGGAAACAAATACTGGAGGTGAGTGGTAAAAGTCAGGCAACTGGATTTTTCAGTCACTTAAAACTGAAAAAAAAAAAAAAAAAAAAAAAAAAAATCATTATTTAGGAACGATGGCAGCCATGAACTACAATATTGCACAAACAAATAAATCACTGCTATTTAATTAAAAATAAATCAAACATACGTGAAGAAAAAGTTATGTAAACAAGATATATACCTCAGTTACAATAAAAAAAAATAATAGAATTATTAAAAAAACAATAAACCATTACTTTAGTCAACCAAGAAAACATGATATACATGAAAACACTGACTAAAAACATTCACAAGTTTATTTTAAATGTATTAAACCTGTATTATTCAATTAGTTTAGGGAGGGGGGGTTTTATGCGGCTTCTTGGAAAGATATAAACTTGAACTTTTAACAACTTAAGAAAAAAGAAAATAAATAAATACCATACAGTGGTTCAATTTTTGAAAGTGCCAGGTCATGGTATAAATAAATCTAGATAATGATACTAAACAATCACAATAAAATGTGATTTAGTGATCAGGAGTTAGAATAAGCTGTGACAATGCATTTTATTTTAAATTTAAATTCTTTATATTTTGAATATTCAATGTAATAAAATGTTACATAGTAATCATTACACTATGGGGATAATGATTTCATTTTGCACCTACAGGTTTATTCCCCTTTATCATCTAAGATAATGGTAACAATAGGTTTAATATATTTTAATAAAAATAGATACAAATTACAAATTAAAATAGAAACAGTTTAGGCTACAAAAAAAAAAGAAGAAAAAAGTTACATTTAGACTATTATTTGTTCTTTTTGATTTGTATTGTTTTTTATTTGTAAGTACAGGGGTACTGTATGGAAATTAAACCTGGACACTCACAGTGAAAAAGTAAGGCATTCAAAATAGCTCTTAATAAAGAAAAATATACTCTACCTCTTACTAAACATGAAGACGAAATTATAAAAAAAAAATGGAGGATCAAAAGCAACCAGGAGGAGTTTTTAATAACTTCACAGAGATATGTGGCTGCAGTAAAGTTAGAAACAATTATCAAGCTGAGCTACATTCAGAGGATGGAATCCAACAGGATACCAAAAAATACTATGATGAGTGAATACTCTGGTGGAGGAAACAGAGGGGGAGGTCCAGACTGTACAGGAGGCATGGCTTAGAGGCCTGTTGGTGTAAGAAAATTGTAAATAGCTGCCAGAGAATGAAATAGATGGAGGATAATTATGGCAGGGGCCAACATTCTACATGTATTGAAGAGACATAATTGCTTGATACATGTTAATTATTAAAATTTTGTCTTTTTAAATAAATAAATAAATAAGCTATCAATATTTAAATATAATTTATAATTTTCAGATGACTGGACATATAAAAAAATATTATATCTTTGGCTTATTTGCTTGTTTATTAGATCTTAACATCCTTATGTAATCCAACTAAGGCAGGAAGGACGGGTTATCCAACAGTTTACTAACCTATTCTAGCCAGGGTAGGAAGGTCAAGATTCATTCCTGGGTCCGTTACAAAATAAATTTTAACCTGCCCATGTGTTATTCAAACCCATGACATTCAGTATCATGCGCGCTGAGGCCCATACCCCAATTCACTCGGACATCAAACCTCTCATGTCTATAGCTTTAATTTTTTTGGTAATTAAAATAGCCTTATTTGACTCAAATGCAAAACTCGATAAAGGTTGTAAGGCAGTAAAACGATTTTACATAAAAATTGGTGATGGAAGGCTAAAAAATTGTTTTTATATATTACTGACTTAAAAATACTTAACAATACATAAGAAGTAATATAATTAGTATAACAGTTAAACTTTACTATTATGAAAGTTTCTAAACATGCAACTTACCATTAAAAATTAGAAATGTTTCACACAGAGTGAGATTCGATCTAGAAAATTATTTTAATCTAAATTTCCTGTATAGCTTTTTTTTCTTCATTTATTTAGACCTAAATTGATAAAATGTTAAGGAAAAAAACAAAAACAAAAAAATTCCAAAAACAATTACCTATGAAACTTCTCAAACTATATCACTCGAGCAAAAAACAAGACATATTAGATTTACTTAAATATATGCCAACTATTTACCATAAAGATTAAAATAGTCCAGAAAAAAGAATCAGGATCAAGTGAACTTACTTTTAATGGTAACTATGATATTGGGTATTATATCTATCACCCCAGTAAATAAGAGGTTAAGTTAAAGTCGCCCAATTTCTAGGGCCCAACTTTATGAATTCAAATAGGCTTTGAGAATCAGAATTTTGTGAAAAATATTTGATTTTTTTAAAGCAACACCTATTTGTTATAAAAAACATCAAATATTTTTCAAATAAGTCTGATTCTTAAAGCCCTGCTCTGAAAAGAAATTTGACTTAACCACTTATTCACTGGAGTGAAAGATATATAATGTAAAAATATAGTATTTTATTTTACTTTTCATTTAATTGATCATTTTCTTGTTTAATATAGTTTTTTTTTTTTTTTTCAACTTTACACCCAACATAAAAATAATAATAATAATAAAAAAAAAAATTGAATTATTAGTTACTAAAGGAACAATTTGTTTCAATTTTCGGTTGACAAAGTGACTAAATCCATGTATTTAGCTGTATTTTCAATATCAGTTTTATAACCATTCATCATTGAATAAATGTTTAAGAGCACAATAGCTATTTTAGTAAACTGTTATATTTAAATATAACTTGTCAAATAAAAAGGTAAGAATTTTCTAAAGATAAATATTTTATTGTAAGTGCTTTCCTGGAAAATGTTAAATTTTGAGTTAGTCATTCTATCAACTGAAAAGCTCATTTAGGGTGAGTATATTGATAGCCCCATTAAACAGCTTCCTTTTTGCACAAACGACTGCAAATGACCTTAAATAAATACCAGTTGTAGGCAGTTTTTATTCAAGTTAAAAGATTCACCTCATTTCCTTTTTAAGAGAGCAGGAACACTCAGTAAATGATCTTAAGACAATGGTTAAGATCAAATTGAAACTGCGGCAGTTAAAAACTTGTTTGAACAAGGACTACATCCAACTGGTTTTTGCTTAAGGTCATTTACATTATAGTGTGTGCTGTAAGAAACCCAGCTCAGTAGGACTATCAGTATATTTTCCTCTAAAACACTTAAATATCCCAAGATCATTTTATATTTGTTGTTTTCTTATAGCATCCCTAAGGTAGAGGGAAACATTTGACAAAAAAAACAAGTGATTCCTTCTTCATATTTTGACCGTTCCAGTCATCAAGTTTTCTTCAGGGCGCTCGCATTAACCCGATCTAAGAGGTTTCCTGCCACCTTAGTCTCGATTTGTGTCACCAGCTGCTCAGTGGGACAAAACGGTGTTTTTTCTAGACATCGCAATTTGAGCCTCTAAACATTTTTGCATCGACTTCAAATTTCATTTGGGTTTATTTTCAAGGGTTTAGAATTCGATTCTGAAGTCTGTTTTTGCTTATCATTTCAAGATTTTGCTCTGTTAACCAATAGTGCGTCCAAAGAATCCAATTTTCGTTTGTTCGTATTTGATTCGAGGGATATTACTTTCTATGATTTTTGATGTGCCCTATCGAATTTAAAAAATCTGCAGAACAATCTTTTTACCCTTATGTGAGTTATACGTGTTGTATGCCTTTTTCGTCGATCGGACTTTAAATATTTAAAAAATCAGGGTTTATAGACATTTAAATGAAAAAAAAATCTAACCGGTTATAATTAATTAACCCCGACATCCCGTGATAATTAAGTAAGCGATGATTTAAAAAAAAAAAAAAAGTTGACTATGGCTTCAAGCTATCAAAACATGTACCTGGATACAGACTGATGGGTCAGTTGATGCCTATATTTTTTTATGGGTACTGTTGTCATTTGTTAACAACAAACGACTATAGAATAATTAAGACTATTTGTGGATCACGTTGAGATCATGGAGCGCAACGAATAAACTGTCTATATAATTTTACCTACTCCTAATAATATATACTTTTATTTCTTTTATTTTTTCTCTTTTATATTCATTTATATATTTTTTTATTCAATTATTTTTTCTCTCCCGAATTTTATTCTAGTCATCAATTAGCGTATAAATTCATTTGATAACTCTACATCAGAGGCTACGAAACCTACAGGGAGGCTGTCCGGGATGGTGCGCGGCAGGGAGTCGCCATCTTGGTGAGAAGAGACCTGCCATCTCGACGCGTCCAGAACCCAGTGGATGGTTGTGATGGTGTTCACATAGTCACGGTCGACGTTCGGCTTAAACACAGGTACACGTTTTGCCTGTGTCTACAGGAGGCCTCGGGCGACACACATACCTGTTCGTGACCTGTTGCTTCACGCACAGTCGCGTAGCAGATTTGTCGTCCTGGGGGACCTCAATGCCAAACATACGGCGTGGCTGTGTCGTAACAACAATCCTCTGGGAACTATTATTACTAAGATGCGACTCCAGGTCTACCACCCTGGCGTTCACAACCTTCCGCTCGGATGCCGACCCCTCTAGGACATCGACTTTGGACCTCCTGATCACCAGGGACATGCACAGCGTCACCGACTGCCGAGCACTGCCGTTCAGTACCTCCGATCATCGCCCTGTACTCTATACTTTCGAGGGTACTCCAGCCAGACCACCGGCTACGAAGTACAAGTTGAATGAAGCAGACTGGAGGGGGTACAGGGCCACAATCGAGAAGTGTCTCCCCACGGTGACGCCGTGCCTGACCCCTGGTGAGATCGATGCAGCAGTGGAGAGCATCACATCCACCATCCTTGATGCAGCCAACACCAATATCCCCAAGTTCGCTCCTCTACCTAACTACCAGCGACCTCCACCACCGCACATCCTGGCATTGATAAAACAGAGGAACAAACCTCCGGAACATATTCTGCCGCACCAGGGACTATGGCCTCAAGCCGGCTATCAACGCCATGACCCGGCAAATCGCCAGGCTCATGAGCGACTGGAAGACGGCTCTGTGGCACGACCAACTGCTAAGGACCCACAACAACCACAATGAGTTCTGGAGGTTGGTCCGAACCTTTGTCAATAAAGGAGAGCGGTGTTCCTGACTGATGGAGACCAGCTGCTGACACCTGCTGAACAGACTGAACATCTGGCCCGCGCCTATGCTGCCAAGGACGCTGAGAGGACGGAGGATGCCCCGCAGCCACCCCCAGGACCACTACCGAGCCCCAACGAGACGGCCCTCTTTTCGACCTTCAAAGAGCTCGAATCCGTCCCTACGGCGCATCAAAGGGAGAAAGGCATCCGGACTGGACGGTGTCCCCACAACGTTGCTGAAGATGTTACCCAGGAAGGGTAAGGCCTTCCTACTTAACATCTTCAACGCATGCCTCCGGACCGCCTACTTCCCTGTGGCCTGGAAGAGAGCTGTCGTGGTTCCACTCCTGAAACCCCAGAGGTCAGGGAACGTTGCGGAGCATTATCGTCCAATCAGCCTCCTCTCGCACATCAGCAAGGTGTTTGAGCGACTGATCTACTATCACATCATTGACCACTGCCGCCGTGAAGATGTTATTCCACCAGAGCAAACAGGCTTCCAGCGAGGTGTCGCGTGTGAACATCATTTGGCTAAACTGCAGGCGTACACCATCGAACAGATGCACCGGAACAAGGCCACGGCGCTCATCTCGCTGGATTGCACTCAAGCCTTTGATTGTGTCTCACACCCCCTGCTGCTGCACCGACTGGAGGAGTACAGGTTTCCCGTCGCACTGTGCCGACTGGTCGGAAACTATCTTAGTGGAAGATCATTCGTTGTGCGAGTCGGTGGGAGTCTGTCTTCGCCAGTCCCTACCACCTGTGGTGTTCCTCAGGGGTCAGTGCTGGGACCGATCTGTTCAACATCTTTACGGCGCCAGTCGTATCTATAAAGCACCCTGAGGCGGTGGTGGCTGCATACGCGGATGACGTCGCCGTTTACGCGTCCAGCCTCAACCCCGGCCGGGCTCTCAAGATGGCTGAGAGGGCAACTTCCACCATCGTCGAGGCACTGAAGTCATGCGGCATCAAGGTGAACCCTAGAAAGACTGACGCCATAGTGATGTCTTTCTGTAAACGCGGCAAGTACCAAAAAACTGCCGAAAAGTTTTACAGTAGACGGTATTGAGCAGACCATTTCTAGCTCAATATTATACCTAGGCGTCAGCCTCGATAGGCACCTCACCTTTTCGTCCCATGTAAAAAGCAGGATAAAGCTGGCCCGGGCGCGGACATACCGCCTCCATCACCTCTTAACCTCTCGTCAGATATCCCTTAGACTTAAAATCCAAATTTATAAATCCATTATAAGACCCACCCTCCTCCACGGTGCTCCACTGCTGCATCATATGTACACAAGTACACTTCGCGCCCTCCAGACTTTCCAGAACTCCGTCCTTCGGCGAATCGTCCGCGGCACCCGCCTAGAGAGGGCC
Source organism: Euschistus heros (assembly GCA_003667255.2). Lineage (NCBI taxonomy): Eukaryota > Metazoa > Arthropoda > Insecta > Hemiptera > Pentatomidae > Euschistus > Euschistus heros. Next base: position 2,305,641 of record RCWM02000078.1, on the reverse strand, counting down.
AAAAATACCCGGATCCTCGAGGAGCTGAGGTTGCCTACGATCCCGGCTTACATCGGACGCCGGCACGTCAAGTTCTTTGACGGGCTGAGCTACAGCGCCAACCCTCTCTTCAGGGACATAGCCCCGCCTCCAAGGCCTGGGAGGTGGCAAGGCACAATCCCCTTATTACTTAAAAAAAAAAAAAAAAAAAAAAAAAAAAAAAAAAAAATCATCTTAGCACAATTATTTTAAATTAAAGTTAAATTATTTGAGTATTATTCTAAAAATATATTATGTATTATTATATTATAATTATTTAAATATGCATTATGTCGAGAAATATATGCATGAGAACGCGTAGAAATATATGCACCTATTGCAGAGCGTCTATTACCAATACTGCAATGTGGAGAAACTTAAGAAAAGAAAATAACTAAGACTAAACATTTTGAAATTAACAAAATACAATTCTAACCTATAAATACAAACTACAATGTTGGGGCTGTGCCTGGGGGCGGGGGCTACCTGGGGTTGGGGCGGATCGGTCCCGCTTGGCGGGGAATGCGACACGGCTGCTTGGGCTAGTTTTGCTCCAAACCTCGTGGGGATGTGGACTTTTCCATATAGAATAAATGTAAATGGTTTTTTATCTACATTCCACAAATGAGCTTTGTATATTAAAAAAAAAAAAATGTATATATATACAGATAAGCAAGCCGTGGCGTTTTTCCTTCTCGGCGGTGCGACTCGTCTCTCCTCGGGGCGCGCCTCTATCCGCAGCACCCATTCCGGGCCAAATTAGAATTAGAATTAATAAAAATTACGCAGGCATTGATGACCTTAGGGTTTTATGCCTATAAACCCAAACAAACAAACAACAAACAACAAACTACAATGTATACAATATAAATACTTGAAATTAACAAAATACAATTCTAAACCATAAATTACAAATATTGTTTTGTTTTTCATAACGGGGAAAGGTACAAATAAAAATAAAGGTTGATGGTTTAATTAGGACGAATTGCAACATTAGAAATATATAAACCATGCTTAACCACGGGTTAATTCGGCCATATTCGGAAAATAATGGAACGTATTTATCTCATTAAATGCCAAAGGTAAAAGTCTATGAAGTCCATTTTTTGGACAAATTTGGACGTTTTCTTCAACACGCAATAATGTACTCGAAACACCTTGAAAGTTACTCCACATGTCATTGTTTTATAAAATCCTAATTCTTTCTAATGATAAAACCATCACTACTATTTTTTTTTTAGTTTGATAGAAAATTTTCATTACCTTTTAATTTTAAAAACAGGATTTTCACTACGTATTTCTGAAAAATTTCCACATTTTCTTATTCCTAAGATGTTAGAAGATGGTGCAAAGTGGTCGGAGATTGCTATAAAATAGTTTCAATTTTTAGTGCATGTCTTGAAATTTGGGCCATTCGTCCCACTGTGAGCCGGTCCCCTCCTTTAATAAAATGGTTAAGTTCTCCAAATTCTGCATCATAACCTTCCAAGTCAGCAGCTGCTCTCCTTAAATCCTGAGCCGTTTCTGTTTTTTATTTTTAAGAGTTCCAACGCATTGGCGTGTGCGGCCGCGAGGGTCTCTGAAGGTATTGTTGCTGCGCCATTCATCTTCTTGAGCCAAAACAAAGACAGAAAATAAATGTCAACGTGTTGAAACTTGAAGAGAAAGAAACTAAAATACAGCCAAGTCTTCTCAAAAATCGTTTTCTAGTTATCCTAAGTTTCGGCACTCGTTACGACCACTTAGGATAAAATTTTAAAAGAAAAAGGAAAAGGGGACGTAGTGAACTACTCGCAATGTCTAAATAACAACCAATTTATTCTCGCTTCTAATGCCCTATTTATTCATTTACATTGTTTACATGCTTAAGAATAAGAAGGAAGACATATCGCTCATGTGCTGCAATAGCGGCACAACTGAAAAAATCATTTTTTGAGAAAAGTGGATTTAAAGTTTTCATTGCTAAGGAAAGTACATAAGAAATGCTTTAGTTTGCCTTAAAGAAATTACCTTCAAGTTACACCTTCTCTCGTTTAAGCAAACTAAAGCATTTCCTATGCATTTTCCTTAGCAATTAAAACTTTAAACTCACTTATTTTAAAAAATGATTTCTTGAGTTGTGCCACTATTGCTGCCTATGAGCGATATATTGACGCATGTTATTCTTAACTATATATATATATATATATATATATATATATATATATATATATATATATATATATATATATACGGGGTGTGATCAAAAAGTTCCAGGACTGAATTTTTATACATTTATTCATACAACATACAGGTTATTCAAATTTGTCTCCTTCGAAGTACTCCCCTTGGGAAGCTACACACTTTTCCCACCGGTGTTTCCACTGATCAAAGGCCCCAGAAAACTCTTCTTTTGTAAAGGTGTTTAGCAGCTCCGTTGTTTTTTCTTTAAACGCCAAACTGTTTGAAATCTTCGTCTTTTCAGGTGTCTCTTGAGCTTCGGGAAAAGAAAAAAGTCGGCTGGAGCCAGGTCAGGTGAGTAGGGGGGCTGAGGAATGACAGTCATTGTGTTTTTTACACAAAAAGGCCATCTTTAAACCTCTTGAACCACTGATGGCAGCATGATCGGCTTAGACATTCTTCACCAAAAGCCTCTTGTAACATCAAAAAGGTTTCAGAAAACGTTTTGTTCAGTTTCCAACAAAACTTCACACAAACACGTTGCTTTTCTTTCACATTCATTTTCATAAAATAGCCAAACTCTATAAAACTAACCTCAAACAAACTGTGCTAATGTTACTTTCAGTGATGTTATGATTGATCTGCAAACACAGCTGTGTTCCTGTTGAGTCAGGCAACATAATGCTGCCAACCGCATCGCTGTGAGACATTGCATTCCCATAGTATATAAAAAGTCCTGTAACTTTTTGATCACACCTCGTATATATATATATATATATATATATATATATATATATATATATATCTATATAAATATACTCTTATACTTCAAATAATCATTATAATATAATATTTAATAATATTTTTGTTCGTTTAAGCTTCTATGTTTTAGTAAAAACTCTCTTTTTGACAATGGCTAATTCGTATATGAATGAAAATACATTGATTTGTATGTCATTTCAATTTTTACTTGTAAAGTCAAGAAAATAATTAGCATAATATTCGTAGTAATAGATTTAAATATATTAAAATATAGGACATACATGAATAAATAAAAATAAGATAATTAAATACTTCCTTATTTATTAATAATAATAAGGGAATAATTAAGTATTCCCTGATTAATTAATATTAATTAGGTGTAAATATTTAAGTTTCTCTGTCTTTGTTTTATAAAATGTTTAGCCTATGTTATATTAACGGAGAGGTACGGTCTTAATGTTCTCAAGTTAAAATGGGTATTAGCTTTGTGTCTGAGTATATGATGATGCGATGGTATTTTTCTTTAAAAAAAAAAAAAAAAAAAGATTGTAAAGTTTATACTAATTTAATTCAACCACCATTATGATTTCATCTATATACATACTTTTAAAATAAATTTTATTACTGAAATATGTTTGTGTTATACTTATGGTTACAATTTGTATATTATGAAATTGTTTTTAAATAAATATTTTAGGACAGATCTATGATAACAGCTACCTTTGTAATTTTCATTACGAGGGCAAGGTCCCCGCGGACTGGCTTGGCCTGTCCTTAGGTCCATCTAGGTTTCATAATTGATTTCATCCCGCCTCATTGAACTTTAGGGTCGCCGTCACCTCTTCACCTACAACAAACTTTTAATGGTGCTTTCGTACCCTGGATCAATATGAAATGGTAGATATTTAAAAGTAAAATTTTCTAATTGTTGGGATATCCGTCAAATGTTTCAGTAACTTTTCACTGCAAATAATCTATCAAAAAATGTTTGTTTTTTATTACGGCTTATTTCCTTATGAACTCCAACCAGGGCATGAATGACGGGTTATCCAATAGGTTGCCAACCTATACTAACCAGGTTCGTTCCACCTTCATCAATATTCATTTTGTCCATCTGAAATTAATTTCAATCCACGACCTTCGATCAAAATTGAAACAATATGCGTAACAAAACATGTACGGTTTGATAAAACGTGGTACTGATATTATTCTTAGGCTAAATAGTAACAATTTCCAAACATATAGTAATATAGGGAGAAGATGAAAGAGAGTTCAATGAAGAACAGTAATGAAATTGTCAATCTTATTTACTACAAATTAGGATCTACAGCTTTCACTCATTACTTTGCTTAGCTTAGTAGATTTTGAAATGCTAATTCATTATTTTATCATGGAACATGTTTTACCCACGGCCTAGTTGGTCCAAAGTAATACGTTTTGGGGGAACGCGAGGCCGTTGCTCGTAGTTTGACACCTCTAGTTGCTGTTGCCCGGATCAAAAATTTGACCATTTGAGTTACCAGTAAAAAATTAAATGGAGAATATTTTTTTTTATATATCATTTGTCGCTAGAGCTATATTGGTTAAATGAAATAAGTCACGTTTGAAACCTCTATTTATTCTCAACTTTATTAATTTTGAATAATCGTTAATTGGTAATTTAATTTAAAATCACACAGGTTAGCGGAACAAAATAAAGAACATAAGGGCATAGACGGTCATCAGGATTGAGCTATTTACGAGTTTGAAAACCTATCTCAAACATACTAATGAATCACAGGTGAGCGAAAAACAAATAGATAATATATGAGCATCGACGGCCAAGGGGGAAACCCCTAAAACATGTCCCTTTTTTTTTTTAGTACAATAGTGAAATATATAGTAACTTATAGGTTTTTAACTCCAAAAATCCCCCGACTCCGATACCAAGAGAACCGCCTCGATCCGTCAATATAGATCGCTTTTGATGAGTGTTGGTGGGAAGTGCACAGGAGTAGGGTTCTCCAAGAAACCGGTTATCCAGCTATGGGCAACCTCCGCGCCTTGTACCTACCACCTTAATACCGAGAGTTAAAAAATAAATGTTTTGAAAATTACATTAATAAGTGATGTAAAGTACATTAATATCTCAAAAAAGTAATTAAGTCGACGGATGTTGGATTAACGAGCTAAATGTAATAGCGGAAAAAATTGGTGTTGTATTTCTAACTAGAGTTCTTTCTCCTCCTCCTGTTTGGCCGTACCTTGGTGACCTTATTTATTTCCACTTGACCGCAGCCTTGCCACCTTAAGCAGTTATCAATGACCATTGGGCACTAAGAGTACGTTGAGAGTATTACAAAGATATAATAATCTAACCTTTGTTTTATCGCGAGATCAGTGTGGATAATTGTGCTACTTGCTTAGTTATGGTGGGAAAATTATAAGGTCTAATGCCCACAAAACATTTGCAAAGGAACTACTCACAACTAAAAAACGAAAACCCCCATAAGGTAGTTTGTGATTTGTTTATAATTAATCATTTTATGATACTTTTGAGTATATTAAAATATAAATAAAAATCACCTAAAACGAAGAGGGGAAATGATTATTTTCAAAGCCGACACGATTCGATTAAGGATCTTGACCCTGACTCCGTATTGATGGGGCCATATTGTCTATCCAGAGAAAGGAGGGTCATTAAACTTGGGCCCATTGCGGGAGAGGCGCTCCCCAAGGAGAACTCCTATTGGACAACAATAACAGTGTTATTGCTTTTATTGGATAGCTCTTAGAAGCCTCCTCCAATCACCGTTTGTTTTTATTCACTGACCTTCTAGATATATCTTTTCTTGATTGGGTGTGATCAATTAGCAACGCATTGTTTGGACACCAACAAAGGAGAAGAGATACAGGGGTGTTGTATAGTAGAAGTAATCTGCCCAACTGTTTCTCTATTGAAAACCTTAAAAAAAAAAAATCTTTGGTCACTGGCACTCATTCCAAATGAAGAGATAAAAAGCAACGCAGAGCGTTGCGTTAAACGAAAGTTGACAACAATCATGTCACACCAATCCATCGCACCTGAAAATTAATTAAATACCTTAATTAATACTCTAAAGAATATAGATTATAGATTCTCAATATAAATTTTAGAGGACTAAAATTAAAATATGTTTTATTTTCATGTTTAAATATTTGAAATAACACACACAAGGCAACACTCCAAAATGCTCTTTAATGGCTTAGTGACTAAACTTAAAACTGCTACTAAAATCTGAGCTTCGGAACTATCATTTAATATATGGTTGATACTGTTATCAGCTTTATCTATATTCAATTTTTTTATGGATAAATCAGATAGTAGAAAAAAAAAACAAAAAAACTTTACTTTTAAGTCATAGTAGGGCTTAAAAGTAAATAAATAAACTTGCTATTGATTGCTGATAAGAATCTGTGGGTTTTTATTATTTTTTTTACTCAAGTTATGTATAATTTTTATAATTAATAAGAAATGTGTTAGTAATCATTAACTATTTTCCGAAAAAAATGGAAATATTCCTTCTTTTTTTTTTACCTTTATGATGAACGAAATATACCTTAGTAATAATCTAATAGCATGGCATAAAGATGAACCATGTATCAATAATGAATTTACTGATTGCTGTATCCAATCGTCACCTATTTATTAGGACCCTTCGTTCTCATCTACAGCTGAATGGCTTTCGATAAAACTTCAAGGTAAAAAAAAAAAAAAAAATCCGTGCAGAGTAATTGATAAAGTCAATTGAAATTAAAATGCAATATCGCAATCATGTTTTTATTTTTACAATTTAGTGGGAAAATAATCCTTCAAAAAGTAATGAAATCATTATAATTAAATTTAAGATTTTTTTTTGTTAAAAAATAATAAAGTTAATAATCCATGATAAAAAATATTACTCAAACCTTTCTATAATAATACGTTGGTATTTTTGAAATTATTTTTTTTTACAGCGAGGTCATTCGGCTTTGGGCAGATCAATATAGTCGATCCATTGAACCATAGTGGTACTGTCCTCTTGATTGTCAGAATACCTGTCTGAACATACACGAGCTAAAGGCAAACAGCTAGATGCAGTTATAGATGCAGTTCATGCATTTTATCTTCTTGCTCTAATTCTGTGCAGATGTCTCTCTAGGTAATCTAGACCTCTCTTCATTCGGAAGCATGCCATAAATACTTGCCAATTCAGTGTGGGATTGGCCTTTGGAGCAAACTCTCCCAGCGCTTTCCTTTTATATTGAAATTATTAATACATATGATACTAAAAAAATAAAATGAAAAAATATACAAAAGCAAATAATAATAGACAGGATCTACTAAATTAAAACAGCCATGGTTATTTCAAATGATAATTCATCGAGAGATGAATCGGGATGTTATATCAAAAACAAAAAAAAATGTGGGGGATAATAGTTCATGGTGACCTACGTTTAGGCTAGCGCTGAAGGCCTTCTTCAGTTACTCAGGCTATTTGATGCCAAATCATCGACAAACAATAAACAATATTGCCCGGATTCTTTTTCCTTTATCGCATTCCTAATTATTTTTTTCCATGATTTAACAGCAGCAGACTATAAGTACACAATTAAAATAATTACAATCCAACCCCTGTATAATTAAATTTATATTCCTTCGAACATGTTATTATATATTGAACAATGAAAAATACTCATAGCTGAGTTGAATATAAACTACAAATAAGCAATAAACGACAAATCATCGAGAGCAGAAAGGGAATTCGTATCTACGAGTATGTGCATAAAAACGTTATTTACGATATCAAAATACATGGCATTAACATCCTGACATCGTCAGATTTCATTTAAAGAGGTACATTTTTGTTAAAAAATAGTCGTTAGGTGTCACAAATTTACAAAATTTGATTTAAGGTGGTCGAGTTATCTTAGCAAACAAAAGTGCCGAAAGTTGAAAAAATGGACTCCTCGACCTTGAATATAACCATTGCAAAACGAATCGTTCAACGCGGATTCACACTATAATTTTATAATTTTCAAAAATTAAAAAATTTCATAAAGTTGATTATAATTATAATCTTTATTTTATTGTAATGAATTGTAGGAATTATAAATCCAATAATTGATAAACCCTCCAACATTAAGTAAACATTATAACTTTCTTCCGTTATTCTTTTTACTGCATATATCCTCTAAAATGAGAGGAAATTACGATGCTACATAGAATAGAATGAAATTTTTATGTATATCCTATCATGAAGTAGGCTACAACTGATTGCTGTATATGGTCAGGCACGGCCCCCTTTCGTGTGCGTTAGTTATAAATCGTGACGACGCGCCAATGACAACAGATTAATTCGTGCCACCAAGTGAAAGAAGGCCACATCCAGTAGTTTCCGTGAGGATTGGTGAGAAAACTGGTAAGCCTTACATGTCCTTTTGTATAATAGATGTGGAGGTCTCCCAAAGGACAGGTTACATTTAATCGACAAGATAGGTGTGATATTTGAATGCAGGTTAGGGTCGTTGAGTCATTTCTTTTTATCTTGGAACAAATAATCTACAGTCCCCAAACCGGCGTGCAGTGGATGAAAATATACTCTTTTCTCTATAAACTCTATTTATAGTTTTAACCCCTACACATCGGACTTTATAGGGTTTTTAGATACTGTCAAAAAATTTTGTTATAACAATAAACAGGTTCAGAAAATAGCTATACAAGAAAATCTAAGGGCCCCTCGTCGCAGGTTAGGAGTAGCTGGATGCTGGGTCACTCGTATAACCGCCGTGGAATTGGTATGCCTTAGCAAATAAAATTATGAAAAAAAAATCACTGTAATTTGATACGCTACTGAAATATTTTTTTAAATTATATATTCTTACTTCATAGTAAAATAGGTTTTAGAGTTGTGATCCACTGCGCTGAAAGTTATTTACAACAAAGCTTGTTTTGTTAATGATTTGGAATACTATACAAGCATATCAAACTTACTGTCTGTATGAGAAAATAATCATGAGTTGTAATAATGTCGACAACTTTTTTTTTAAAAAATCAATTTTTTTTTCAATTTAATTTTATGTAACTGTAATACATTGTATATAACAATCTAATGTTATTGACATTAACAACTAATCTGTATATACTCGTAAATGGTATAAAAAAGAATGTTTCGGATAATCTTAAAAATAGGTTTTCTTCCGTTTGAGGTAAGTATTAACAAAAACCTTAAGCAACGCCCTCAAATGTCTTCAGAACGCCAGTGTCCTGAACTTGTTATGTATTATTGTAAATTTACTCTAAAAACAAGTTATTTTTTTTTTTTTGTTGAGAAAATTAAAACTGTCAAAGAAAGAAGTAGTTTATATTTGATTCTTAATGTGGGATACATATCGACAATTGTTTGAAATATAATTTAGAATTAGTACAGATATAGGGATTGGCAAAGTTGCGTATTTTATTGTAGGTACTTTCATAAAACACTGCAAACACAATACTGCTGAAAATACTGCATAAATCGTTTTTCTTTTATTTACAAAAGAGGTTTGAATATTTATCATTCATTTGTAGGTGTTATATTTTTTTTTTATATGCGAATTGACCCTATTGAACCACGCTACAACTACATTTCTTTTTCTCGGCACGGAGTTTCCTCTGCGCCCAATACTCCTTCATGCGTTCGCAGACTTGTTTCCGCTGTACTTCCGTCCTGACTCTTCTGGTTTTCTTAGTTTTTCTTGCGGCTTGAACTCCCTCCAAATTATTCAGTATTCCCTAAATCTATTTCTGTCTAATAGTTCTTCTTAAACATCCTCCTAGATGTTTAATCTTTCCATAGCCATTTTTGTTTCCTTAATCCATGCTGTTGTGGTTTTCTTTATCCAGAAGTAATCGATTATACGTTTGGTAAGTCTCTTTTGGTTCATTTTATGCAGGAAATTTACAGCATATTTCAAAAGACCACGATCCTATACTCTATTTTCTATATTTTTCCTTCAAAAACATTCAGTGTGATACTCATACTCCTTATAATTTACAAAATATAGACAGTATTTTATTCATTAAAAAGATATTTAATAAATAAAGTTTTTGTGCTCAAAAATACACAACTTAATAAAAATTGTATACAGTAAAATCACTATAAATTACTAAAAATGAATGAAAAATCTTTAAACAATTTTTGTAAAAGAAGAAAAAAAAGAAGTGTTTTGAGCAGTATTTTGTATTTGCAGTGTTTATTGGAAGTACACATACTCATCGCCTGTTAATTTTAGATATTAAAATTCATGATAATATGTAAAAAGTACTTACTGATTTATTATTATTGTTATGTTTAATGTTTTATATTTACAACAATTTTACTTTAAAAACAAATATAACCTAACAAATATAATAATTTATTCCTAATATAGACACATGTTTTGTACTAGAGTTTGTAATTCAAATGTGTATAAAGGGTTAAGTGTTTAAGTGTTTTTTTATTGTGCGTTGCGATATATTTTTTTCTACTATTATAGTAGTAGAAGCTTCGCTTCTATCGGCGGTCCTACTGACCGCTGACAGTATTTTTTTAAGAGTAGGTAAGCTGTATAAATCAGGCATTGTGGTGAAGATTACAAAGACCAGATCCTAGCGTAATTTTAGGAAGTCAATTGACGACAGTTAATTAATAGTGATAACAAAAGGAAATTCTGGGGTACAGTGAAGGAAGGATACATTTGAAGCGCTAACAGTAGTACATCCTGGATTAAGAAGAATGATGCCCGAAGAAGTAGTTAAAAATGGATGATAGCTTTGTAGAGGTTAGATCAGAATAAGCACTGGTCAACATGGAATTAGGAGAGGCAGAAGGAAAGGATTACATAGCACCTGAATTCATTCGCACTGCACAGAAAAACAAAATTCTCAAGAAGTACCTTCTGACATTTGTCGAATATAGAAACCTATTTTAGCACATTCAATTATATTTTCAGATGATATAGTGATATATCGGAGGGGCTGTAGTCCAGTAGGTAAGGCGCTAGACTACCATGCTCCTGTGGCCGAGTTCAAGTCCGACAGAAGGCAGAAAATTTATTCTCTGTGATTTGGTCGTGGCTCGACTTCGATATCGGGAGAACATCCTGAGGGTACACCCAGCCTCGTTGAAGTGAGTACCCTTAATCGAGGGAAACCGGTTGAGAGATTATTCCGACCAAATTTCCTCCTTTCACAACCTTTGGCCCAGAAACAGTACATCCTTACCCAAGTGCTGAATCCAAAACTCTTCATGTGTTTAAGTGGTAGAGGTTTTATTTATTTATTTATTTATTTTTTATTATTTTATTTTTTTATTTTTAATGATAACTATTATGGCTCTAAAGAAAACATACAGAAATGATTCGTAGAGCACAAGAGAAAGAAAAGGAAGAGTGTTGCAGTTTGATTTCTGAAATCAAAAGATTTCATAGATATTATTTTACATTTATTTTTTTCCATTTAATTTAGTTTATTATTATACAATATGAAAAGGTCCTTTCCAACTGATAGCCTTAGTCAATATGATTACTATTAGGTAATTAAAGCTTAAATTGTTTAATATTTTAATAGATGCCATTGTAGATATATGGTATTTTGTTATCTGGGATTATAAATTTGATTTGTTCTTTTTTTGGTGCCTACGTTAAGCCTGTGGCCTCTACAAGAAATAAATATCAACCGACCCGTGTGGGGAATCCCGAAGTTCTGTCCCGGGCGCTCTTAGACCTTCACCCAAGGCTGTTGGCCGTCATGGTTCTCTTATAAGTATAAGTTTTAATATATGTCTATGTTGACTCGTATAATTTTATTCAATCTTCCTTCATTAATTAACAAAAAGATACCAACATTTAGTGGCCTATGGCGATATGGGGGGGCTTGGGGCGAAACTCGGGCCGCAGAGCATAGCAGTTCAGTGCCTTGCCCAATGAGCTACCTCGATACTTATTTTTTTAAAACTGCGATATAAAAAATTTTTATGTCTTTAGGACTGAGTTTAATATTCAATTTATAGGCTTTTCTTTTTGAAAATCATAAATTTCTTCATAAATTTTAGTCTGATTTTAAAAAAGTAATAATATGTTTAACAACTATTGAAGGACGAAAAAAAAAAAAAAAAAATACTGCCTAGTAATGAAACCAAGATGGGTCTTGGGTTCAGCACTTGGTACGGAATCATATTGTATAGTACTTGCGTAGCGAATCGTTTAGTCCAGTGTAAGTCTTATACAAGAAATTATCTCACTCCTAACTCTACTGAATGACTAGGTAAATTATCCAAAAGTAATTCATGCATTTTTAAAATGTTATAGACATTATCAGATCTACAATATGTGGTCATAACCATTAGTAAGAATAAGATATTAGAACTATAATATGGAGACATTCAAAATTTCAATTTCTAAAAAAAAAATAAATAAATAAATGAAAAAATTGATGGAGTAGCGTAAAAACATAAAACATCCTATTTCGTAGGGCAATCCTAAAATGTGTCAAAAAATAACTGATCATAATAATCAAAGAAATGTTTTATTATTTCCTATTGGTGATTCTATCTACCATTCTTATGAGTATAAAAATATTATTGTTACATAAATTCCTTGTTAAAGTAGAATAAGGTGTAATATTTCCGCTCACTCTTATACTATCTTAAAATCTTGTTGACATAAATAAATTGATATTTTCCAATTGAACACCACATTTGTAAAATGCTAATATCAGTGCTATACATACAACTTATTATGCTTATCAAATTATGTTATATGTAAATTTGATATTGCTAAATGGCTAACCTGTTTCTGAAACAAGGTCGATGGCGGTAGAAGTACGACACAGCTCAAGGACTATTTTGTTGTCCTGTACCTCTTCTATTAAATTGTCATTCTCAGGGAAAAAAAAACAGGAACTTTTAAATAGAATTTTTATTTTTGTCTATTCAACGTTTACAATATAATATATACTTTTATATTGAATTTTCTAATAACTTTTATTCCTCTTTAACCACAATTTATTGCTCTAAAAATCTCAGTTACCTCAAAAAAAATTTTTTTTTCTCTCCTTACTTTAGCTTACTATCCTTACTTTGTCATACCATTATACTTTTGTAAAAGGATTATTTATTATATTCATAGGTTTACCGCATTATTTTCCACATCAATACCTGGTTTCTGCTAATGAATATATTCAACTGAAAAAATGCGTGATTTGTCATATATTATTTGACCAATATATATATATATATATATATATATATATATATATATATATATTATATATTATATATCATTTATATTATTTGACAAATAAGTTAGTCCTATTAAATGTTTTGAATTGGTAACCTAGCACCTAGGTATTACCTTCTGTTTTGTAGTATTATTATTAATTTAGTTTTTGTATTAAGTTATGAGTTATGTATTAAAACAATATATGAGTTAGCCTAAAGACAAGAATTCTTGATTTCTCTCCCTCATCTGTACAACCTCACATTGAGTACCTATTTATTGAAATTTCTGCTGGTACCCAGCATCTACTTTCTGGAGTTATATACCGTCCTCCTCTTGTACCTTTCGATATGTCCTTTGAATCCTCCTTATTTAACCTGGTTCCTCTCTATCCCAAAATCATTATTACGGGTGATTTCAACACAAATCTTCTTTCCGACTCTAACAACAAACGTTACCTGGATAACTTGATTTATTCCCTTCACCTTTTTATCGTTCCTTTTTCTCCTACTCATCATTCCCGCTGGTCTGACTCATGGTTAGACCTTTATATTATCGATTCACAACAAAACCTCCTGTCCTCCCAATGTCCTGTGCCTTTTCTATCCTGCCATGACCTAATCCAAATATCCTATGACTTCCGAACCCCTCCGGTCCTTTCTAGAACCATTACCTTCCGCAACCTTGATGCCCTCAACCGTGATAATATCTTACCATTCTTTGAAGCCTTAGACTGGAGTGAGATCTACACCACTTCTTCCATAGACTCCATGGTTGACATCCTCACAACCAATCTCCTCAAAATCCTCGATACATTTGTTCCACTTAAAACCTCCACCTTTCGTCGCCGGCCTGCACCTTGGTTGTCTCAAGAAATCAAAGATCTCCAGCGAAAGCGTGAGGCTGCAAGAAGAAGATTCAGAAGGACGAGACTTGCGGACGATTATCTAACGTTCAAAGTGCTCCGCAACTTTGTACAAACAAAAATCTGGCGGGCAAAATCTTCCTACTTCCATGAAGCCTTTCGGTCCGCTCCTGATTCTAAAACAAAATGGCAGCTCCTTCGCAAACTTTCCCTCCATAATCCCTCCGGATCTTCAACCTCGACCAACTTCCCAGTTTCACCGAACGACCTAAACACCTATTTTGTATCGCCATCTTTAACCACTCCCCCTTCTACTCAGCCAGTATCTTACCCGAAACACCATTCAATGCAAATAATTTTTATTTTTCCTACATTACCCCTTCTGATATCATTTCCTCTGTCATGAAATCCCACACCAACTCCCTTGGTCCAGATGGTATCCCAAATAAACTTATAAAATTATGCCTCCCAGAACTTACGCCGATCCTTCTGTTCATTTACAATTTCTCCCTTCAAAACTCCGTATTTCCTACCTCCTGGAAAAAAGCCATTGTTCATCCTATCAATAAAAATTCCAACCCTACCTGTCCTGCGGACTTTCGTCCTATCTCTATCCTTTCAAACCTCTCAAAACCATTAGAACGTTTGGTGCAATCCCAATTATCCAGCTTCCTGGAAGATTTCCTTCTACTCGATCCCCTTCAATCTTGTTTTCGTCCTGGTTATTCCACGCAATCCGCACTAATCAAAATCACCAGTCATATCCATGCCGCAATAGACGAAAAAAAACTAACCGTCCTTATACTCCTCGATATTACCAAGGCTTTTGATTCCATTGAGCATTCTATCCTATTTTCAAAACTAAAATCTTTAAACTTTTCTAACAGCTCTATCCAGTGTTTCCATTCTTTCCTCTCCAACCGTACCCAAGCAGTATCAATCCCTAACCAACCCTTGTCAGACTTCCTACCTCTTTCCTCTGGTGTAGCTCAGGGCTCCAGCATATCACCTCTCCTCTTTAATTCCTACATTAACGATCTGCATCAGTCAATTCTACACTGCTCCCACCACCTTTATGCAGATGACTGTCAAATATATTTATCCTTTTCCCCTGCCGAAATCCTTGATGCTTTCACCAAGATTCAGGATGACCTTGACAGAATCTGTACCTGGGCCAATTTGAATAATTTAAAGTTAAACGCAAATAAAACCCAGGCGATAGTAATCGGCTCAAGTCACCTTCTCAGATCAAACTCCTATTATCCCTCCCTAAATCTAAGTAATGAACCTATTACTTTTTGCTCCTCCGTCAAAAATTTAGGAATCATCTTCGACCAAAACCTTTCCTGGAAGCCTCAAATTGCCCAAATATCCAGAAACTCAATTGGAACCCTGAAACTATTCAATCGTGCCCGTCATTTCCTCCCCCAAGCCACACGCAAACTCCTAGTTTCCTCGCTCATCTTTCCTCTCTTCGACTATGGCTGCGTGGTGTTTGGGGGTCTCTCTGTGGGTCTCCAAGAGAGGTTAAAACGAATTATGAATTGCTTCGTTCGATTTGTTTTTGGAACCTCGAGGCGTTCCCATGTCTCACATCTGTACATGGACTTGAAGTGGCTCTACCCATCCACCCGCAAATCATACTTCCTAGGTTCATTCCTTTATCAAGTCATTTATCACCATCGCCCATCCTACATTTATAATCTGTTGAAATTTAAATCTTCCATCTACTCCCGATTCACAACAAGATCACGTTCCTCAGACCTATACTTGCCTTTCCATGGAACAACATTATACCAGCATTCCTTCCTAGCCCGATCCACTACCCTCTGGAACACCCTCCCTCCTGAAATAAGACATGCCCCTTCCTTAAGCTCATTTAAAACACTCCTTTTCCAATATCTCCTCTTATCCCAGTCAGATGCCAGTCAATATGAACAGTAATTATTATTAAATATGATCAAATCGAATAAATTTGATACCGGTGAATTGACTCATAAATTTTGTTTCATATAATAATAATCTTTTATTTGTTCCACATCGGTAAATAACCATTTTATTTATTTTTTTATAAAAATTCTTTTTTCTTAATTTTATTATTATTTTTTTTTTTTTTTTTTTACTTTAAATGTTTTTCCTAAACAAAGAAATTTTATCTATCGACAATTCATATGTGTATGGTTGTGTGTATAGGGGTATAAGTGAATGAAGGCAGTGTATACAAGTATATATCGTTATCTCTGTAAATATTTTCTTCATCCAATGTACATTTAGACATAGTTCATTCTCTGTATATATCTTTTCTCATTTTCCTCAGGGTTATTTATTTATTTTTTTTTTTTTTTTATTTTTTTTTTTTTTATTTATTTCATTTATCCTTCTTATGTTATCTTATTTACTAAAGTTATTTAGACAATTATTTACTTAACTGTATTTGCATGTCTATTGTTCCTCATATATAAATACCTTTGTATGAAAAAATATATGCCAGACCATTGTACTATTTTATGAAACATTTTTGTTATTCTTAGGGGACAATACGTCCCAGAATAAAGATTATTTTTTCATTTCATGAGTGAACAACAACAACAATGAGTCATAATGAATTAATAAGTTAAAAGGAATTTGCAGATTAAATTACATTTAAATGAGTTTATTTCCTATCTTATACTTTTAGCATTCAAGAATGGTGTCGAAAACCATTCCCTTCTGTCCCACGGCATAAATATCAGCACCGTATTTAAAACGAGAAGCTTTCCTAGAACAGACACAGTGGTAAAAGTATGGCACTGGTTCATTTTTTGTAGTTGTCAACTCTACACCTCAGAAACCAGGCGCCAGGTTTTAAAATACTTCGGTTTTGTTCCTCTCGTCAACCCGATATACTAACAAATTTTTATCTGTCAGAACTGTAACACTTGATATCTATTATTTTCAATAAAATTTTTGTATTATCTATTTATAGTTCTTAAAGCTGTTATAAGAGACAATAGGAAACTGCCAAGGTTTTTATGTTTTATTTTTGTTTGAAATGTATTAGAATTCTTTTTATACGAAAATTGCACCGTAACGAGAACCAGGTTATCACGTAAAAAATTATAGTTATGAACTGACGTTTCTGTAAAGGTTATTACCTTTCTGATCAAACAATTATATAAATATGCCATGTACATTATTTATATTTATTTGATATTTTGTAACATCGTAAATTTATTTTTCTTCCATTTTCTAAAATAATCTTGATCTTTAACTCTAGAAGGGAAGCCTTCGCCGAAATTTCTCATTGCGGCCTTTCGAGGGTTATTTGTAAAACTGAAGGTGCTTATATGTGTTTTTTGTTATTTTAAGCATATTATATGGCGAGACCCAAAAAATATATCGTTCTGAGGAAAATATAACTTTTGCCAGAAGAGAAACAGCAAGGTCAAGACGTGTGAAAATAAAATAAAACCAAACCTTTTATTAGATTAAAAAAGAATAGAAGAAACTACGGTATTGAGAAATGTTTAAACAAGGCATATTGCCAAGTTGATTTGAAATATTTCTGAACTAGAAGAAAAAGGCGAAACCGAAATCAATGGCGAACGAAAACGTGATGTTGAAAAAGGATGTTTGGCTGAATGTTGTGCTAAACTCCGCCAAGTATTCTACTTATCTAGTTGCCACTACCATAACAAGAGTTGTCAGTAAGGTAACGTGACGTTTTAGTTTACTTAAAAGTCTTTGTCAAAACCGTAATAATCTCAAACATTTCATTGTAAGATTTCCCACTAATAACTTGATCCTAATTCTTCGAAATCTTAAAACATCATCAAGGGCTCAGATATAATAATATTAATTTAAACAAATTTTTTTTTCTAACTCAAAAAGAATGGTTCAATTGTCTTGATGTATGGTTACTGTTACCATTAATTGTATTTCCTTTTATGTTATCATTAATTATTTACTAACTTTACTATTAATTAAAACAAATCTGATTATTTGTTTTTCTTTATTCATTCTTATTTGTTTTAGATTTTTTTTTTCTTAACAGATTGCATGATATTTAGTAATTAATAGGAAATGTATATAATAAATATTATCATACTAGGAATGATAGAAAGCTATTTTTATTTTTAATAGTTTATTAAAATCACCCCAATTCTTTTATTTTATTTTCTTAACATAATTATTTCATTCCTGCTGTTTATAGTAAATATATTGTTTAACACTGTTCTGCTATTTTATTTTTGCAATCCTAAGGCCAACTATCTGTTGCGAAATCCCAGGAAGAATTATGTATTTATTTATGCTCAAAAATGTACGAATTTTATTGAATTTATATTTAAAAAAAAAAAAAAAAAGAAGATAAAATATGGAAATGAAGAATGCCAAATGTTAATTGATATAATTGCTGAATTAATTTGAACTGTTGATATGAATACACCAAATTAATTTATATTAAAACGAGGTTTTATATTAATTATGGTATTATTTAAAAGGACAACCTATTTTTGTTTGTGATCAGTAACTGCGAAAACTACTGAACTAATATGTACCAAATTTTAACCACACCATCTTTATAGTTTCAGGAATGTTTAGCAATGATAAAATCTAATAATCTTCCATTAATGTGATATTAAAAAAGTGATTATGTGTGTTCAAACAGTGAAGTTTGAAAATCGATCGATAGTTGGCGAGCATCATTCTACATGAGAGGTTACAGTGGTAAAACTTCTAAACCCATCTGTTGCAAGTTTTAACTACATTAACTTCATATTTATAAAATTTACAATAACAAAACATTAAATATACATGATTGAGTTGAAGAAACAAAGTTTGCCATAATTCGCATACCTACTTTTATGGTTCGAAATTGAAATCTAACTATAGATAAAATCTAAAAAAAAAAAATGTAGGTAAACGCACAATAGAGCAAATGCGGAAAAAAAATCGTTTTTCCTAATTTTTTTTATTTTGATCATCTGGCTCTTGTTTCTGTTGTATATTAGCCATTGCATGTAGATATAGCACAAATTTCATCCGAACTTTTGTTTAGGCCTATTTATTGAGGCTTATATCAAGATAGTGGAAGTTTTGATTAAATCACACCTAACTTTTAGAGTTTGGTATATATTATATATATATATACACGGCTAGAAAAAATATTAAAATAACTATAATGTATTATTCCTGTTCTGAGATGTCCAAATATGCAATAAATAAGACGAAGTGGTAAAAAAAAAAAATTTCCATCGCGGCACTACGTCACATTTACAAACTACCATAAGAAATCTAAAAAAGTAGTGCTACATAAAAAGCTCCGGTTTTCTCCAAGATAAAGAAGGTATTTTCTCAAACTAGACATACTAGAGTAAAGATCGAATAAAAATTGATCTGCGTTTATCTTAGTCTGCGGTCTTGGTCCGGGATCTTGAGAGTGTTAATCTAACAAGAGCGGAAGGGCAAGATTAATCATCACACAGTTTCTTAGCGAACGTTCGTCATGAGTTAGTGAAAATCAAATATAATGATTTGTGTTTGCGGAGTGAAACGAACGCAAGTTTTCCTTCGGCGACACCATTCTGAACTTGGTAAAGAGAACAGTTCATTAATTTTATCGACTTTAAGAGTTTTTTTTTTTTGCTCATTTTAACAAAAAGATAAAAGATTTAAGTAAGAAAAGGGAGAGGTTTAAAAAAAATATCAGTGAGTGGTCCAATGGTCCAATTTTTTTTTTTTTTTTTTTTTTTTTAAATAAAGGCCTTAGCGTTAGCCATTAGCTATTTTCTCATTTAGTCATTACTATAAGTACCGACTTAAATTTAAGACCGCTTAGTTACAAAAAAAACAAAACAATATTTCGATTAAATTAAATTTGAATTAATCTAAATTTTAATATTTGTCTCACTTAAGAAGGCACCGAATTCATTGATTAGTGAAGCAGGGTTTTGCAAAATAGTTGTATATGTTATTGTATTCATATTTAATTTATTTCTAATTTGCGTTGTAAATTTTATTCTTTCTAAGGCGTATTTTTTACAATTCATAATGATGTGCTCTAGGTCCTCCCTGTCTCCACACAACTTACATACTTCTGATTTTCTCTCCTCAAATAAATTTTAAATAAATATGATCCTGATAAACCATGATTAGTCCGTAATCTGCACATACTTTTAATCCATGATCGAGGTGCATTGACTTTCTGGAACCAGGGAATGAACGAAACCTTTGGGAAGTGCGATTTATAAAACACACCCACTTGTGACGCATCTGTCCACAGTTGCCAGTCCTCTAACAGCTTGACATTAATCAAAGAGAACAAATCCGAGTAGGGGATTTTGAAATTACTAGCAGAGCGCTCGGAAGCTTCCTTAGCCATTCTATCAACAATCTCATTTCCTTCTATGCCTGAATGGCCCCTGATCCATACCAGCCTAACCTTTTTATTAGATGCTGAGAGGTCAAACAAAACTTTAACGATATTCATGATAAGGAAGCTTGAACTAGATAATTAATAATTGAGAGTTACAATGCTGTACAGATTTTCCTTTCCTAAAACCATATTGATTAGTGGGTAATAAATTATGGTGTTCTAAATGCCATTCTAATTTCTTTTTTAAAAGACGTTCGAACGTCTTCAGCACACAGGAGGAAAGAGAGATGGGCCTGAACGATGCAGCTTCATTACATTTTTTCCTTTCTTTCTAATAGGAACAACAACATAATCTTCCCATGTTATGGGAAACTGGCCTGTATTCCAAATATGACTAAAAATTTCTAATAGTAATTTTTTAGACCGGACTGGTAAATTAGATAACATTGGATAATGGATTCTATCCAATCCAGGGGCCGTATTATTGGTGTCTTTCAGAACGATTTCAAGATCGTTTAATGTACAAGGCATAATGAAATGGGGTTCCTGAGGAACGGGTTGTTCATCGACATTCAGTTCTACTGTTGGTGGACATAAGATATCGAAAAACTCTTCGACCCAGTCTCCCTTTTGAAGTGGCTGGCGGTTTTCTATTTTTTATTTTCTTTATTGTATTCCATATATATGTGCACCATGATTCCTTAGTTAGAGAATTACAGAAGTCGGCCCTTTTAGCTAATTTTATGAATCTTTTAGCCCATGCAGTTGCTTTTTTATATGCTAGAAAATTTTCAAAGCTATTATTATGTTTAAAAACTGAATATGCTTTAGCACGACTGTTTATCGCTTGTTGACAATCTAAGTTCCACCAAGGATTCCCTGATTTTCCAGACTGAGATATATTGGACCTGGGGGTACATTTTGCGGCTGCATTATTTATATTAGTCATAAAAATATCGTTAATTAATAACTGAGTCTATTAGTAGATAGTTCTTGGTGGTTAGAATATTGGCTCATTAACTCTTTATATTTTTCCCAATCAGCGTCTTTTAACTTCCATTTCAAAGTAAAAACATTCGAATAAAAACACTTAAAACGACTTGCATTTACTGGAGAAATAAGCAGGGGTAGGTGATCCGAACCCAGGGGGTCATCGGTTACCTTCCAGTCAAATAAAAGAGATAATTCGGGAGACACGAGAGATATATCTACAGCACTATCTATTTTTTGTACAATGTGTTTAACTCTAGTAGGAGAGCCATCGTTCAGTAATACAAGGTTAAAATTATCAATCGATGTTTTCAACTTCGCGCCTTTATTATTAGTGAAACTACAGCCAAAGTTTAAATGGTGGCAGTTACTGTCCCCACCTATCAAGCACGGTCTCGGGACACTACCTAAAAATTTATCCCAGTCTGAGGTTGAAAGATTATAGTCAGTTGGGTTATAAAATGATATAATGAAAATAAAGCGACCTTCGAAAGGAACCCTAACTCCGACTGCTTGGAAAATGATCGCCAGGTTTAATTATACAGTCAATTTCTGTATATGAAATATTGTTTCTAATTAAAATTGCAACGCAAGTTTTACCATCATATCTATCGTATCTTATATTGTTGTAACCTTGAAAATTTACGTAAGTGTTAGGTTTAAACCAAGTTTCACTTAAAATAGCAATATCTATATTATATTGAGTTAAAAATATTTCTAAAGCCCCTTTATTTGACATTACAGATCTACCGTTCCACTGTAAAATATTGTACATAATTAAAATACAGAAATTGATTTAAAATAATTAACGATAAATATATTGTAGTGGAATCATTAATAAACAATGGACAGGGCAAACAATGGTTGTATTGTTTGTAGTATATATCAACAATAGCATTACTGGTTAAGGGTTGATACTCTCTCTTTAACCAATATTTCTAAATTCTCTTTACCAAGATTTAATTTCTCGACGTCAATAATAGTGTTTAAAATACTAAAAAATATTTCTGTAATTTTCTCAACATTTTTATTAAATCTGAATTCATCTGTAGTATTAGTATTAGTGTCGTTTCTCGGCTTATAAGGATTATTTACAATTGGAGTAGAATCAATTTTGTCGCAATGAATAATTTTTTTTTTAATCTTCAAAAGTCTGATCGACAAGTACAGGTGAAATGTTTCTCGGTCTCTTCGGTGGTACGCGATTTGCATACTGTAAGCTATGAAAAGAGTTATCATTTTTTAGTTTAGGAGTTTTACTAACTAAGGCTGTTCGGAACGATTTGCCAGTAATTATTTCTTTGGCTTCAACAAAAGTGATGTTCTCATTCATCATAAGATTTTTAATAGATCGCTGCTTTAAATATTCAGGGCATTGATCATATCCAATAGACGAATGTTCTGCTTTACAGTAAATACATTTTGTTTCTTTTGATAAGCAATCGGCCGCTTTATGACCTTCACCACACTTCGCGCACCTAATCAAATTTTTACAATTTTTCCCCACATGTCCCCAGCGGAGACAGTTATAACACTGTATTAATCGGGGAACAAAGGGGTCCACCCGGCAAATGACCCTAAAAAGGCTTAAATAGCTAGGTAACTGCCTCTGATAGTAATAATCACAGATTCAGTAGGAACACGATTAGACTCGTTGTTGTCGTCAACAATTTTCCTTAATAATCTACGGGCAGAAACCATTTTCAAATTTTCACCGTAATTAATCGGTTCCAAATGGTTAACTAATTCTTCTTCTCTCATTTCTTTAGGAATTCCCCTCAAAATCCCCTTTTTCTCAACAAGAAATCTCAGTGCGTAAGCTCTAAGATGTTCATCCTTATTTTTATTTATTTCTGATATTAATGAGTAAGAGCTTTCTCTATCTTTTAATTCAACTTTTATTCTATTTTTCCCTATTGATCGCATGGTGGAGATTTGGTTTCTAAATTGGGGAAAATTTCTAAATAATTTACTACCGAAGCTGACTGGGTGTAATTTGCCTAGATTACGGTTTTGTATCTCTGATTCTATAAAACAAACAAAAGAAGCTAAATCAAATTTACTATACGTTAAAGGCTCGAAAACTTTTTCATCTGTAATCATTTTATTGGGTAATTCATCTTTGTCAGGAGGCACGTCCCTCCCATCACTATTTGATGCCATACAAAGTTATATAAAAGAAAAGAAAACAATCACAATTACTAAACAAGAAATAGAAAAAATTATACAAATAAAAGTAAAAATGAAAGAAACAAAGTAAATATAAATCTTATCTGTGGGTGTCACTAATCCCTCAGAGCACAGCTAGATAAAGACGTCCTAACTCAACAGAGTCCAAACAGCTACTGCAATGATCCCTTCATTGCCTCCCAGACACTCCAATCTCTTTCATAAACCTTCATGAATGGTATCAAAATGGATAATCAAAATAAATCCAAACAAATCCTATAAAATAACTTTTACCCTTCGTCGTAAACCTACTGTATCCTTGATGTTCCACTGACTCCCGTTGAACAAATCCACTATCTAGGACTCCATTTGGACAAACGTCTTACTTGGAATGTGAATTGTATGTAAGACTAATATGACAAGAAACTTCCCGTCGTTTTCGACTACTTCAACATTTAATTGACAAACGTCCAAACGTTCCAATTAACAAAAGACTCATTTACATAAACGTAATTAGACCAATTTGGACATACAGAGTTGAGCTTAATCTCGTATCCAATCCTTAGAAAAATCCTAAATGCCCTTTACTTCGTCACATACAAACTTATCCACAAAGATCTTAATATACCTTACGTTTGTGACCTAGCTCATACCAAATATCTATCCTTTCATAGCAAACATTCACAAACATTCAAATCCATTAGTTTTTTTTATTTATTTTTTTATTTATTCTGGGACCTTAAGTCTCTAAGAATAAAAAATAATGTACAATCAATGGCCTTCAGAGCCTTAAAATAAAATAATATTTACATAACAAAGTAACAGATAATAATAATAATAATACTAAAAAAAAATTTAAAAAAAAAAAAAAAAAAAAAAAAAAAAAAAAAAAAAAGAGCAGAAAGAAGATATTATTAAAAAGTAACAGAAAATTTACATTAATTTTTTACGAAAAGAAAAAGATTTCTTAAATATAAACTGTTTATAATTATAGTTTATAGTTTATAACAACTAGAAAGTGGCTATTGTCAGTTTTTGGAGGACAGGATCTGGGTGGATAGTAGGTGGTTAAATAAGTGGTATTTGAAAGTAGAAAGGGTAATTGAATGACGAATGTTGAGAGGGATGGAGTTCCAGAGGGAAGAGGATCGGATTACGAAAGATCTGTCGAAAGTGGCTGAGCAATGAGTAGGAGTATGCAAATCTGATTGACGGGATCGGGTTTGGTGGGTAAGAATTGAGGATTTGAGTTGAAGGAGTTCGGAAATGTAATGTGGATGATGGGATTGAACGGTTTGAAAAAGTAAGGATGCCAGGAAATACTGGCGACGGTAGGAAGGATCAATGGCCTTCGCTTTGGTCTTTTCAGCATTTAGATTTAGCTTGTTCTTCGATGCCCAGTTACAGATTCGATTCAGGTCTTCTTGGATCCTTTTAGTGGCTTGTAATAAGTCAGAGTTGGGAAAGGATAAATAGATTTGGAGATCATCGGCGTAGAGATGATACCGACAATGATGGATGGAAAGCGGAAGGTCATTAATGTAGACAGAAAATAGCGTGGGTGACAGTGAAGATCCTTGTTCCTCAAGGAAAATCCACTATCTAGGACTCCATTTGGACAAACGTCTTACTTGGAATGTGAATTGTATGTAAGACTAATATGACAAGAAACTTCCCGTCGTTTTCGACTACTTCAACATTTAATTGACAAACGTCCAAACGTTCCAATTAACAAAAGACTCATTTACATAAACGTAATTAGACCAATTTGGACATACAGAGTTGAGCTTAATCTCGTATCCAATCCTTAGAAAAATCCTAAATGCCCTTTACTTCGTCACATACAAACTTATCCACAAAGATCTTAATATACCTTACGTTTGTGACCTAGCTCATACCAAATATCTATCCTTTCATAGCAAACATTCACAAACATTCAAATCCATTAGTTTTTTTTTATTTATTTTTTAATTTATTCTGGGACCTTAAGTCCCTTAAGAATAAAAAATAATGTACAATCAAGGGCCTTCAGAGCCTTAAAATAAAATAATATTTACATAACAAAGTAACAGATAATTATAATAATACTAAAAAAATTAAAAAAAAAAAAAAAAAAAAAAAAAAAAAAAAAAAAAAAAAAGAGCAGAAAGAAGATATTATTAAAAAGTAACAGAAAATTTACATTAATTTTTTACGAAAAGAAAAAGATTTCTTAAATATAAACTGTTTATAATTATAGTTTATAGTTTATAACAACTAGAAAGTGGCTATTGTCAGTCTTTGGAGGACAGGATCTGGGTGGATAGTAGGTGGTTAAATAAGTGGTATTTGAAAGTAGAAAGGGTAATTGAATGACGAATGTTGAGAGGGATGGAGTTCCAGAGGGAAGAGGATCGGATTACGAAAGATCTGTCGAAAGTGGCTGAGCAATGAGTAGGAGTATGCAAATCTGATTGACGGGATCGGGTTTGGTGGGTAAGAATTGAGGATTTGAGTTGAAGGAGTTCGGAAACGTAAGGTGGATGATGTGATTGAACGGTTTGAAAAAGTAAGGATGCCAGGAAATACTGGGGACGGTAGGAAGGAATAAGCCACTTCAACTCCCCATAAAACTGCGAAATGTGGGGGCTCCTTCGGATCCCGAAAATAAAGCGGATAAAGCAGTTAAATAGTCTTTTGATTCTGGCCTCGAGATCCCCAGAAACACCCCCATACACAGCACAGCAGTAGTCAAAGTAGAGGAAGATGAGAGAGGTAACTAGTTATCTATGGGTTTCGAAAAGAAAAAGGTGGCGAACGTAATTGAGACGTTTTAGGATAGGTATGGTGCGGCGGGAAATTTCGGATACGTGATTTTTCCAGGATAGGGTTTCATCGAAAACGACTCCAAGGTTTTTGACCGAGAAGTAGAATTTGATAGGATCACTGTTCAGGAATAGGGTGGGAATTGGGGATATGGTTTTTAAGAGGTGACTCGAACCTATTACAATCTCTTTAGTCTTGTCAGCATTTAGATTTAGCTTGTTCTTCGATGCCCAGTTACAGATTCGATTCAGGTCTTCTTGGATCCTTTTAGTGGCTTGTAATAAGTCAGAGTTGGGAAAGGATAAATAGATTTGGAGATCATCGGCGTAGAGATGATACCGACAATGATGGATGGAAAGCGGAAGGTCATTAATGTAGACAGAAAATAGCGTGGGTGACAGTGAAGATCCTTGAGGAACGCCACAGGATAGGGGTTGGGTCTTGGACGGAGTTTTATTTTGAACAACTACATACTGTGATCGATCGGAAAGGAAGGACTTAAACCAGAGTAAGGCAGATGTGGATAAGGAAAGGTTTCGAAGTTTGGATAGGAGGATGTGCTGGTCAACTTTATCGAATGCTTTGGAAAAATCTAAGAGGATAAGGATAGTTACCTCTTGGCGATCTATTGCAGAAAATATGTCTTGAGATATTTTCAGAAGGGCAGATTGGGTAGAGTACCCGGGACGGAAACCGGATTGATAGGGATTAAGGAGTGAGCGTTCTTCGAGGAAAACTGAAAGTTGGGACTGAACAATGCGTTCCAGAGGTTTCGATAGGTTGGAGAGGAGGGAAATAGGACGGAAGTCACTTAGGGAGAAAGGATTAGGGATTTTGTTCAAGGGGCGAACCAGCGCTGTTTTCCAAGAAGAAGGAAATGTCGAATTTTGAAGAGAAAAATTGTAAATGTGGTAAAGGAGAGGTATAAGTGTGGGAAGGCATGATTTGATAAATTTAGCTGGGACATTATCGGGTCCATAGTCATTTGTTCGGGATTTCATAATGGTCGAAACTATATCATTGTAGGACACATGGGAAAAGAAAAAGTTGTCAGGA
This sequence comes from Euschistus heros, assembly GCA_003667255.2. Classification (NCBI taxonomy): domain Eukaryota; kingdom Metazoa; phylum Arthropoda; class Insecta; order Hemiptera; family Pentatomidae; genus Euschistus; species Euschistus heros. The sequence continues at coordinate 2,278,225 of RCWM02000078.1, read as the reverse complement.
TCAAAGCTAGGATAAGGTAATTCAGTTTCGAGCAAAGGATTCGGAGCTAGGGAGATGAAATGTTGATTAAGTTCATCCGGGGAAACTGGGAAGGAGTTGCAGTTGGGTTCAGAAAAGGTTAGTTTTCTCAGGATTTTTAGGATCAGGAGCGTAAGAAAGGGTACTGTACGTATATTTTGATTTAGAGAGTCGGATAGCCGATTGGGTTTGGTTTCGTAAAATTTTGAAGGAAATATAATCTGTTGGTAATTGGGTTCGTCGGAATTTCCGTCTGGCTGATTCTCTTTTTCTCATCATCTCTCTTATCTCAGGAGTCAACCATGGAGCGGAAGGACGGCGCATCGTTAGTGTTTTTAGAGGAGCATGAGTATTTAGGATTGAATGAAGGTTTGAAGTAAGGGTGTAAATCATTGGTTCAATCGAGGTAAAGGAATAGATAACGTCCCATGGGATGGAATCAAGATCAGGTTTTAGGGATTCGAATGACAGGAGGTCCAGATTTCGGAAAGAAACAACTGTGGGAACAAAGGATTTAGTTGGTAAATCGTATGAAATCTGGATTAGGTCATGTGATGAGAGAAAAGGAACTGGATGCTGAGATGAAGAAAGAATTTTGTCTGGAGAGTCAGTAATAAGCCAGGTATCTGGGAATCCTGTGTGGTGAGTAGGAAGAAATGGAACCAGATAAAGGTTAAGGGAATGGAACATGAGGAAGGATTTATCATAGGATTCGGAAAACATATTAGTGTTAAAATCACCGGAGATTATAACATTGGAGTAGGTAGAAGTTAATTGGATTAAAGAGGTTTCAAATGCATCGTCAAATGGAACATGGGGAGGTCGGTAAATCACAGCATATAGCAAAGGGTAGGGAGTAGTTGATATCTCAAGGAATAAGTATTCAACGTGAGGAGAATCAGAAGATGGTGATTGGAGAAGGATTTTGGCTTTAAGACTATTGTGGATATAGACCCCGGCACCCCCGCCCCTTCGGACAGATCTATCATGGCGCAGGAATGAGTAATTAGGGATGGAGACATGGGAAGATGGGATAAAGGGTTTTAACCAAGTCTCAGATATGGCTATAATGTGGTAAAAGTTATCAAGGAAATATTGAAGGAATTCGTCATAGTGGGCAATAAGGGACTGGGCGTTGATGTGACAGGATACAAGGATGTTTCTCATGGCTGAGTGGGTATATAAGGAAATAGGGTTAGGTAGGTACATGAAAGAAGGCCTAGGAATATGGAACAGTTTATGTATGAAATAGCTCTAAATTTTAAATTAACATTCATAATATTATCTATAGAAAATAAAAAAATAATAATGGTTAAAAAATAAACTATTTTAGTTACTAAAATATAAGAAAAAATGTATGAAAAAAATAGAATAAATAGAATTGTAGAAAATGATCTAATACCTACTGGTATAGTTAGAAAAAATGAAAAATAAAAGAAACTAAACTTACAGTTTTTAATATTAAGAATCGTAAACAAAATTTTAAATAATAGATAAAGTAGATGGCGAACATTTAGTCAGGCGAAAACATCCAAGTCACTCTGCTTGCTGATAATTACTGCTGGGAAGCCATCGTTCTGCCGACAACGTACTCTGCCTCCACTAAACCATACATATTTAATTTTTGCAGTAACTTTTTTCTGCCTGGCCAGCCAATAGAGGTGTTTATTAGCAGGTGTCATCGCTTCACCAACGTACACTCGGTGCACGTCATTTTCCTCCCAGCCTAGGTGGCGCGTGGAAAAGTCTCTCTTGTTTTTGTTTACGATTTCTTCTTTTAAAGATTTGCGAACAAATCTAGCAATAATAGGGCCTGGAGTTCCTTCTACGAGTAGCTTAGGCTTCTGCCGCACAGCGTGGTCTAGATCCTCAGGGCTCAGCTTAATGCCCAGGTCCCGCGCCGACGGTGAGTATGGTACCCACAACAGACTCGCCAGACCTCTCTGGTATGCCCCTTATTTCAATTGTATTCTCGAGCTGCCTTTGCTCGACAAAGATAAGTCGACTTTCCAACTCAGATACTCTGCCTTTTAGCTGGGACTTTTCCTCGGTTAACTTTTCTATTCGAGATTTCTGTTCCTCTAAGAGAGTTTCTATTTTTAATAACCTCTCGTTATTATCGAATGAAAGTTCCGTCTGTTTTTGGAGGCTATCTTTTATATCACTTAACTCTTCAATACCTTTGAGTTTAGCCTTTACCTCCTTCACGTCTCTTATTAGGCCTTTCAGCAGTTCCGACACTGAGCCTTCTTCTTTTGCCGCCTTTGATGTTGATTTACAATCGGGGCATAACCACTTTTTGATTTGATCTTTAGCACTGTCTGGAGTAATGCTATCCCCTTTCAAACATTTAAAATGATAAAATGACTGACATTCCATACAAGATAATTTTGTTTTATCGTCCCTGGAGACGGTTTTATTACACGCCTGGCAGCTCATTTTATTACGTATAATAGTCTAGTATGAAAGGTGAGAGTGGTGGGGTGTGGGCGGAGCTAGAGCTGGTGGGGCTCGCTATCTTAAGACCTAGTAGAGATAGAGAGACGTTAAATTTACCTGTAACGGCCTCAAGTAATATCGTATTATACAATATTTTTGGCTGGACCGATGTTTCTATGATTTTATATTTTACACCACTGATGATCACACTACACAATAGAGAAAAAATCTGATCTCTAGATGCACTTTTAACACTACTAAAAATAAATAACTGGGAAACGATGTTAACCAATGTACAGCTGGGCTCTGACTAGTTTCATAACTTGCTGCTCATTCCATTTGGGATAACCCCGTGAGGCAACTGAAAAGAAGATGGCCTCGGGAGCTTCTAATATAGTACTTTATTATATAGAACCTATATAAGTGCTACCAATGGGTAGTTTTTTAAAACAAATGACGTGTCATTTTTATCGTTATCATCATATGTACTTGATGTATTATATTTTTATATTGTATGTTCAGTTGTAAATTTCAATAAAAAAAAATAACACACAAATACTACATTTTGAGAACAAAATCCATAATCGAAAAACCATGGAAGCAATCTATATTAATATAACAAATAATACTGTAAACTGTGTGACGCTAGATCAAAGGAGTCCGTTATTTTATTAGATTTTCAGAGCTAGGTATAAATTGCAAAGATATTGAACATAAGGTACAATTTCGCCGTGGGCTTACGAATGTAGATTGAAGAATACCACTTTCTGATGTGAATTTTATGGACAGATAAGTCTGTTTTATGGATGGTAAGTGTCTGGCTGATGAGGAAACATCATCTAATCATTGCCCGAGTAATTTATATAAAAATCAGCTTTTATACTATAACGTAAGTACAATTCTGAAGGAAATATGAAAAAATCACGGTTCATAATTTGACGATAGTAGGCTGGTATTTTACACACCTTTAGCACCGTTTACCTGCCAAGGCCACGATAACCCAAACTTCATTCATAGCCCAACGTTCGTACCTCTATTGGGAGCATGCGCTGACAAATTTTCATCTTTTATGAAATAAGGAAGGTCTGGGGTTCACGGGCTCTCGCTCTATTAGGAAGTAGCAAATTATTACATCATTACATCTACCCCTCTGAAGAGGATTGAATCGGGGAGGAAAGAAACACCTTATTGGAATGGAAGAAGTTGAGAAATCTTCCTTTTCTTTCCGCTTACTTCATAAAAATACTGCGAAATTCGTCTAACGATTCGGAAAGGTCCAGTACGAACAGTCTCTATTTTCTTACGATTTAATTAACTTCCATTAGATATAAATACCAAATCACCGAACTGGAAATTATGTTGGCGTTAATTCTTATCTATACGGTTCTGATTAACATCTCATAGAATTCCGGAAAGCGATTTCTCCGTCTTGCTCATGAGTTGTTTGTTTGTCTTCTTTTTTTCTCGTGGGTCCACCAAGAAATAAATTTCAAACCGCCAGGTGGGATTCGAACACACAGCCTTCCGTATATGCAATGAAAATGCAAATGAATACATATAAAAACTGCAATTATGTAATAATAAATAACCAAAGTTAAATTATCTATTATTTATATACTTACCTTCAATGCAATAACTTAAGTCATTCAAGGAAAGTATTCAGACCGTGAAAGTTTTAACTGTGAAAATTAACTGTGGGAAAATAACGAAGACCAAATATTTATACACATGGAAACAATGTAATTCAAATTCATTTTTCTTTTTCAAACAATCATTATCGATTACTTTATTTATTTGATTTAAATATATGAAATTATTGTTTACAAAGATTTTATAAAATAAAGAAATTAATATAGTATATACATATAAAGACGAAGAAAATAATGGATAAATTAATTTATTACTATTGTAAGATATTTTGGAATTCAGTTGATAGCTAGAAGAATTTCTAATAGCTAGAAGAATCCTATCATACTAATTACCAAACCTTCTGTCCTCTAGATTACTAGGCTAGACTTGTAAAGGTGGTAACTGGTTTCCGTAGCTTAAAGGTGAAAATTAAGGTGAAGAAGCAGCGAGAAGGCAGATAAACCATAGACCAAAAGTAAAAACAATAGAATGACGTACTTCTTGACAAAATATGAAAAAAAGAAGATATTTAAATATTCATTGAAAATCAATCCCAAATTGTAAAACTTTAAAAAAATTCTTATCAAATTGTAAAGATTGGGAAATAGTACACCCATTTTCAGACTTTTAGTCCAAATGATCATATTCACTTTTTTATTGAAAAGAGAGAAATGAATACGATGGAAGGATAAAATTCTTCTTGGTAAAGTAAATAGTTAAGTTGCCTATTTTAAACTTTTTTTGTTTGAATTTGAAATTTGTCAAGGTTCTACTTTATGTATTACTCGTCGATATTTTTTTTTAATTTTTGAGAAATAGTCAGGGATGAAGTCCAGTTGATAAATCAAACATCCAAGTAAAAAAAACAACTTTATATAAGGAGTGCCAACGTTTCTACCTGGCTTACATGTCTTGGATGTGTCCAAAATGATGCATAACGATATTGTTAACTAATAAGTATTTTTCGGTCTTTATCATCTAACTATAAGTACTTTCTCACGGAGCTCTTGAATTGTCTGGATATTATAAATTGCTAAAATTTAGTGATTGCTTATAAATATTCATAGGAGACTTAGCGTAATGTTTGACCGGTCGGACCGGTGAGAGCTGACATGCAGAATCGGCTGCCTCCAGAGGCTAAATCAATAATTATCTCCAGCGGAAGCCGAATGAAAAATGTTCTCGAAGTATGCGAATAACTTGCCACCGTTTAAGTGATAATCACTGCTCTTTCACTGGGCAGTGAAAGGGAAAGCTACTAGATTAAAAAAAAAAATAAAATAAAATAATACCATAACAAATATAAATTTTAAAAAATATAAAGAAAAATCAATAAACATCAATTGAGATTTAATTTCTATATTCTCATGCACTCCACTGATTGTCTTTATAATTAGTTTTAAGATAAAACTGTATGAAATGGCAAGCAATGTGAATACTGGCGCTAATAGAGTGACTGCATAATCCACTATTTAGTGAAATATGGTTTAATAATAAATAAATTAATAAGAAAAAAAAATTATTTTATGTACATACCTCATTTTCTACAACCTTTTTTTAACTCTCCTTTCTTTTGGCAACACGATTATTTCGGGAGAGGGTGAAGCAAGAAATCAATGGCCCCTTCAGCGGCCGGATTCGAACTCGTTATCTACTGTTTATTCTCTTACTAGAGAAACACACTATTCAGCGAAGAGCATTTCTATCAGGTTACGCTCTACCTCTTTTTTGTGGCAAATCAATGCGAAAATTAATTGCTTATTGAACTAAGTGAACTTTTACTTTTCAATGAATCAGATCCCTACTACTCTATCAGCGAATCAGTACTTAATTCTAATAAGATCTCCAGAAAGAACGAGTCTGACACATTCAAGGTTCTTCCCAAATGTGTAGAGGGAAATGCGATAGTAAATGTGACATTGAATGATAACTTTCGTTTGAGAAAGTAAACGCTAAGTATGGGAGGGATTCATGACTTTCGCTTACAGCCTCCTTCAAAAGCGATGGAACCGTTTGATTGATCCTTATCACCACTTGAGATCACACCTGGAGAACAGGCAACGCTAAATTAACAATAGCTCTTATTAAACGAAACGGCTTATTATTTAGACATAACGAGGACTCTTACATTTCATTTTTAATTTCGATGAACTTATCATTATCGTTGTAATTTTAAGAGTTTTTCTATTTATTCTAATTCAAGATCTGAATGATATATCATAAAAAGAGAACATAAGAATGCCAAGACAACGTTTGTGACAATTAATGAACATAAAAAGAAGTTATTAGCAATCATTAGTGTATGACTACAAGCATAGATTACTACATTCAATACAAGGGCCTCAAAGGTTTTTGTTTTGAAGGAAATATGTGAGAAAAAAGGTTGTAGAAAATTATGTATGTACATAAAATATTTTGTTATTTTATTATTAATGTATTTATTATTAAACCATATTTCACTAAATAGTGGATTATGCAGTCGCTCTATTAGCACCAGTTTTCACATTGCATGCCGTTTCATACAGTTTTATCTTAAATTTAGTCACCAATACAGTAGAATTAATATTTTAATGCATCATTGTTGGGGATAAGAGCTAGTATGTTAATGAATGTAGTTTTACCTAACTTCCTTGCAGAATTGCTATAAATGTTTTATTTGGAAATAAACCGGAATGAATTTTAGATTTGTGAACTAGCTAATAAGTTATTCAATATAAAGCTAAGCTAAGTTAATTGGCGTTCACGGACATCCTCCCGTTTATGAATGCAAACTGTGGGGAAAATGCAAATAATTAAAACAATAGTTAATTATTCTTTTCGGTTTTAAATAATTATTTATCTGAAGGTAAAATATAAAGCATAATTATGGTGCAATTATTGTTAGCTAGTCGGCAAAGTACATGTTTCAATAGCAGCTATGAGGAGAACTCATATACTAATCATTTTCAATTATTTATAATAGGGCTATTGATTATTTTCCAAATAGATCAACCGAATATTTGTCTAATTATTATTTTTAATACGGTTTAAATTTATTAAATAGAACAAAATTTTCATTAAACCTATTATTATGTTGTATTATATAAAATAAATAGGCACAGGATTTTTTGATTCTATGGAACTAGAATGATGACCAAGTGGATGGGTGAAGTTATCTAAATTGAGTTATACAGTTAAAAATAAAAATATATTTTATTTAAACAAAAATTAATATATAAAAATTAAGAAAAAAGGAAAAGTATTTATTATTACCAAATATATACATCTATATTATAGGACAAGCCATATTTCGTTTGTGATCACTAACCGTGAAAACTACTGATCCAATCTTTACCATATTTTAACATATAATTAAATTTACATATTTTCTGTTAAATTGTTGCTAAAGAGCGATGAATATGTGGTTCGCAGTGAAATTTGAAAATTGATCGATCAAACCTGAACGCTAAATATGTTTGTTTTGGTAAAGTATGACGATATTCACAAATTCAATGGGCTGGTTTGAGTGTATAACGTGGCATAATCACGTTATAAAACGTAATAAAAGCAAAAGTTTTACAAAAAGTGAGGTGACATTTATTTCATCCCGAAAATCACCGATTTTCAATAACATATATCTCGTAAAGGTTAGAATTACGACATATTTATATTTAATAAATTTTATAGTAAATTTAATTAGCTTTTATGTTTATTTGTAACATATTTTTCTAGAGTCAACAGTTTTCGAAATATTATCTAAAAACCAAAAAAATGGAACGTCTCCCCTCCCCCCACCGTTAGCTCACTCCACAGCGGCGGGGACTTTAAGTATGTTTACCATCCAACTATTCCTAACGAAGCTATGAGGTCAAAAATTATCGCATATTCTATGCACTCAACACTCCCCATTTCAGCACTCATTGACTGGACTATATGTTAAAGCACTATCATGGTTTTTATTTACAGTAGGGTACTTGAAATAATAATACAGTGTTGTAATGTAGGTTTCACTAGTCAGATGGAATTGGTTTATACTTCCTTTCTATTTTTTCTTTGAAGTTTCTTGTGTAGCTTTTCCTGCGGTGAGTCGCTTGTTGAGCTTCACGGTGAAGGGACCAATAGTAGTCTCCCATCATGTTGATGTTCCAGCGCCCCTGGTAACGTTTTTCCATCAATTTAATATCTTGGTGAAAACGCTCACCCTGCTCCTCACTAACATCTCCCAAATTTTCCGGTAAGTAATCAAGATGACTGTTCAAGAAGTGGACTTTCAGGCACATCAAACGTACTAGTTTTTTAAAATTCTTTAACATGTTAGCAACAATGGTACGATATTCTGGGTCTTTCGCATTTCCTAAGAATTATGTTATAACTTGCTTGAATGATACCCATGCTTCTTTCTCATGTATGGTCATTGTGGTTTCAAAGTTTACGACGAACATCATTTTTCGAATGTCGGGTCCTACAAAGACGCCTTCTTTTAGTTTAGCCTCTGAAAGGTTTAGAAATTTCTGACAGAGATACTTGAAACAAGGTCCATCTTTAGGCTATGCCTTTACAAACTGTTTCATGAGGCCTAACTTTAAATTTAGAGGTGGTAAGAGAATGTTTCTAGGATCTACAAGGTTTTAGCGGAGAATGTTTTTCTCGCCGGGTTTTAAAGACTCCCTCACAAGCCAGTTCTTTCTGCGCCAATGTTGATCCCTTGCTCTACTGTCCGATTCACACAAAAAACATTGAACTTTGGTAAAACCGCCTTGCTGACCCAGCATGCATGTTACTTTTAAGTCATCACATATCATCCAACCATGAGCCGAATAGCCAATTTTATTCAACTCTATTTCTAGGTTTTCATAGCTCTGTTTCATATGTACAAAATGGCCAACAGGTATAGATGCATAAGTGTTACTATTGTGTAATAAAACAGCTTTTAAACTAGTTTTGGAAGAATCAATAAACAGCCTCTTGTCTTCTTTAGTGTACTGCTCAGACCTGGAATGTCTGAGGAGTACACTAAATCACCTTCTTGCTCAAAAAATTTCGAAAACTGCTGCTCTCTCTTCCTATACACATGTATGCTAGTTCCAACTGCCAAAAAGTTCTTTTCTTTTAGTCTAGGACCAAGCAATTCAGCTTTTTCTTTTGTTGACCCAAGATCCCTAAGTCGTTAAGCTCAATCTGAGTAAACAGTTTAGGCTCTATATTTGCTGTAGCACATTGGAACTCTTTATCATCTTGCTCATATATATCTGACAGTACATCAGTTTCATCACTTCAGTTTGAACGTAATTCAAATCATTTGGAGGTTCTGGGACCGGCAAATCTACATCGTGCCCTAATGGTCGGATGGCGGAGATTAGGTTAGGGCAGCTTATTACCTTATTGTTTTTCCTTATGGCCAGTAATATCAATACTGCAAAAGTAGCAATAATGGTCGGATGGCGGAGATTAGGTTAGGGCAGCTTATTACCTTATTGTTTTTCCTTATGGCCAGTAATATCAATACTGCAAAAGTAGCAATCATCAGTGTGGTTTCCCTCCGTACTATAGGAACAGCTTACTTAAAGGCTTTTTTCTCCTTTTTTGACCATTTTCTAAGATATTCAACACAAACATAACATAGCTTATGCGGGGCCCAAGATTTATGCTGATCACCAAGTTTAATTTCAAAATATGGGAAATAAACCTTTATCACAAAGTCTGTAATGTTTCTTTGATGTTTTTTAATAACAAACTCACCACAAATATAGCAAAAACTGTCAGCAGTGTTCTTACAACCACGATTAGACATTTTAATGAGCTCATGCTCTGGAAATCAAAAAGTAAGGTTAGGTTGACAATAAACAAAACATCAGCTGTGAACAGAACAATATAATTCCCCATTTTCTGGAATGTAAATGTGTTTCAGCAGTGCTGCCAACTCTTCTAGATCCAGCACAAATAATTTTAAAATTTTATTTGTAGTATATAAAAACTGTTAAATTCTGTAATAAATCAAAAAATTTAATATATTGATGTGCAAATGTGAAAAAAAATGGTAGGTGATACGGCTTAATAAGTGTCATATTTGGATTTAGCACCTTATAAACAGAATAATAAGGTGTTTTAAGTAAAAAAAAATTTTCATCGTTGGCCTGTGTAATCGAATGATATGTGGTTAGCACCATTCTGCAACAGAGTTTCAAACATAATTGGGAAGACATGAATTTGTTTCCTAACCCATTTTAAAGTATCATCCACCTTGAAATATGTCGTTGTCTACCTGTCTGTATCGTCGGAACGTGGAGTGGTGCACGCTTAAAATCGCCCAAAATAGCAAATAATAATTGGAAAGGTATATTCTTGAGTTTGGTCTCATTTTTTAGTGTATCCTTTTCTAAACACGAATCAAGTGATCTGGCAGTCGAAAGTCGTCGGAAACATGTTGCCAGACCGGTTTTTATATTGCGGGAAACTGACACGAAAAGTGAAAAAAAAAATTCATCTACCATTTTTAAATGTTATTAGGACTTATAAGAGTAGTTAAAATCCTAGTTTGCAATCCTCAAAACCAAAACCGAAAAAACCGCGAGATTTTATCACTATTTTCATTTGTTTGCTAATGTCTCGTAAAATATGGAAAATAATAGACATAGCATTTTGCAATATTAAAGAAAACTAAATTTTTGTCAATTTAAGGCTGATAGTATCTTTGTACATTAATGTATTGCGGATATAAAGCTCTCCAAACATGGTGATTTTTCAGAAAATTTGAGATTTTTCTGTAGAGAGTCAAGTTCTCAGCCGGATACTGATGAAAACACTGTTTTTACAAAAACACTTTCAGGGAGTAATTTAAAGAAAATTTAATTAGCTTTAATTTGAAACCTAGAAAATGCCCAGAGATTTAATAGTTTTCTAAGAAAGAGGAAAATATTGGAAAATAAAAAAATGGGGATGGAGAGGAAATCATGTAGACTGGTTTGACAAGTATGTGAATCGGTAGGAACCTACCTATTTCATTTTTAATTTATTAATATACATGTATAAATATCTGTTTCCTTATTTATAAAGATGTATTAATACGAGGAATTTCGCTGTGAGGAAAGTTCCACTCAGCGGTTATCCACGAAAACGCGATTGTAGGTACTCTTTTAACAATAACTCCGAAACTTGTCCGATCCAAAATTTCTTTTTTTTATTTGAAAACTGATTAAATTTACTATTAGCTCCTATACATAAAATTTTGATCAAGTTCCGAAACCTAGCCATGTCAGGAAGCTAAATTCCGCTTACTGTTGTAAAATCCAAAACTTTTTGGCACATTTTTCGCAACAACTCCAAAAATATTTGTCCGAACCCACATTTATTTTTCTCATCTCAAAACTAATTAAATTTACTATCAGATCTTCTGTATGAAATTTTTATTAAAGTCCGTAAAATATCCACGCCAGCCCACGGAACATGCCAAAATCGTCATATTTTGCTAAAACAAGCACATTTAGCGTCCTAGCTTAGAAATATTACAGAATTTAACAAAAATTTCATATATAGGATCTAACTGGCGGCGTAACTTTATTTTTTTCTGTTTTTCAGAAGACTGAAATTTCAATGATTTGAAATTTATTCTGTTTTAGGTTTATTAAATAAATTGTAGGATTAGTTGTGTGAAAGAGTAGTAATTTAACATATAACAAATACTATAGCATAGAAAATAAATAATATTATGGAAAAAGTAAATTGTGACAGCCTAGAATATTTCTATTGACAGGAAAGTAAGCACTGATAATGCAGTCCACTATCCGCCAGAGTTTATTCCTAAAATGTCCTTCTTAATTACCAACTCATAGATTAGAATTAATATTTGAATATCCAATTAAATAACAACCTAATCATTGTAATGGTACCGGGTGAAAAATTACAGATATTAGATATTTGCGTAAAAATATCTAGAAATAGAAACTGCTTGATAAAGATTTTTAACGTTAAAAAATAAATTTTCAATTATTAGTTAAATCTAATAATAATTCAAGTTCTTTACTTATAAGAGTGGACGAAGCCGCGACTGGGAATGCTAGCTAATATATAATATTAATAATTATTATATATTGAAAGTTTAAGGGTAAGGGCACTTTAGGAGCTCAATTCGGCAATCAAAGTCCCAATTAAGGTATACTTATCTCTATTAGGAGCCTTGAATTCTCTCGCCTTCTTAAAAATAACTCTAACAGATGAGATTCCTGAGGATAAATCAGGAAGTATTAAATAGAGTTCGAAATGAAGTATCTCAGAATAATAATTTACAAGATAACATGAGGTTGTTTGAGGAATGAAGAAATAAGAGACGAACTTGGTGTAAGATCACTGAAGTATATAATTAAAGAACGGCAGATTAAATGGCATGGACAAGTATTACAGTGGAACGACTAACGTAACACTATTCTGTTATATTCTAACACAGCTGTAAAAAAATCAAAAATTGCGTAATCTTATTGGAAATCAAGGGCAGATAAAAAATACATCTAGTTAGGTGAGTCTTGATAGAAGCCTTTTAGAACTGTGATAAAAAATGGGAGAAACATATTTTACACTGCTTTTGCAATATAAATGAAAAACCAATAAAAAATACCAGTATTATCTGTATTTTTAGCCTGTCTTTTAAGGTTTTGAATTACACGTTTAACAACCCTATTTCACAATTAATAAGATGGCAATAAAGTATAATTCCTTATTCTCGTCACATTTTTCATATTTCATGGAGAAGAATGAAATAATAAATTAAACCAAGCAAAATTTAAAAGTTTGTTTAATGCATTGAAAAAATGGAAACGTTGTGCAATTAGATGGCTTTTCACTGTTGACCCATGATGGAAACTCGCGTTCATATTTTAGAAATTTATCCACTGAACCCCGAAAATGTAGAGTTGGCAAGTATGGAGAGTAGGATTGGAGGAGTGTAGAGAGTTACAAGGCTGAACTGAAGACTATGATGATGAAAATAAAAAGTTATTTAAGACTAACTAAAATAAATTTAAATTATAAGAAAAAAGTTGTACCAAGAAACATGAACAAACTAAAACACCTCCAGGAATAAAATAAGCATAGAGTGAGAAATAATATCATGAAAATGAGATAGAGCCACGATTTACATTTTAAACTATCGAAACCTGAAAACGGCGAGAAAGAAAAAATAAGCTTTTTCGAAACAAAACAAAAACGCAATTATTAAACTATTTGAGAAAATTAGACTTGGTTATTGAGTCAATAAATTCAAAAGGCTATCTAAAAGCAAGTTGTGGCAACCATAAAATCGTATAATTACAGATCTATCTGTATCGTGGCATTATAGTATTGCATAATGAATACTCTTTCTGGAAATAGTCGAAGGCCAACTTGTTTCATTTAGCGCTAAAGGTAAATTTCAATTAAAACAGAACAGTATTTATAATTATAGCAATTTAAAAATGGCATTCTTTGATGAACATTCTAGAAAATCTAATCGGAACACTTCAACAAGATTACAGGAAGTTGCCAACTACCAACTTTAACGAATTGGCGGGGAGGATCCTTAAAACGGAAGGCATTTTTTGAAAAATAAGAATATTATAGGTGAATGAATGAAAAAATTTAAAGTTTTGAACTTCTTAAAAATCGTAAAATGTTTCATCTCCGGTTAAAAACTGTAAATAATCTATAGAAAGAAAAAAAAGTTTTGTACTTTATGATGAATGCTGTATATTTTATTTTATATTGTTACATCTCAGTTTCTATTCTGTAAAATTATTTTGGAGCTGAACTCCATTTTACCTCCTAGAGAGGCTCTTGTCATAAATATGATGTCAATAAAATCCAAATTGATGACCAGATGTTATGTTGTCAGTATTAATAAGATTTAACAACATTAAACACTCTACAGATATGTCAGTACAAAGAAACAAATAACAATTTAAATACCAATTTAATAACAATTTAAATACCAAGGATTAAGAATAGTTGATACAAAAACTCGTAATAATATAAAAGTAGCCCACATAATAATACAAACGTACTATTGTGACCTCCAATCACAACCAGAGTTTATGTAAATTGTGTCGAAGGTTATTATAAATGATAAAAACATTTCATTGAGAGGATCTTGTGTAGTAACCAATTTAAAATATCGTTCATTACTATAGCTTTCAAAACTGAGGCGATGTGCTAGAAAGATTCTATTGTGAGAACTGATTGTTTTCCAGATGAGATAATATTATGAAACATTAAAGGCGAAATATTTATTCGAAACACTTATTTTGCTACATCTAAAATGTCCGTAAATTTAACTTTATTGTAACCACTTATACGAATAAGTTAATGCTAAAAACGGGCGTTGATGATCTAGCTATTAAACGCCCTCTTAAACCAAACCAACAAAACAAGACTAAGAATATTTTCTTTCTTCCCTCTATATCTTCTTACCATAATTACATTTACACATTTTCTAAGCAATGAGCATTTAAAAATGTTTATTAACAACTGTCAAGAAAAGCAAGCAATCGGTCAGAATGTACTTTTCCCGCCTCGAGCCAAAATTGTTGAATTTTGACAAAGATTAATATTTTTGTGACAAATAAACGAACTTTTTCTTCAAATGCATGGATCTCAAGAACACTTTTATCCTTTTTTTATTCACCAACGATGTATTCTCTCTTTATAGCCCAGTCTATATAGGTTTCGTGTCACAACTAATTAGGGGAAAGCTGAATTTTTATAGGGTGTTAGTACATAAAGTGTACACTAAAAAAACACAAAGTCCCGACCCCCACCCCTCTTGCTTTTCCCCCACCCCTTCAGCAACATTACAAGTACGGAACTCTGGTTATATGCCGACAGCTCGAAAGTTAATTATGCTATGGGAGTGTTCTTTTTTTTATTTTACTCCTAACGATATTACAAACAAATTTATGGTATATACACGATTTATATAGATAGCTTAGTTTCGCCGTAATACTTAAACATATACAGAAAACTGCCACTACAAAAAACAAACAGTAACTTCAACAAATTATAGATTTTTATCATTACGTTTTGGGAAGACAAGAGTTAAACAAAACTTATAGATACTATGATTGGTTTTAAAATGGTGTATCTCATAACGCATAACATTAAAACGATGGCTTCATAAAGAGCGTTAAAAGAGTAGTGGATACAGGTGCGCCAGTCCTAGCAGGGCCGTGCTGTGGTGCACAAATGCGTAAACTGCTGTTCATGATCATAAATAGTCATTCAGTTGAAATGCAGCAACAATGTTATAACATTTACTTTTAGGTTATTACTTCCAAAGTGCATTTTTTTTCACTATAATAGTTTATAGTTTACTCGTATCACAGATATAGCACAAAATTTAGCATCGAAGATTCATCTCCAAATATCAAAAGATCTGACTGCTGGATATTGTTCACCACCCTTAGCTCTAAATGTGATAATAAGTTTTCCTCAAAATATCTTCGGGTTTAGTGGAGAGAGGGGGTGAAAGTCGTATATTGTTAGCTGTCTGATCTCGGAACTGGGAAAACGTTACTTTTAGAACATCTATACATAAAAAAGCAAAGCAAAATAGCAACAAATGTCATTTACTTCTTTCTTTCCCATATCATAATTTTAGAGCTATGGGACAGGGAAAAATAGAAGATTTTTTACTTGAGGTAAGTCAATGTCAAGGTAAGTAATGATAAAAATCTATAATTTGTTGAAGTTACTTTTTGTTTTTTGTGGTGGCAGTTTTCTGTATATGATTAAGTATTAAGGCGAAACTAAGCTATCTACATAAAAAGTGTACATAACATAACTTTTTTGTTATAATGTTAGGAGTAAAAAAAAAAAAAAAAAAACACTCCGATAGCATAATTAGGTTTCGAGCTGTCGGCATATAACCAGAGTTGCTATAACTTGTAATGTTGCTGAAGGAGTGGGGGGGGGGGTAAGCAAGAGGGGTAGGGGTCGGAACTTTGTGTTTTTTTAGTGTACACTTTATGTACTAACACCCTGCAAAAATTCCGCTTTCCCCTGATTAGTTGCGACGAAGCCTAATTTCTTTTGACTGGGCTATTAGAACATTAAGCTAAGATTATTTTTCAACAATAGACTGCTTCGATAAAGAGTTAATCACAATTGAACAAGTAACATAGCGGTGCCTTACGAAAATATTGTTATTTTAAGATATCCGAGAAAATCTTGTTCAGCCAAGAAATCAAAAATCTGACAGACTTTGGTAGATCTCAAACAATTTCCGTCAGTGACTTGTGTTTATCATGGTACAGATATTGCCTTATGACTTCTGGGGGGGGGACACTCCGACCCCCGGATTATGTCAGTTAGATCAAGGATCAAAAAGAGGATACATGGTACATGTTTTTCGAAAAGGTATATTTACATTAGTAAGTACAATCATTTTTCGGTAATAGCTAATATAGGCTTATGATAAATAAAGTAGGTACCGTAGCACTTAGATCAGGTTGATATTACGTTAAACACAAAGTCTATACAGGAACCACTACGAGTTGTACAGGAATTTTTGTTACCAATGAGTAAAAAAGTTTGTTTTGTTAGTCCGAAAGTGTCAAGCATAAACTGTTGGCATTAACGGCTCCACTAACATCAAGATAGATGCCTCCACACATTACTATTGATCCTACTATATTGTTCAGTGGCCCGACATTGTTGGCTCGCTCTTAGAGTGTGCTGCAAAAGATTTTTCAACAGGAGTATTTGTATATTATTGACACTAGTGTTTGATGAAATGTATACAGTTACAATTAAAACGCTCTGACCTTTTACAATCCTCTCTACTGCACAGATGTCGCCACATCTGCCTGTGACATTTGATACCTCGGTGTTTTCATCCGTCAGTAACGTGTGAGGTTTGGACGAAGTAAACTGCATGCTTATAAGTATATTATATATTAGTTTTCATATATTATCAAGATGAAGAAAACATATAATGAAAAAATAATACGATTTTCCTATTCAAATCCTTTCTTATCATGCTGCTGATAAAAATATATATTTACATTCGGGTAGGATCATTATGTACAATCATTTTTTCGGTTATAGCTAATATAGGTTTATGGTGAGTAAAGTAGGTAATGTAGTTCTTACTGGTGTGGTTGATATTATGTCCAAAGACCAAGTGTATACAAGAACCACTACGTGTTATAGTGGAATTTTTGTTATTAATGAGGCACACTAAAATAATATTATTATTATAATTAATAATAATAATGCTATTTAATTATTAATAATAATATTAATATTCATTCAAATTAGACTGTAGTGTGACCTTGAAGCGAGAATGTAATTTTGGAAATGTTAATATTAATTAATGATATTAATTATTTTTAATGGTAACGGTCGGGTTAAGAGGAGGCACCAAACTGGCTTGACCCGCGCTACACCGACTAGTTCGATCCTTACGCTTCACTTCGAGTTTACATTTATCGATAGCTCTTTGCTATAACCTCACATGTAAACAATCACTTCTACAGTTTCAACTTGGATTGTGTTGTTTAGTGTGTTATATTGATATTTAGTCTTCTTAAATGTAAACAGGAGAAACAGAAGTTAACGACATGAATTTCATAAAGGATTAAGTGTTTCATCAATTCATGTTTTCTTATTCCCTCTTATCTAATGTGTAAAAGTGTTACAAAACTTAAGAACATTAATTTGTACATGGATTTGGTGTTTTATATATTTTTATTTGTTGTATTAATTCGAGTGATAAAATTTCAGTATGCATATTTTGTGAATGGATTCTTTGTCATCCATAATACTTATTGTCCTAAAGTGAGACAGATTGTATAATTATTTCAATAAAACATATCAATCTAAAAATAAATGTGAGAAAGTGTATCATAGGTTTCATATTTTCTTATTTCCACTTCCCTTGAGAAAATATAGCAGAAATTAACATCATAACTTTCAACAAGGATTCTGTCTTATATTATACAATGGCTTATAACATGGAGAATGGACAGTGTGAAAATAATCACTGATTAAGAGGTAAATGACATTATATAATTGTAAAACTATTGGTGTAATGTTATAGATTAATGTATTTTTATAAGCCTGATGATGGAGCATTTTCTCCGAAACATGTAGCTACAAATGTTAAATAAATAGGAGTTATATGAAATAAATACTTAAGGATTCTGTCTTTTAAATATTTATAATTTGTTATTTACACTTCCCTCACATCACAAAGTTTATCAGGAATTGACATTACTGGTGGTTTAGCATTATATTAATTTTCATTTAATATAAAATTAATTCAAAATTTATTTAGTGTCTTATATTTTGACATTTTCTTATTTCTCATTTTAATATCATAAGGTAAACAGAAGTTAATATTACTTTGAACAGGGATTTAAAGTTTCTCTGTAAATAAATGAGAATAACCTTTCCCCTCGATAAGTAGCGACTAAAACACCGAAATAAATCGGAAGAAGGTAAGAATCGATAAAAGGTATTCTCGGCGGGCGTAGGAGCTACCTCCTCTTAACCCGACCGTTACCGGCCAGAAGCTGACAATAAATAAACAAAGCAATAATTGAACATTGCCCAGTGGTGTCAGTGTAGAAGAGATGACCAGTGAGAATATCACAGTGTTAGGTAATAAAAACCAAAAATAGTTAAGTGATGTAATAATATAGTAAAGAATTGTAAAATAACATAATGATTGTAGAACCTGAAGATGGAGCAACATGACAAGCTCTGAAACATGTAGTTAAATGAATAAAGCAAATGGGGAGTTATGCCTTTTTAATATAATAACTTGATATTAATCTCCTTAAATGAAACATTTAAAGTAAAAAAAATATACGATGTTTAACATCCAATAGCTTCATAAATGTATAAATAAGCCAATTTACCGAAAAACATCGAATAAAATTCCGATGACACAACAACAACGATTGCATGTTCGCCCTTCGATGAACGCCGATTGCATTTATTCACTTAGCTACCTCATTGCTGCCACAGAAATTTAAGCTAGAGCCCGTATTGCTATTTCCCCAGTTTGCTGAATTTTGTTTCTACCTCCTCCTACAGTTACAATCTTTTAATCTCGTTTACTCACCAAAAAATAAGGAGTTAATATTCAATTTATAAAATTTCAAGTATTTATAACTTTCTATCAGTTATAAAGTTTCTGGCATTAACGACAGTGTAGGATTGAATTTCAAAATATTGATAAGTTGTATTTAGACACAAATTACAAACATTGTAAAGAATATTTGTTTGGTTGGATGGAGACGTTTTGACAGAAAATTTGAGTGGAAAAAATAAAAGTCAGGGGTAAAACGTTTATTTATACACTAAAGATTTTATGATAAAAAATTTATAAAAAGAGTAAAAGCTGGAACATGCGTCGAAAAACCCCTAGATATAGCTCCTAAAGGGTAGGTCCTAGTGACAAATGTTATATTAAAAAAAATTTTCCATTTAATTTCTAATAAGGGAACTATCGGCATATTTTCAATCAGAGCAACACCAACTGAGCTAGAACGTGTAAAAAAAACTCCCACACTTAAAAATAGAGGTTTTATACATTTATTTCGTATTAGAAGAAACAGAGTCAAAAGGAGCGCACTGATTAGAACCTGCCTACTATTCAAGATATAATAATAACAACTTGGTATAAAAGGAGTTAAGTACCAAACTGCTCTTACTCTCCTAATATGAAACTATCAAAATACGCGTAACGCATTCGCGTTCCCCAAAAACGTATCGATTTTGACAAAGTAGGTCACCGGTAAAACATCTTCCATGTTAAAAAAAGATGTTAATTAATGCCTATGGTACAAGTAGTTGGAATTAAAGTATTTGGTGTCTGAATTAGATTACTCATAGTTAAATTTTTCCTCCAATAATACACACGATGAACAATAATTTGCAACGTTAATCATTTACCTATATCTTAAATAACAACTTATGAACCGACTTTAGAAAGATGAGATTACCAATTTGACTGTTTATTACCAATCAACGAAATTATCGATACTTGCATACCCATTCACAATTTATATAATCAGTTATTTTTGGATTCGGTGCCAACCAAAACAAACAGAAATCGAAAGAAAGCTGACAATTGTAAAGAAATGCAGAAAGTTTGTTGCAAAGGTTGCGGCATCGCAAAGCCAAAGGAACTGCCCTACTTGGCTGGCACCGACTCCAAAAATAACTAATCACAAATTGTGAATAAGTATATAAGTATCGATAATTTCGTTGATTGTCCTTTAATGCTCTTTGTATTGAAATAATTAAAATATTATATTTTAGTTTTTGTTTCAGGTTTGATAATGTAAATTTAATCTTGAAGTTTCTTTTTGTTTTGTTCTAAAAATTAACTTTATTTTAATTATAAATTTAACAAAACAATTTTTAAAATTTAAACCAAATATTGTATTGGCATTCACGTTCTTGGAATTTGTATTTAATTTTTTAACCAACTTTATTAGTTGTATAAGTAAGTGCTAATGCTGATACAGTATTTGGTGCAGGTTTAAAAAATGTATTACCACATATCAAGGAATGGCCACTAAACAAAATCAGTTGTAAATTAGAATGCATGGTAACCGCACAATTAACATTCAATGCTATAAATAGTACTTAGTCCATAACCATTTGATATTTTAAAATACTTACATATCTGCATTGTTGTTTTCAATATTCTCAATCTCTTAATAAAACTGATTTTTATTCCAGTACTTTTTGATATATATATTATTTTCATGTAAGATATTTGCAAAAATAATAAATGAAATTTTATTATCATCTTCTACTGTCCATTCTTGCTATGTGGCCTGCCCATTTCTACTAAATTTCTAGGAAGGTTGTCTGTCACCGCATCTATCGTCTTGGTTATTTTACGGATCTTCCTGCTACGGATTTTATCCCTTAGCTTTAGCCCTAGCATGCTCTTTTCCATCGCTCTTTGGGTAATAGCTAGGCTATTAATTATATGTCTGTTTGCAGGCCAAGTTTGGCAACCGTAAATTAGGGAAGGTAGAACGCAAATATCGAAGGCTTTTTTCTTCAGAGCGATAGGCATATTACTTTTGAATATATCTTTGTTTGACCAATATCTAGACCAAATCTTATTTAAATCTTTCTTCAAAAGATATATATTGCCCGAGATAAACGGTTTCTTCTACCCATTCTAACTTCCGATCTTTTACATAAATTTCTTCCTTGTTTCTGTTTGTCACTAGGAAAGATTTTTTATAGTTGATTTCTAGTCCTGCTTCTTTCCCTTCTTCGTTTAGTTACTGCACCAAGCAATTTATTTCTTCAATAGACCCCGAGATCAGGACAATATCGTCAGCAAATCTCAGATTCGATAACTTTGCTCCATTAATAGTTATTCCCATTTTTTCCCAGTCCAGTTTTCGAAATACTTCTTCTAGAACACAATTGAAGAGTTCAGGTGATAAAGGATCTCTTTGTTTTACTCCTTTTTCTAACGGAAAGTCAGCGCCAGGTTTTTCGAGAATTATTCGGGCTTTACTATTGTTATACCAATGTTGTAAAATACGGATTATGTCATTGTTGATGGCATGCTTATGAAGACTTTTGAATAGGAAATTATGCTTTACGGTGTCGAATGCTTTGCTGTAGCCAATAAAGGCAAAATATACTGTATTTGATATTCTTTGGATTTTTCGATAATTTGGTGGATTGCTTGTATATTGTGAATTGTGGAGTATCCTTTGCGGAATCCAGCTTGTTCCGGAGGTTTGGTTTGGTTTATTTTTTTTTTTAATCTCTTCTGGAGGGCTTTGGAAAACAATTTTGCGAATACAGGAATTAACCTTATAGGGCGGTAATTGGTTAGGTTTTGTCTGTTACCTTTTTTGTGGATTAATAGAATGTCTGATTCCAACCACTGAGAGGGTAGTTTATTCATTTGTATAATTTTATTAAATAATTTTGTTATTATTATTATATATATACATATATGTTTAGTAAGGTTCTTGAGGTTCAGCCAATAAATAAAAACCATTTTGGCGACGTCATATTATATATGTATATATATATATATATATATATATATATATATATATATATATATATATATATATATATATATGTATGAAATGGATATGTCTTTTGGCCGGGGTTCTATACTTTTTTGCTGTAACGTTTTTTCACATTCAAAAATGTAACATTTTAACACACTCTAGCTCTTAGTGTTCCTGTGATCGAAAATTTGACGTCAGCTTTTTGGTTAGGTATTTAATGGAGAATACTTTAGCTATAATAATTTTTTTTTTTTTTATAACATTTATCGCTTTTATAACTAGGTCCTACTATTTAGGAACTATATTTGGTTAGAAGAGAAAAAGTAACGTTTTGCTTTTATTTTTTAAGTGTTGGATGTTTTTTTGATATTCTTTAGCTATAGCAGTAGATATTCATAATCTATTGATTTTCCCACTCATAGGGAAATAAAGTTTTTTCTTTATTAATCAATGAATTATACATTAGACTCTTGCTAGCTCTAATTCCATGGGACTACGATTTTTTACTTAAGTTTTGTCAAAAATGAATTTACATGCACGAAAAAAACAGTATACATAGTTTCTATCACTTACTCTTGCGTTTAATACATTGATTTTAATTATCCATTTTCACAAACGACGAAAACAATTATATAGATATAGAAAATAATTAATGAGTTAAATTCAATCATATATTTTCATAGAGCCTTCGACTCTATAAATCATGGTAAAATTTGGCAGAAATTATATGATGTAGGCGTCGGAGGGAAAACTTTGCCATTTCTCATGAAATTTTATGCTTCTGCAGTCTTTTCAGTTTCTGATGGTGTCAATGTATCAGCTGAAAATCCGGTATCCTCAGGTGTACTACAGGGCGAGATTTTGAGCCCTCTATTATTTTTGCTCATCTGAATCTAGGAATACATGTCACAGAGTGTTTTACTGTACATGTCATAAGTGTGGGGCGTGGCTGATCCCATGATCCCAATTATCATTCCTGAAGGGTATTTTACATCTTCAAAAAAACACCCCAAATTCCAATGTAAACAGGTACAAAACACATCATGGTGGCTTAAAATTTTAAATATGGCAAATGATGAATTTCCCAGGATCTGTTACAGCAGGCTTGTCGAATTGATAGGTAAT